>VONZ01000666.1:0-417063 GCA_012976165.1 Labeo catla | reverse complement strand
TTTTATGGAGGTTTCTTACGAATAAATGGTTAAAATGGCCGTGATTTCAACTGGCAGCTTATTGTCGCTTCCACTGGCAGTTCAGTCAGCCGCGAGAGCGCTCCGAGGTTAACGCGTTTTCTACCACTCGTGCTACAAGGAAATATATTATTTCATGATCATTAATATCTTCTTATGGGTCTAGTCTTTTAGTTTATCCACATTTTATGGAGTTTTATTATGAATAAAGTGTTTAAATGGCTGTGATTTCAACTGGCAGCTTATTGTCCTTCCACTGGCAGTTCAGTCAGACAGCCGCGAGAGCGCTCGGAGGTTAACGCGTTTTCTACCACTCGTGCTACAAGGAAATATATTATTTCATGATCATTAATATCTTCTTATGGGTCTAGTCTTTTAGTTTATCCACATTTTATGGAGTTTTATTATGAATAAAGTGTTTAAATGGCTGTGATTTCAACTGGCAGCTTATTGTCCTTCCACTGGCAGTTCAGTCAGACAGCCGCGAGAGCGCTCGGAGGTTAACGCGTTTTCTACCACTCGTGCTACAAGGAAATATATTATTTCATGATCATTAATATCTTCTTATGGGTCTAGTCTTTTAGTTTATCCACATTTTATGGAGTTTTATTATGAATAAAGTGTTTAAATGGCTGTGATTTCAACTGGCAGCTTATTGTCCTTCCACTGGCAGTTCAGTCAGACAGCCGCGAGAGCGCTCGGAGGTTAACGCGTTTTCTACCACTCGTGCTACAAGGAAATATATTATTTCATGATCATTAATATCTTCTTATGGGTCTAGTCTTTTAATTTATCCACATTGTATGGAGTTTTATTATGAATCAAGTGTTTAAATGGCTGTGGTTTCAACTGGCAGCTTATTGTCGCTTCCACTACCAGTTCAGTCAGACAGCCGCGAGAGCGCTCCGAGGTTAACGCGTTCTCTGCCACTCTTGCTACAAGGAAATATATTATTTCATGATCATTAATATATTCTTGTGGGTCTAGTCTTTTTATATGCCGACGTTTTATGGAGGTTTCTTACGAATAAATGGTTAAAATGGCCGTGATTTCAACTGGCAGCTTATTGTCGCTTCCACTGGCAGTTCAGTCAGCCGCGAGAGCGCTCCGAGGTTAACGCGTTTTCTACCACTCGTGCTACAAGGAAATATATTATTTCATGATCATTAATATCTTCTTATGGGTCTAGTCTTTTAATTTATCCACATTTTATGGAGTCTAATTATGAATAAAGTGTTTAAATGGCCGTGGTTTCAACAGCTTATTGTCGCTTCCACTACCAGTTCAGTCAGTCAGCCGCGAGAGCGCTCCGAGGTTAACGCGTTCTCTGCCACTCTTGCTACAAGGAAATATATTATTTTATGATCGTTAATATATTCTTGTGGGTCTAGTCTTTTTATATGCCGACCTTTTATGGAGGTTTCTTACGAATGAATGGTTAAAATGGCCGTGATTTCAACTGGCAGCTTATTGTCGCTTCCACTGGCAGTTCAGTCAGCCGCGAGAGCGCTCGGAGGTTAACGCGTTCTCTACCACTCTTGCTACAAGCAAATATATTACTTGATGATCATTAATATATTCTTATGGGTCTAGTCTTTTAATTTGTCGACATTTTATGAGGTTTATTATGAATAAAGTGTTCAAATGGCCGTGTTCTCAACTGGCAGCTTATTGTAGCTTCCACTGGCAGGTCTGACAGCCGCGAGAGCGCTCCGAGTTTAGGCGAAGCGTCAGTAAGCAACCAGTCGTGATCACCTTAATTTGATCTTTTTAATTGTGGAAAAAAAAACTAAAACGTCAATCATACTGAAGAACAGAGTTATAAGAATACATTAATAACAATAAAACACTGTATTTCCTTGCAGCGAGAGTGACAGAGAACGCGTTATACTCACAGATCTAAAGCGGTTGAGACTGCCAGCCACCAGCCCGCCACTGGCAGGTCACGTGACCTGCCAGCATCAGACTGGCAGCTGCCACCAGCCACTAACAGGTCACATGACCTGTCAGTGGCGGCTCCTGCCAGCCAGTTGAAGATCGAACCCCTACTGCACCTCTTTGAGTTTTGAAACCAGCGGAGACGGCAGCACAGAATAAAGTCGCACATTCCAGCTTCCTGCGTTTCTGCCGCTGCTTTAGAAGACGAAATATAATCAAACGCGACGGCAACGTTGTCATATCACAAGACAGCATCTATATTACAAACTGTAATGCTGTTATTGTTGATTTTAGCGTTGGCATAACAACGCAACGGCATTGCCATAGAAACCAACGCACATTCCGTAAAACGAAAGAGCGCTTATGGACACACAAATCGGATTTGAACAGTTGCGATATGACTGTGTGGACAGTCAGTTATTCAAATCCGATTCCATCTAGATATGGACAAAAACGGATTTGGGCTGACAGTCTGAACGAGGCTTTATTCACGCTTTTTGATAAAGCAGTGCTATGACCACTTAACCCAAGGGTGTTGTATCATTGCGCAACACCCTTAGCAACATAAACAATTATAATGTAGCATCAAAACTGTGCGTGTATTATGTATTTCAGCAAAATTAACTGTCTGTTATTTATTTAATGAAGTATGAGTGACCCCTGCTGGCATTATGTTGCATCATTCGCCTTAATTTTGAAACCACCCCCTTCCCCCAGTCAAAGAAACTATTTTTATGCGAGAGAAAAGTGGATGTGTATGCGTGTCTGTGGATATATACATCTTATTTTTGCCGCACGAGCGGATGCAGCCATTTGTAAATTTTCTGGGTCTGGCTTCCAGTCTGTGCCTAGCTATTTATAGTTGTACAAAACAGGCTAATTTTGCTGCTTGATATTGCAAATCGGTGTGTCTTACCATATTAATTTAATGTATTATCTTAATTATGAGCACACTACCTCCACAATGAAAAATAGGGTGGATATGGTGTTAAAAACGACGGATGAGAAGAGTTCCTATTCGTTTTTATTTGAACTCCATCAGATGTTACACCAAAACATTTTTTTTCGCCGTTTGCTATTGTAGTCAGGAACTATTTTTTAGCATAAGGACAGCATTTAATGAACTAATTTAAAGGGATAGTTCGCTCAAAAATTAAAATTCTTTCATTAATTATTCACCCTCATTTCGTTCCAAACGCGTAAGACCTTCATTTATCTTCAGAACACAAATTAAGATATTTTTAATGAAAAGCTTTCTTACCCTAAACAGCAAAGCAACTGACACATTCAAGACCCAGAAAGGTAGTAAGGATGTCGATAAAAAAGTCCATGCGACATCAGTGGTTCAACCATAATGTTATGAAGCTACAAGAATACTTTTTGTGCGCAAAGTAAACAAAAATAACGATTTTATTTAACAATATGATCTATTCTGTGTCAGTCTTTGCCGCATGTTAAGGAGAGTAGCGACGCATGTGGTGCTGCTGACACAGGAGCTGGTGTTTTGATGAAGAACCCTGACATGCTGCGCCATGTTTTCAATCAGAGGAATGCACACGCACATGTTATGGTACTCTTGTGAATGTGTGTCAAAGACTGACACGAAAGAGAATAAATTGTTGAATAAAGTCATTATTTTTGTTTTTTTTGTGCACAAAAATATTCTTGTAGCTTCATAAAATTACGGTTGAACCACTGGACTATTTTTACAATGTTCTTACTTCCTTTCTGGGCCTTGCACTTGGTCTATGCATTGCTGTCTATGCAGGGTCAGAAAGCTCTCGGATTTCATTAAAATATCTTCATTTGTGTTCTGAAGATGAACGAAGGTCTTACGTGTTTGGAATGACATGAGGGTGAGTGATTAATGGAAGAATTTTCATTTTTGGGTACACTATCCCTTTAAAAAAAAAAAAAACTGTAACATATAAATCCATCAGTTTTTGGTTTTAATATTTTTATTATTTAGCAACTGTTGCATAAAAGCCATAAGGTGCTTGAGGTGTGTGCAGATAAGACTCCCGTACATTATTGCATTATTATTTATTTATTGCTCAGTGATATGACATTTTGATATTTGATAGGCTTAAATTTTCATCAAGTATGCATTTATTTGGTGAATACAGTAAAAAGGAGATATTATTTCAATTTTAAACAACGTTTTTCATTTTAATATATTTTAAACAGTAATTTATTCTTGTGTCTGCAAAGCTTAATTTTCGGTCTTTAGTGTTACATGATCCTTCAGAAATCATTCTAATATGCTGATAAGATGCTCAAGAAACATTTCTTATTATTATCAATGTTGAAAACAGTTTTAATATTCACAGTGGAAACTGTGATACATTTTTCAGGAAGTTCAGAAGAACTTTATTTTGTAATAATGTAACAAATGTACGAATCACTTTTTTTGTAACCATGTAAAAGTCTTTACTTTCACTTTTGATCAGCTTAATGTGTCCTTGCTAAATTAAAATAAATTAATTAAATAAAATAATTTAATTCTTAAAAAAAAAAAAAAAAGTTACTCCAAACTTTTTTTTAAAGAAATATTTATACTTTTTTCCACTTATATTTACTTAAAATATAATTCTCTTTGATGCAACTCTGACTTACTGACTATTATTCGATGGTTTGGAGAACATTTTAACTAAAGAACCATTCAAAGCTGAAGTTCTTTTTCACTGTGTCTGACTGATTGCCAGTAGTCAGTTAGATGCTGAAATGGCTCCGCCTGTTACAGAAAGAAGTGGGAGCTGCACTGAAGGGGGCACAAGTTTACTAATTAGGGCACATGTACCACAGCCTAACCAACGCAACAGCCTGAAATATAACTCGAGGAAAAACACTAAATCGTAACTATACCGAAGTCAAAGCTTTTCTCAACCAGTTACTTTAGTTAATTCGACTGCAGCGTTTGTGTATACATTAACAGTTTAGGAGCGTGTAGCTCCCGCATAAACCACATAATCTGATGCATGCGTTTGGTCTCATGTGGCACATCGACCCGCCCGGTTCGGACTTAGGGATTCTTTGTGATGAAGTAGAACATTAACCCAAGAAGGTTAAACAGCTTTAAAAGCAGCGTTGAGGCGGATGAGTTTTCACTCGCTGTGGAGGGACGGACTTGGACGCGTGCTCAGGAATCCACTAAGTTAGATGTTGAGTGTCTAAATACACATTTGGATTCATTGAAGACATGGAAAAAAAGAATGGTAACGAGGACTGTTTTTAAGTTTAAACTTTTTCAAATGCTTTTAATAAATGTCTCCGTTGTGACAGTTTCAACATTTTTGGAGTCGTCTCTGCGAGACTTGTTTATGTTGTTGTAAATTGGCGTGGACTGAGCATTTTTGCAACTTTCACAATTTAAAATAGTTGTAAAGGTTAATGTTTGCGTGTAAACCAACTTTGCGACATGCATATATCATGCATTTGAGTGCCTATGCGAAAATAAGATGCACTGCCAAATAATCGGTGACAGGAATGTGAATGCAACAGTGGCGCCTTTGGGAAAAACAATGTTGAGTTCAGACTTAGAAGCAGTGGAAATGTGCGCCACTTATGTGACTTTATCAACAGCTCACTGCTTAAACAAATAAAAGGTGCACTGCATGATCTAGGCTTTTTATATCTGTTGGCTAGGGTAAAACCTGGAAGCACATTTAAAAAAAAAATCAACATTATTGAGTTTATATCAGCTTTAAAATTCCACACTTTTATACTTTATAATTCACAATTTGTCTGATCTTTTTCTGCTGTAGACAAAAGTGTTGATGCAGAGGACCATGGAAAAGGACAGCGTTCACCGGTGAGTCATTTCCCTTTTTTTTTTCTTTCATTACACATTGCAACATATGTCATTTTAGCTAAGGACTCAAAACAACTTGACCCTCAGACAGGAAATACAGGTATCTGTTGGTTGCAAGTCACTAGAATCCATAAAGCTACTGAAAAAGATAGGCCCATAGTAGAACATTGTGCAATGTCACAAACTAAAAAAAGGAATTCAACATGGGGCATTTTTGTCACGGTCTGTGTCTTTTGTTTAACTTGATCGCTGGTTAATTTTTGACCTGTACTATCGTTTAGATTAGCTGGACTTATAATGCGGATATTATTATTTATCTTTTGGTTTCTTTTAGTGTAAATGTGACAAGTCTGTTTGTAATTAAATGCTTCTTTGCTTACGCTCAGAAATTATGTGGCACTAACTACCCAGTTAGCATTGCTTTCATTGTGGTCAACGAGTTCTGTGAAAGATTCTCCTACTATGGAATGAAAGGTAATTAAATTAGAAACTGATGTTTTTGGGAAAAAAGTCATTTTCTTGTATTTTTGCACATTTAAAGCAAATCTTTAAAGAGATGTATTAATTATTATGCATCTTATTTATGAAGCGGTGCTCACTCTTTACTTCATACACTACCTGGGCTGGGACAAGAATCTGTCTACAGCTGTGTACCACGCTTTCTCAAGCCTGTGTTACTTCACTCCGCTTCTGGGGGCCGTGATAGCTGACTCATGGTTGGGGAAGTTCAAGTAAGTCATGTAATGCTGTATTACAGAAATATCCTAACTCAGAATCATATCCTATCTTAGTAACCGTGGTAATTTTGCATACGATTTGAAAAAGTTCTGTTTATTAATAATACAGCTTGTAGTACTTGTATTTAATACACAATAGATGAATTATAAGAAAGTTGATTTGAAAATAACAATTTTCTATTTTGTTCACAGAACCATCATCTATCTGTCTATAGTTTATGTGATTGGTCATGTGGTCAAGTCCGTCGGTGCCATTCCTGATGTTGGGGACAGCACTGCACATGTGTAAGCTTCTTTTGATTCCAGTGAAGGTGTATAAATATTTATTTTTTTGGAAGAGGAATGAAAGGAAAAATACCATTTTGTTTGATAGAAAAATACAAATTTGTTTTTTCCCCTGCAGAGTTTTGTCGATGCTTGGTCTGATCCTCATAGCTTTTGGGACAGGAGGGATCAAACCCTGCGTTGCAGCATTTGGCGGTGATCAGTTTGATGAAGAGAATGTAAGTCAAAATATAAAATTATTTCAGTGTGGCTCCATTTGCACCTGTCAAATGCCATACATTCTATTTTCATATTTGCTTATTTAATATTTTTAAAAAGTTTTTTATGAAGCTCAGTAAAATCTGAGAATGAGCAAAAGTGTTGTACATTAAATAATGGAAAAAAAATATTTAGACACCTAAGATGAAAGCACAATTCAAGACATTCCAAATATTTACTTATTTTTAATATTATAATTACATTATTTATAAATCTAAAAGTGTGATTTTGTTTTTTAGGAGTATCATTTTTTTAAGAAAGCAATATTTTCACATCTAATTGACATGGGCTAAAAGACACACAGCTTTTGATTTCATTGTGTCTTTACCATATCTAACTTCTTTAAACTCTTTTATATTCAGACAGATGAGAGGAGAAAATTCTTCTCTATCTTTTACATGTCAATCAATGCTGGAAGCGTCCTATCTACCGTTGTCACACCAATTCTAAGAGGTCAGTCTCAAAGTTATCTTTACTGATAAGTCTACAATTACAATTACAAGTATATGGCAGTCATAAAGTCTGAATATTATGCCAAGTGGAGAAATCCAAGATCATCATTACACTTAAACTCCACAGGTGATGTGCAGTGCTTTGGAGGAGATTGTTACGCCCTGGCCTTTGGAGTTCCTGCAATTTTAATGGTCATTGCCTTAGGTGAGGGTCCTCTTAGTTGTATGAGAGTTTGAGGTGGAAGAATGCATGGAATTTGGGAAGAATTGGCAATCCCAGTGGCATGTATATTTAACTCCTGGCCATTTATTCAGAAATCCCAGTATGTTATGACAGCACATTAGCGAACCCCATTCACTGTACCATGAATCCTGTATGAAAAAAGAAAAGATTAAGCCTTTGTCTGGAAACTAGATGGACCATATACACATACAGTGGATTCAAAACCTATTTGGAAAGTTTGGACACATGTAAAACATTATTTTGTGTGTCCGAAGTGCCAAATACATTTTGGGGCCTCTGTATACTAAAATAATAAAAATATAATTTTTGCCAACACATTGCAGCTGATATGCCTAATACTTGATTATTACTGCACTCTGGAGAAGAGCATGCTATTTCTACATCACTGCTAGGGTCCGTTTATCTACTTCATTTAACTTATTAAGCATGTAATTAACTTTGCACCTGTTCATGTAGTGGTATTTATCGCTGGAAGTGGGCTATATAAGAAAAGTCCTCCGGAAGGAAATGTCCTGCTGCGTGTCTGCCGGTGTATAGGGGTAGGTAAATTTTGTCAACAGCTCAACAGCTTTCTTTAATGTGTTACTGAAGGACCCGGAGCATGAAAAGAAGGCTAACGGTCATCTTTTACACTCTTTTTACCAGTTTGCTATAAAAAATCGATGGAGGAATTCCAAGACGAGCCCAGAAAGGAGTCACTGGCTGGACTGGGCAGAAGAGAAGTACCCGGTGTGTTTCAGTTGCTGTACAAGTCAAATCTAGAAAGTTGAAATCATGTGTTACTCCATCTACCAAATTAAATCATCTTTAAAGCATGATTTTGATGTTCCTACAGAAGCGGCTCATTGAGGAAATTAAAATGGTGTTGAGGGTGCAGATTCTCTATATTCCACTGCCCATGTTTTGGGCTCTCTTTGACCAGCAGGTAAAATATTATATTCAGTCGATATCCTTTGTATTCTCGAACACTCAAAATTCTGTCATTTAAGAAATAAGAAAAACTTCTTGATTCCTCATATTGATCATGGATTCCATTAATATCAGAAAATAATAATCTAAGGAACAACTGGAAATTTCTGATCACAGCACTGTGCAACCTCTGAAGATACTTTATCAGAGAATTACTAAATGAGAATTATACAAATAATTTAATTTAGAATGCCTCTCTTTGTTCTATTCCAGGGTTCACGCTGGACTCTTCAAGCCACTCGAATGAACATGGATTTTGTAAGTCCTTTCTTGAATGACCTTCAGTAGAAAGATATCTATACTTTATTGGAATCTAATCATCATAGGGTAGTTATACATTTTGGAATGCAAGATTGTTAGGATAGTGAAAGCAATGGTCACATCCAAATTCATTTTGTTATTCTAAGTAATTAAGCAGTATAGAAGAGGAAATAAGATAGCATGATGTCCTTGAAGCGATCTGATTATATTTTTTTGATAACCATAAACAGGCTTTTATCACTACTGTATCCAAAGGTTATAAATATCTGACACTTTATAACAGTTCTTGTTTTAGAAATTCAAATGCTGCAGTGTTAATTTTTTATAACTCAACCCCAGCTTAAAGGCCTTATGAAATAGCTAGAGATCATACTAATGAGTTTCTGTTTTTTTTTCAGGGTGGAGGCTTCGTTATAAAGCCCGATCAAATGCAGGTGAGACAAACAGACAAAAAGATTGTCAGATAGACAAACATATACACAGGCTACAGCAGAGTTGTTAGGGGTACATGGCTGTATTTTATTTAAAGACTGGCATATAAAATAAACTAATTTTAATATAAAGTACATTACCGTTAGCACTTTACAGTAACGTTTCATTAGTCAGTGATAGTTAACGTATTAACTAACATGAACAAACAATGAACAATACATTTATTGCAATATTTATTCATCTGTGCTTATGTTAGTTAATGAACAGTCGTTCATTGTTAGTTCAAGTTAATTCACAGTGAATTAACTAATGTTAACAAGCACAACTTTTGATTTTAATAATGCATTAGTAAATGTTTAAATTAACATTAACTTAGATTAATAAATTGTGAAGAAGTATTCTTCATTCTTAGTTCATGTTAACTAAGGAATCATTCGTTCAAACCGTAAATCTTTTTTTTACCAGATTTTTTCATCTTAACTTTATCATGTTTAACATTTCTCATAGTCTTGAATTATTTTGCATGTTTAAAAAAAATCAGTTTGTTCTTAGACTTTTAGACCCTGAACATCAAGATAACACTTGGCTTTGTATATACAAAATAAATCATTACATTTATCATTATATTTATTGAAATGTTAGAACATGACTTAAAATCTTAGTAGGTTACTTTACTTGAACACATGATTAAAGGTTATACACACTCATCTGACAAAAAGTGTTTACTGAAGGTCTAAATCCTAAACATTTATTGCTTTGTGTTCTGTTGTACTGTTATACAAAAATTACCAGTCAGTTTATGACTGGTTATAAAAACCTCAGCAACAAAATTTTATTATCACCTTTATAATCAATGTCTTTCCTGAATGCAGTAGTTATAATGTCATTTGGTGGGTATGTGTTTCTGTTTTGTTTAAGATGCTGAATGCTTTGCTGATTCTGGTGTTTATTCCGATCTTCGACATGGGCATATACCCGCTAATAGAGCTGTGTCGGATCAAACTCACGTGAGTGCAGTATAAATGCACGATCACTTAAAACATATATATTTCAGTCTTAATACATGTCTGTCTACAAATACCAATCTACATATGCACACATTCTGACGTGCTTTCTTAAAGGGATGCTTCTTGGTTAAGATTTGTAAGATGTTGTACACACAATAATGTTTACAGTAATGCATTTTTGATGAAAGTCTATGGGGAAAAACATATGTGTAAAATTAAACATATGTGTTAACATGGCACTCATTAGATCACTTACTAACCTTGTCTGTTTTAAGTTATTTGCAATTTTTCTTGTTCATTTTCAGTCCTCTAAGGAAGATGACTGTAGGCATGATCCTTGCTGCACTTGCATTCTGTGCTGCAACTGTCGTAGAAATCAACGTTATTGTATGTACATTTTCAAAATAAACAAAATTAAGTTTTATCTTTAAAAGATTTAAAAAAGGAGCCATTTAGAGCTTGTCAATGTTAACTGAAAGTTATATTTCATCTCTGTGGCCAGAAAACTGTTGTGGAGCCTTCTCCTGCCAAAGAAAGCCTTGTTCAGGTTTACAATCTTATGGATTCAGATGTTACGGTGAAATTTCCAGGTCACAATGTCTTCTCAGAGCCACTTAAATCACATGAGGTAAAGTCACTACAGAAAAACACATGTAGGGCTGTGACGGTGGCAAATTATATATATATAAATGCGTATATTATCAAAATTACCGGCCCAAGTCCAACTGGAGCCCGAGTCGTTTCTCTGTCTTTCCCATTACTCTGTTGCATCCATTAAAATAGCTCAGTTTTGTTTTTAATAGGAAAGTGGTTATATTTCTTTTCGTTTCTTTACAAAGTTAATTTAGAAATATGTTTGGAACATTTTTTTATGTTAAATTAAGGTTTTTGCTTTTTAAAGTAACGACCAAGCGGCCAGAGGCAGGCAGGAGTTGATCACAGCCTATGTTTGATCAATTTTGCCTTCTCAAATCATCATGACTTGCCTAAAATAAAATCTTCAAGAACTGTAAAGGGTCTAATTCTATTTGCTTGCACTCACAATATCAACAAAATGTTGTGCTTTTGTAAAAATCAAGAAAACAAATAAGATGCGCTTTCTGATGTCTCTGTGTTGAATAGGAGCGCTGCACAAAAATTAAACGAAACTCAGCGAATACTTGCCTTACAGTCAGGATAAATATATCTAGAAAGCTTTAAATTGTTACTTTACTACTTTAAAACTAAAAAAATCAAATCGATAACAAATACTCTTTCATTATAAAATCTGTCGAGATGCATTTCTCTATAAAGGCGCATCCAATGAGCAGATGGCGAGTCAGGATCATCATCTTTGGGACACTGGCCCAGAAAACAGTAGTTTATTAATAATTCATTGTAGTATCTTCTTATTTCCGCCCCGACACATTCATGGTAATTACTTGTTCCGGAGCTTTGCAAGCTTTAGCCTATCGTGTGCATTTGAACGCGGATCTCTTCCTGCAGCTGTGAAGGCACTTGCACTCGCTACTGCTGCTGGCGGGGACACTAAACATGGCCACAGCAGAATAATTGTTGTAGAAACACTGTAGTTTATGCTTGTTATAGATTTGGTTGTCATTGCGACTGTCACAACACTAAACACGTGTATTTGATTGCATCCATATACAGCATATCTTTAATGTATATAGCACCATAATATACTACTGTTCAAAAGTTTAGTTAAAGGGATAGCCACTGTAATTACTCACCCTCATGTCATTGACTCTGCATAAACAGCAATTTTATTTAATTTCTACGTTCAAGGCCCAGAACGGTAGTAAAGACACTGATAAAATAGTCCATGTGTAATCAGTGGTTCTACTGTAATGTTATGAAGCTACGAGGAATACTTTTTGTGCAAAGAAAACAAAAATAAAAAAATCATACAAACCCTTAACTCGACAATACCAGGGAATTACATAAGAGTGAATGTGACATTATATTGTATAGTTCCAACTAAATTCTGATCAGATGAGTCGTGATTGAAAAGATTCTTTTCATGTATGCAGGATCCTTCAGGATACACTACTCTTCCACTTACTGACGAATTCGAGCTCCACACAGTTACTGTCATTCACAGTGGGGCTGAATACCAGTGTGAACTCACATTCACAGAACGGACTGCCTACAGTCTCTTTCTGCACCCTGCACAACCTGGTGGCTCTGTATGCAAACTGGTGAGTAGTGGGTTGTGAAAATTAATTTCAGATTTAATCAGCAAAGATTGTACCAACATATACGTTATTATCCACTGTAATGCATTATTTGAATACAGGTGGAAGATTACATCACCAAATCTGAAACTGGGGCTGCGTATCTAAGGTAAATTAATCATAGCAGAACATTGTCTTATATTGTTTCAAGTTACTGTTTAACAGCTTTGTTAAACTTTAGTGTTTTGCTGCAATTATCAATACCTTCAAGCTAACCTTTGACAAAACAACTGTCATTATCTGACTTCGTTTACTCTTTTGTCTTAAAATATTTGTCTTTTGCAGGTTTATCAATACCCACACAGAGAATATCAACATAACTGTTGGCACTGCTGAATTTTACGCAGCTGCTAATTATGGGATTTCTCACAATGTTAGTGTAGCGAGGGGAGAGTGAGTATTTTAGGTCTACATCTGTTTGATTATCCATATATAGTTAACCCCTCCTGTTGATTTAGAGTTTTTCACTTAATTTACTTTTTTCAGATACAAAGGAGTTTGCAAAATAGACTCTAGCCAATATCAAATCGCCCTGGGACTTCTTGATTTTGGTGCCTTCTACACTGTCATACTCTCAAAGGTGGGTAATTCAAGTTTCTAGTTAATGTTTTTCAGCAATTTTACTGCAAAGTTTAAGGTATATTTTACTGTGCACTTTATAAGGGCTGAACTCTATCAGAACTTGGCTGAGGTTTTTATAGGCCGTTTTTGCTGGTCTATGAGATTTTCACTTCAAAACATTTACGTTATGTAACATTTAGTTCTGCAGCCTTAATTTATTGAAATGTTTTTGTGCCACTTACATCACCAAATAGACAAGACATCAAATAGACAAAAAGTTAATGCTTTTAACCATAAATGATGCATTAAATAAGTATACAAAATACATAAATGCTGTTTTTTAACTTTTTATTATTCAAAAAATGTCACCGTTTTTTTACAAAAAATACCCTTTTAGCTGTGATAATATGTTTCTCGAGGATCATATCAGCATATGTGACCCTGGACCACAACACTATTTGTAGCAATAGCCAAAAATACATTGTAAGGGTCAAATTTTTCTTTTATGCCAAAAATCATTAGGATATTAAGTAAAGATCATGTTTCTTGAAGATATTTTTATATTCCTATTGTAAATATTTCAAAACTTAAATCTTTTGATTAGTAATATGCATTGCTAAGAACTTCATTTGGACAACTTTGAAGGCGATTTTTCTCAATATTTTGATGTTTTTGCAACCTCAGATTCTGGATTTTCAAATGTTGTCCTAAACAAATCATATATCAATGGCTTTCAGCTTTAATATGATGTATCTCAATTTTAAAATCTACCCTTATGACTGGTTTTGTGGCCGATGGTCCGGGGCCAGCATGAAAGATGCTCGGGACAGTTGACGCATTTGTCTACTGGCCGACCGGGCCAGTAGAAAAAATCCTTAGCGCTGAGCCCTGATAGGAATAAATTACATTTGAAAATATATTCAAATAGAAAAAAAAAAAAAAATGTTTTTACATATCACAATATTGTTTTAACTGCATTTTATAAGTAAATGCAGGCTTGCTAACCCTTCTTTGAGCATCATTAAAAAAATTTTGCCAACCCCAAACATTTGAATGGCAGCGTATGCAGACAAGACTGCGCAGGCATACATTTAATTAAAATTTCAAAACAACAGTCGAAAAAGGCTTTGACTTTATGGATCAATATCTTGATACGCATATGGTTCATTTCCACAGGAAAGCGATGGGCTGACTTTAAAAAAGATGGAGGATATCCAAGCCAACAACATTCACATCGCTTGGCAGATTCCACAGTACGTTTTCCTCACTGCTGGAGAAGTCATGTTCTCCATCACTGGTTTGGAGTTCTCCTACTCACAGGTTAGTCAATCCGATGCCTTGTACTTTAAAGGGATAGTTCACCCAAAAATAAAAATTTGTAATCATTTTTTTAATATAGCTCTGATTGTTTTTGTCTGAAAAAAGAAAGTCATTACACCTCGGCTTGAGTAAATGGAGTAATTTTCATTTTTGGGTGAACTGTCCTTTTCAACTTGTGTCCATAAATTGCTCATTCTTATGTTTTTGCGTATAGGCACCGGCAAGCATGAAGTCTGTTCTACAGGCTGGATGGCTTATGACCGTAGCATTTGGAAATGTCATTGTACTGACTGTAGCAGAGGGGGCCGGGATGGAACAGGTAGGCAGCGGGCTTTCTTCTAAACACCTGTATGGTTTTACTGCATAGATCATGCACTGAAAACTGCTTTTTGAATCTACAGTGGTCAGAGTTCCTGCTTTTTGCTGGCCTTTTGGTGGGTGTCAGCATCATCTTCTCCGTCATGGCCTATTTCTATACTTACGTGGATCCAGATCAGCTAGACAAGATTTTCGGAGACAACAAAGACAATGAAAAAATGAAAGGTTTTAATAGTAAGAAACAAGAGATGCTTTCCTTGACTGACATGCCAAAGCAAACCAAGATGTAGCAACATGACTGGGTTATGTTAACTACATAGATCCGTTAATTGCCAATAATGGAGTTGCCAATAAGCTAATTAACTTTTCATATCAGGCAGTTTTAGCTGTTAGGTTATTTTGTTCCAGAGCCTTTATATGGAATTATGCTGAGCTCTACTGCTCAGGGATCATATTTCAGCTAAATTAAGAGAAATTTATTGCGCTGAATGAATTATGCTTTTACTTTACATGGTACCTTACAAAAATAAGAATGTAATGAACACTACTTTTCAAAAGTTTGAGGTCTGTAAGATCTTTGATTTTGAAGTCTCTAATGCTCAACTAAGGCTGTGTTTATTTGATCAAAAATACAGAAAAACAGTTACATTGCGAAATAATATTACGATAAAGTAACTGTTTTATATTTTTTATATATTTAAAAGAAAAATGAGAATTCTTTGATGGATAAAAAGTTCAGATAGAATTTTTTGTAACAATATCATCAAAAATTAGCAATTTAAGCTGTGCTGAATAAAAGTATAAAATTTATTCAGGAAATAAAATCTTACTTTCCTCAAACTGTTAGAGAATAACGTTTAATAATATCATATCTAATGCCATTTGCACATTTTTAAGCTCACTTTTGTACATAATGTTTGTCAGTCTCGTACTATTCAGATGAATGAGTTAATATGATATTATGCACACCATTGCACCAGATATGATTTCAGCATAATTTAATCCACCAACTGCTATTTTACCCAGAAATTTGGATTTAAAAAAAAGATAAAGTATTTGGTACTTAGGGATAGTACTTAGTATAAGGTAATTAGGGAAATGCGTTGTGAAAAAAATATACACTACAGTCACAGACGTTCCTCTCCAATGGGGTTAGATTTCTATGCCTAATTTGGCTGGAAAAACATTTTCATTTGCTATGTACTTTTTACTGAAGTTGTGTGAGAAAAACACAGATTTGTTCAATTCAAATAGGATCACAGATGCTACATACTGCATATATTACATACTGTAAATATACAGTATGTAATACATGCAAAATGTGAAAATATCTAGTCTTACTTTGTTGTAGATCAATTATTTTGGGTCTGGAAAACAAAGGTATATTAAACATTGTTGATGATGTGTACAAAAAGACTGTTGGATTCAAAAAGAATTAGAATGGGATCTTTTATTAATAAAAAATATAGTTGATATGGTACAAATTAAGAGTGACCTTCTCTTTGTCGACACATGATTAGCTTTGTAACTAGAGTGATGACATCAGGGTGTACCAAGAACTGGAGCATGTCATTGGTGGATATGTGCAAACCAGCACCTCCTCCTGAAGTTCCTGGACTTTCCATTTCCTGATGTGCATGCTCACCCGATCTTTGATGAAGTTCATTGTCACTTGTTGATTCGTCTTCATCTTGGGATGTACTTTGACACCGAGACGGGTCATTGTACCTATAACAAGATGTGTCCTTTGGACAGGTGCATTTGGGTTTGTGAGCCAAATTAACAGGAATGAGATGAGGTCCAAAGGGAACCACGAAGGAAAGAGACGATGGAGTCTTTAACAGTCCGCTGAAGTCTCGTTTTCCCACCTCTGCTCTAGGCCGGTCTACAAGTGAGGCCATGCCGTCAGTATCGTCTTTACTCTTGTCCATACAGGCCTTTACCGCTAGGTTCAAATACTGCATGTTTTCATCATGTGACGAAACTCCATCCTAACAAAACAACAATCAAGATGAATGAAAAATTAAAATTCTGTCATCTTTGTCAGTTCAAACCCATACTGCTTCTCATAAAAATCTATTATACACTTCAGAAGACCTGGAACACACAAATCATATAAATGTTTTGTCTAAAATTACATGGGGGTGAATAAATATGACATCTTTATTTATTACGATAATATTTTCAAATGCTATTCATGTCATTGCAGATAACAAGCAGATTATTTATTAGAAAACAGGCCACTGACGTGAGTCACACTGCACAACATATTGTTCTGATATTTTCAGATTCCACAGTATAAAATGTGTACATACTGGAGAAAAAAAATTTAAAATACATTGACGTTTTCCAAGTTTGCCAGTTTAGAGACATGACGTTTAAGTGTGTATCATACTCTATTCCATCAAAACTTGGTTTATAAATGTTTCTGTTTTGCACTATTATAGATTCACTTTTTGTGAGATCAGATCTACATGGAATATTTATACTTTTTAAAAAATAATTTGTCATTCCGCATGAACTACAAAAATCTGGCAAGGAAAAAAAATTTAAATTGCAACCAGTTCACCAAAACTAAACACTACCGTTCAAAATTTGGGGTCTGTAAGGCTTTTTTATTGTTTTGAAGAAGCATCTTATGCTCATCAAGGCTCTTTCTTTGTTCTTTTTAATTAAAAAAACAGTATAAACAGTATTATTGTGAAATAATATTATATTTTAAGATGTAATTTATTCCTGTGATGGCAAAGCTGATTTTCAGCAGTTATTACCAGTGTCATGATCTATCAGAAATCATTCTAATATGCTGACATGGTGCTCATGAAACATTTCCTAGTAGGTAATATTTTTATTTTTCAGGATTCTTTAAGAAATAAATAGCATTCGTTTGAAATTCATTTGAATTTTTTTGTAACATCATTTAATTCATCCTTGCTAAGTAAAACTACTATAGAAATATACTATAAAACTACTTTATTTCACACAAAAAAACTATAGTACATTCATTTACATTTTAACCTATAATCCTGATGTTATAAACCTGATGAATAAACTAGCACCCTCTGTAGAACAAAAGGTTACATGTAATCTTATCAAGTTAAATAAACATTCTTTCAATAACTTGGGTTTTGTTGTAAACTTGGTTACGCAGAACGTTCATGGCTTTACAGAGAATTCAGACCAGTTCACCAATAAATCTGTTCTCATCCATTTTGTCTATATGTGCTGAAGTGAATACCTCAGTAGGATTGAGCCAGTGGTCGTTGTTGTCTAAGCTAGGGACGCTTTTCAGGGCACACACAATGGTCTTAGTGAGAGCTTCTCCTACTCTGGCCTCATCATCCATGTCCTACGGCACAAGAAATACAAAAATCATAAAAAAGAAACCACATCAGCTACTTACATACACCAATTTTCCTAAGAACCTGACTGAAGTACACATCAAAACCTTGATTAATCAAATTCTTATTCGATATCTTAAAGTGTCCAGATACTTTGAGCAATCAGGATTGCTATAAATGTCAGCGTTTACAGTAAATGGGCATATTAGATTTTACAGCTGGTGGAAACACAACCAGGTGATTTCAGCACCTCCTTTTAAGAAAAAACAAATAACTAAAATAATATTTCAAAAGATGTAGTGAGATGAAGCAATGATTCACAATAGAAATAATCCAGCAGAGTCATAAATTGTCTTACTATCTCAATCCAGGAGTTCACACTGACGGTCACTGGATCCACTGACTCCACATAGTGCCACCAGTGTCTGGGGACAAACAGAACCTGACGAAAGACAACAGCATTCAGTCAAAAGATATTAAAGTCCACTTTCACAACAAAGATTCACATATAATGTACTCACCCCCTTGTCATCCAAGACATTTATGTCTTTCTTTCTTAAGTCGTAAAGAAATAGTGTTTTTGAGGAAAACATTTCAGCATTTTTCTCCATATAATGGGCCGATATGGTGCCCCGATTTTGAACTTCCAAAATGCAGTTTAAATGCGGCTTCAAGTGATCACAAATGTGGTTGTAAATGATCCCAACCAAGAAAGAAGGGTCTTATCTAGCGTAACAATCGGTTATTTTAATAAAAACAATACAATTTATATACTTTTTAATGCCAAACGCTCGTCTTGTCTTACTCTGCCTGGACTGTTTTTGTTCCAGTTCATGACAGTTAGGGTATGTCGAAAAACTCCCATCTCATGTTCTCCCTCAACTTAAAAATCATCCTATATCGCTTTTTTACCTTTTTTGTTAAGGGTGTTTGATCTTCTTTGCATGTTCACTTTGCAAAGACTGTATCTGTACTTCTGCAGCGATGTAGGATGATTTTGAAATGATTTTTGAAGTTAAGGGAGAAAATACGATCAGAGTTTTTCGACATACCCTAACTGTCTTGAGGCAGAATACACAGAGTTCAGGGAGAGAAAGGCAAGACGAGCGTTTTAAATTGTACTTTTTAAATAAAAATAACCGATCGTTTCGCTAGATAAGACCCTTCTTCTTCTCTGGGCTGGGATCGTTTACAACCGCATTTGGGATCGTTTGAAGCTGCATTTAAACTGTATTTTGGAAGTTCAAACTCGGGGCACCACAGCAGTCCATTATACGGAGAAAAATGCAGAAATGTTTTCCTCAAAAAACAATTTCTTTAAGACTGAAGAAGGAAAGATGTGAACATCTTGGATGACAAGTGGGTGAGTACATTATATGTGAGGCTTTGTTTTGGAAGTGGACTTCTCCTTTAATAGCACATCAAATGATATATATACAGTGGCATGCAAAAGTTTGGGAACCTTTTGCATAATCTGTAAAATATGAGAATAATTTTAATAAAATAAGAGATATCATACAAAATGCATGTTATTTTTTATATAGTACTGTCCTGAGTAAGATAATTTCCATAAAAGATGTTTACATGTAGTCTACAAGCATCTTTTGCATATTTGAAACCTTTCCAGCAGTGACCCTATGATTTTGAGATCCATCTTTTCACACTGAGGACAACTGAAGTACTGAAGAATTTGCAGGACCTGGAGGATTTTTCTGAAGAAAAGTACTCAGTTTAACTGTTCAGAACAAACAAGGGGCTCATGAACAACCATCACAAAACAAGAAAACAGTTGTAGATCATCCAGGTAACCACACACAGTATTAAGAACCAAGGCTTCCCAAACCTTTGAAGGGGATTATTTTAATAATTTTAGCCATTTTTCGTCTTGTGGACTATATGTAAACATCCTTTATGTAAAATATCTTACTCAGGAAAGTACTAAAATAACATGCATTTTGTATGAGCTCTTTCATTTTGTTAAAATTATTCACATTTTCACAGACTCTGCAAGGGGCTCCCAAACTTATTTACTTATGTACCTATTTATATTAAATGAACATACAGTAGGGGTGCAAAATTTTGACACCACTAGTAAAAATACATTTCTATTTTACATTTTTCTAATACAAGTTTTCTTCACCTATTATCAGCACAACAATATGTGTGAAAGTTTAATTAACATGATTTTTAGATGCTCTTAGTGCTTTGTTTGCTCCTCTTTTTTGACAGCAGCTGCATCAACTACAAAAAAAAACTGTAAAACCTGATGATAATTTTCTCCATAATGAAATCAGAATAATCCAAAAAGTGTGTGTGTTCAGAGTTTAAAACACACACAGATGTGCATATTGAAAGTCTATTTACCACCAGGTGGCAGCTGTGTTCTATACAACATCACATCATTTGGGTCATAAAAAAAAAAAAAAATCAATAACCTAACAATATTTATGGGACTAGATGGGATCAATCGACTTTCACATACAGTGGTTTTTAATAAAAGCAAAGACTCTAAATTAATAACAGGAGTAAACAAACATGTTGCCAAATGTCAGAATCAGATCCATTGAAAAGATAACAAAAAGACAACACAGAGAGTTGGTGTTTATGGAACAGACAGACATGGAAACTCAGTGAATGTACTATTTAATTGAAAAAAAATATTAGAGAGGTTTTATTATTTCAAAAATATTAATTAATTTTAACGTTTCAGTTTTCATTTTAATTTTTTGTTAAAGTTTTAGTAATTGTGCTATGTGCTTGACATTTTTTATATTTATATTTTAAACATTTAGCTTTAAGCTATTTTTATTTTTTAGCTTTGGTAATTTTATTACTTGATTTATTTAAATTTGTAGAATAGGCCACATTTCTCATTTTCATTATTTTTTATATATTTAATTTTATAATGTTTTATTTAATAATTAATTTGACTTTGTTTTAGCTTTATGTCAATTAATGAAAATAATTATATATAGTTTTAGTTAACAAAAAACAAAACTGGTTTGCTAGGGCTGTTGAGAATATAATGGTATTCATGAGAGTTGCATAACACATCTGACCTTCACAATACAAGATAACTGTAAATATGGGTGCACTGAATGTAAATCACATTCTGAATGATTCAAAATGGCTTTTTCCACTATGGTGAACACATGCATCAGAGGGTAAAAACATTTTACCCTAACATTCCAGAACTCAAGGTACATTGAAAATAACAAAAGTTCTTCTGGTGATTTTTTTTTTACCATGTATTTGCAGTGAGAGGCAGTGGAGCAGTGTTAGCTCTCTCAGAGAATAGAAGTTTGTGTCTCTCGTCTTCATTAGTATGCTGTGAAAAGTGTGAGTGCTCCCGGAGAGTACGCTCGCTGTGTTGGACCGCCGCTAATTGCCTTGCCACCGTCTCGCCTCTCAAAGAGCTTGATCAGAGAGGTTTCACACACGCTGCTGGAATCTGAAGGAGGGGGATGTGCTACAAAACACACACAGCTTTATTCCGCTGCTGTCTGATTCATCTACGAGATGCTAAAATGCACGCATAAGAGACCGTTTGTTGTGATACAGGATTCGAAAAGACACTCAGGGAATCAATGTTACATTGAATGTTTTGGAAACGTACCAATGACATCACTCGACAGTCATTTATGGACAAATCTTGACTAAATCTGATTTATGTAATATCTGAGATTCAAACAAGCTCTTCTTCACTTGCAAACTACTTACGAGCACACATTTAAAATGAGCTTTGTGGACAACGTTCACTGCCGCTCAAATTCTCCTATGCTCATCAAGACTGCATTTACCTGATCAAAAATACAGAAAAATCTTATATTGTGAAGTATTATGGTTTTAAATAATAGTTTTCTATTTTAATATATTTTAAAATATAATTTATTCCTGTGATGCAAAGCTGAATTTTCATCAGCTGTTACTCCAGTCTTCAGTGTCACATGATCCTTCAGAAATCATTCTAATATGCTGATTTATCATCAATGCTAAAATCAGTTGTATTGCTTAATATTTTTTGAAACCTGTAATTCAGGATTCTTTGATGAATAAAAAGTTAAAAAGAGCAGCATTTATTCAAAATAGAAATCTTTTTTTAACAATATACATCTTTGCTATCATTTTTTATAAATTTAACACATCCTTGGTGAATAAAAGTATTAATTTCTTTAAAAAAAAAAATGTACTGATCAAAAACGGTTAAATGGTATTGTTACAAAAGATTTCCATTTTAAATAAACGCTGTTCTTTTTAACTTTTTATTTATTAAAGAATCCTAAAAAAGTATCACGGGTTCCAACTAAATATTAAACAGCACAACTTTTCAACACTGATAATAAATCAGCATATTAGAATGATTTTATAAAGGATCATATGACACTGAAGACTGGAGTAATGATGCTGAAAATCCAGCTTTGCATCACAGGAATAAATTCCATTTTTAAATATATTCATATAGAAAATGTTATTTCTGGAATTTTGATATTACTGTTTTTTTTTTCTCTGGAATTTTGCTCAAATGCTGCCTTGATGAGCATAAGAAACTTCTTTAAAAAAAAACTCACTGATCCTAAACTCTTGAATGGCAGTGTAAACTGTGCTAAATTAATTTAAATAAAAAATAATTTAATAATCATACATTTAAATAAAATATTTTAATAATAAAAAATAATTAAAATAATGATTATTACTAAAATACCTTAATAACATAAAACATTCATTTTATTATGGATGAATTGGAGTGAATAGTAAAGGAAATACCCAGAATTCCTTTAATACTGTTTTAAAACACTAAATACTAAATGCACTAAATTCTTCCCAATTGCATTAATTTATACTATTTAAAAATGGGGCAAAATTTGTCAGAGAACAGACTGACATGGAAGCTAAATTTTAAAGTGGGCACTTTATTAAAAAAAAAAAAAAAACATTTTTTTTGCACATGATTCACATAATCACCAAGGATACAAAATTTTCAAATAGTTTTATATGACCGTACATGAAAATAATATAATAAATATAATAATACACAGTGTTATACCATGGTCTGTCTGTATACTCAATTCTGATTGGCTGGCAGGTATGCATTAAAACCAATTAATGCACAGGTAGGTCCAAGTCAGTTTAATCACCTTTCTATATTAACACGCTGCTTTAACTGATACACACAAACACACACACACACACACACAGAGGTCGGAGATTGAAATAACCATAATTTTTTACCCTTCTGGTCAAATATTGCACTGCAAACAGCATTAACAGCTTTAACTTGTCAATCCTGGCAAATGGCCAAGGTATAAGGGGGATAATGCACGGATAGCTGTGCATTAGATGATTTTAATGCACTCAGCTTTGTGTCTGGTGGTTCTTTGCCTCCACGTCATGCATCAAAATCGTTTAATGTCGTAAGATAATGGTGAATATTCCAGAAGTGCTTGGTGCACCATCCACATGGATTTATGTTGACATAAAATTCCAAATGAATAATGGGTAAGAGCAAAAGGTAATCTTACTGTTATATTAGTATTTTATATACAATTATAGTATTTAATGATGTCTTGGATTTTTACATTTTCAGTTTTCATTTTCATTTTTGTTTAAGTTTTAGTAATTTTGTTTTGTGTTTTTGTCACTAGGATGCACTTGACATACTGAATTAGTAGGTATGTCCAAAACTTTTGACAGGAAGTGTATTGGAAAATGTCATAGCGGCCTACCTGACCAGGCTGCAGAGTGACAGTGTGGATTCGAGCTCTTCTGAATGCTGGGAACTTCTTTAGGTCTGGGTGGAGCACACTGACCTGGCTGAACACGCTGGACTCCTCGTATGGTATACGTGTTGGGTAAAGGCAGTGTGCGTCATCGGGAGGAAAGAGATGCCATCGTTTCCTGGAGAAAGAATGATGTTATTGAGATACCACCGAGGGCTTGTAAAAAGTGTGAAATGGATTGTCATATTTCCCAAATAACCACCAGAATTGTCAGAATTAGTCCTAATTACATTAGTCAAGAAAAATGTAGTGTGGAAAATTTTTAGCATTCAAGTTGTGTGTTTACTTAAGGCGCCAACCAAGCAACTGCCATTGAAATGAATGGGAACGCTTACAAAATTCTTAAAAATTTTTAGGCATCCTCGGAAGAAATAATATACAATACTGTGATTTCTGTGGCTGGCTATCTTGAAACGAGGAGTCTCAATAAGCAATTACAGAGACAAGACAAGCTCCACAGAGAGATAAGATGAAGGAGAAGGTTCTTCATTGTCAGGTTTAGTTTCTCTCAATGGAGCAAATAACAAATCTCAATAGCCGTTCACATCACTGCACTTTCCGTTTCTCATTCGTTCTTTTTGAATGCAGAGATAAAAATAGCTTTCTTTCAATGGCTCAGGATCGGATCAGCAACCCTAACATAAGACAAGATAGAGCTCTTGTCAATATTTGAAGGAATCACATGGTGTTTCTCTAAACCATATTCTTAGAATAAGCCAAATTGGCAGTTTTGCCTGGGGCTTATCTTGTTCAGTGGTCTATTGACAGCCGGTCATCAAAAACTAGTTTCATCTAGTCAAGCCATAAAATCAAGGGTTCATACTGGTGCACAGAAATACAATAAAATAGCAGTATTCTCGTTTATTAAATGGTGACATTCACCCCCTGAAATTGATTTTCAGGGGCACTTATGAGGGCATATTGTTTCTAACATATGTCAAATACTTCAGTTGTATCTACTGCCTACTACATGACAGATTTCACTGAAACAGGTGTCTTGAGAAATCACACCTGTCTCTATGACAGGTCTAGGATCTGCAAACAGAAAAAAAGCCCAAATCTAACGTTCTCTGACTGTCTTTTGCACAACATGGATTGGTGAGATGTCTTATCTAAAATAAACGAAAGCTAAAACCATTAAAAACTGCTTTTGTTAACCTAAATAGGCAACATTTCTAAGGTTTTCATGTGAAATGTTCATTTTATTTTATTTCAGCTTGTATAAAATAAACATGAAAACCTTAAAAATGTTATGTTTACATTAAAATTATTAAAATTAAAAAAGTAATATAAATGATAAATAAATGAAATAGAAATAGAAAAATAAAATGACAAAAGCACATAACAAAAATTCCTATAAAAACTGACCAAAAAAAAAAAATTAAAAATATGAATACATGCAATAACAAAATATTCATTTTACAAAAAATCTTGCCTAATTACATTTAAATAATGTGCACTAAAATAAAAGTACTAAAATTGCTAAAATTACAATGAAATGACTAAAAAATGACTAAAATGTAAATACTAAATAGAAATATAAAAACTAATAAAATGACTAAAGCACATAACAAAATTACTAAAACTTTAACTACAACTGCAATAAAAACTGATGAATATATATAAAAATAATAAAAATGACAAAAGCATGTTAATGACTAAAACATAAATATTAATTTAAATAGAAAACTGGAAATATAAAAATAAAAAGCTAATTCAAAATATTAAAGGGGTCATCGGATGCCCATTTTCCTCAAGTTGATATGATTCTTTAGGGTCTTAATGAAAAGTCTCTAATATACTTTGATTAAAAATTGTCAATGGTTTTGTAAAACAACACCCTTTTTACCTTGTCAAAATGAGCTCTGCAAAAATTGTCTCATTCTAAGGGGTTGTTCCTTTAAATGCAAATGAGCTCTGCTCGCCCCGCCCCTCTCTTCTCTCTGTGGAATGACGATCTTGTTTACTTTAGCCGCGTTTAGCCGCTAAACTTCCTAAATACCACGTTATAAGGAAAGGCGATCGCAAAGATTCATAAAAAAACGCTTATACTCACTTCTGCTGTAAGTGAAGCTGGATCATGAATGATTCGCGCGAACATAGACGAATATATGTAGATCGGGAAGCTCATTCCATTCACAAACAAATGTAATCTACTGCATCTTCAGCTGCTCAGATGTCGGGAGTAAATGACGACCACTATGTTCATTATTACATCCAGCAACACAACACCTCAAACGCTCAATCAGAGATATTCTTGTGTAACTTACATCCCTGCTTCGGCATCGAAACAAGGAAAGTTACTGGACTGTGACAGCTGGTCTAAGGTAAGAGCTCATGTCAATCAACTATCGTGGGAGCGGCCTCTGTCGGTGTGCATCTGAGAACGGCTCGATTTGAAAAAGGGGATATTATTTTTACAGATTAATTAAAAACCACTCCATGGATTTTTATCATTATAGGGTAGATTTGTACATACACTGCCAACACACATTAATGTTCAAACAACATGAAAAAGTGAACTTAGCATCCGATGACCCCTTTAATAAATACAATAAAAATGCATAACACTGACTGAAATGGAATTATGTTAGAAAACTGAATAAATGAATAACTGAATATTTGCTAACGTCTGGCCTGTTTGACACTTTTGGTGGCATTTTGCCCCAAAACCTGAGTAACGTTTGACCCTGGTTCTTACCTGCCTTGGATCTGGAAGACAAGATTGCAACCATAAGAATCAAGGTGACATGGAGTGTTTGCACCCTGTGTCCCTATCCAAAGCGTGCTGTCTCGTCCATCTCGGCCAGGAAAACCAAAGTCGGACCACATCACATCCTGCAGTTATAATGTTTGTGTTTACCAAGAGCAAAAAACAATTTTATCGCCTACTGATGTCAATTCTTTTCGATATAACAAACAAGAAGCACTCAAAGATGCTGCCCTTGAAGGTAGATAATGGAAACCATTACCATGTCCAGGGGACTGTAAATGAGATGGTATGTAATCAAGCCCTCAGCAATGTTCAAACTACCCTATTCATCATTTAAGAGAGAGGCCCTTGTCTGCTCTCGATGCCCTAGCTGGCAGGGAGAATATTGGCACCTCTTAAGCATTTATTATAATTTACAAAAACTGAAAGCTAGAAATGAACATTAGGTTATTGTTCCCTTGGCAGGGGAAAACAAAACAAAATAAATTGGCACAAAATATCATTAAATGGTCACAGAATGACAACGATGTGCCATAGGATATGTTTTACTGAAATAATAAAACAGCAAGAATTGATTAATTGTGCTTCATATCTGTTATTCCTAGTGCTGTGATAAATTTTCATGAGATGTTGTTACAACTGTAGGCTAATAAACAGTTTCAGAGAGCTCATAAAATAAAGGTAAGCATCCTCGGGAGACAAGGCAACACATACTAATGAATATTCAACTGTGTTTATTGATCAAAGCTGATGTCACTGACGTGCCCTGTGTGCTGTAGAGCGCCACTTCATGAAAAATCGGTTGCTCTCAAGCATAACTGGCATGTGGAAAAAGGCAAATGGGTTAATATGGTGCTTGATGAGGTCAGAGAGTATGATTAATGGCAGGAGAAAATGAAAACAGTGGTGTCTTGTCCATTTATTTTATTTAAATATGGCTCATTTTAGCACTCATAAACACCCTAGAATTTGCAATAGCAATAATTTATAAGAATATATTACAATATATTGCAGCATAGCAATAATATTAAATACAACTTTCTAAAGTTTACATACACTTTGCAGAATCTGCAAAATGTTAATTATTTTACCAAAATAAGAAGGATCATACAAAATGCATGTTATTTTTTATTTAGTACTGACCTGAGTAAGATATTTTACATTAAAGATGTTAACATATAGTCCACAGGAGAAAATAATAATTGAATTTATAAAATGACCCTGTGCAAAAGTTTACATACACTTTATTCTTAATACTGTGTTGTTACCTGAATGATTCACAGCTGTGTTTTTGTTGTTTAGTGAAAGTTGTTCATGAGTCCCTTGTTTGTTATGAACAGTTAAACTGTCTGCTGTTCTTTAGAAAAATCCTTCAGGTCCCACAAATTCTTTGGTTTTCCAGCATTTTTGTGTATTTGAACCTTTTCCAACATTGACTGTATGATTTTGAGATTCATCTTTTCACACTGAGGACAACTGAGGAACTCACATGCAACTATTACAGAAAGTTCAAATGCTCACTGATGCTCCAGAAGGAAAAACAATGCATTAGGAGCCAGAGGTGCAAACTTTTGAACAGAATGAAGATGTGTACATTTTTCTTATTTTGACAAAATATCATATTTTTTTCATTTAGTACTGGCATTTAGAAGCTATAGAGATACTTACATGTTTCCCAGAAGACAAAATAATTTTAATTTACCCTGATCTTCAAATTCAAAAAGTTTTCACCCTCTGGCTCTTAATACATTGTGTCTCCTCCTTTTGTCCCTAGTTGCATACGAGACCCTCAGTTGTCCCAGGTGTAAAGATGGATCTTAAAATCATACAGTCATTGTTGGAAAGGGTTCAAATACACAAAAATGCTGAAAAACCAAACAATTTGTGGGACCTGAAGGATTTTTCTCACGGACAGCAGGCAGTTTAACTGTTCAGGACAAACAAGGGACTCATGAACAACTATCACTAAACAGAAAAACACAGCTGTGGATCATTCAAGTAACAACACAGTATTAAGAACAGGGTCATTTTTATAAATTCCATTTCTATTATTTTCTCTTGTGGACTATATGTCAACATCTTTTATGTGGAATATCTTATTGAGGTCAGCACTAAATAAAAAAATAACATGCATTTTGTATGATCCCTCTTATTTTGGTAAAATAATTAACATTTTGCAGATTCTGCAAGGTGTATGTAAACTTTTGACTTCAACTGTATTTAAAAAATAAAATACGAAAACATTTTTAGTCAATGTAAAAGAATTGATATGGTTCACCTGAAACATGGCCGGCTTGTCCTCAAAAAGCTGGGCAATGTACTTGTAATCAGCATAAGCCCAGAATTCTTTGCAGTGATAGTCAGAAAATGGCCCAACAAGTGATTCATCTTCACTGGCAGTCCAAGACAGAAACTCTTTAATGGTTGCTTCAATGTAGGAACACTCTGTTTCAAAAAGAGGAGCTGGTACAAACAAAGCAAAACAAAAGTGAGAAGTAATTAATGAACATAGTATTCCAAGAGAGTTTGTCAAAAAAATGCACAAACTGATGACTAAATGATTTTAGGCAAATTAACTGGGTTTTCACGACGCGTCATCAATCAGCCATATTGCTGGCATTGAATGTAAACAATGCCACTGAACTGAACAAAACTTGCATATTTTGCAGATTACTGCTGCTGAAAATGGTCAATTATTGTCATGTTTTGGGTTGTACTAATCGGTCAGACTTGGAGTACTATAAACTGCCCAAAGTTAGAACAAATCAAAGAGAAGAGTGCAGAAAAAAGGCGTTTGTAGTTGGCCAAACTGAACCAGGGTTTCCAGGGCAAGAATCTTGACAACATTCATGCTTGTTCTATTAATTTTTTCACACATTTTTTCAGTGGTTCAGACAGCATCAATTAGCAGAGCAAGATATTCAGCAGTACATTAACCGTGTAATCCATGCTGTTGTTTACATCCCAATATGGCCACGCATTTGGGTAACTGACCAAACCACGACGTGAGTGCAAATTCTCTATTTTGTGAGAGGCTACTTGAATATGGAAATGGGTTGTTCTTTCCAATGGTTTCCAGAAGTGGCAAAGCCTCCATTGGTGACAAAGACAGTACTATTACTGCTTCACACTTCTGGCAATTATTTATGTCACACTGTTTCATTTTCTGCAAATGTGTCACAAATTAACTTCAATTTAACGTTTCCTTCAAAAATAGGTAGTTAAATTGAATGTTGTGACAGAGGGCATCAAGTAACAGAAAATAACTGTTTTCTATTAAAAAGTATTCTAAAACATCTTCTACCATTTTACACACCACCTTCAGATAATATTCACACTTCCAAGGCACGTTTCACATTTAGTTTCCCTTACACTTCCAGATTGTACCGCACTTACTTAATCCTTGTCATTAAACACCATTAAACATAACTAAAAGAAAAAAACCCTTTCATTTCTCTAAAAAATGAAAGACAAGCATTTGTATTTATTATTGTGCAAAACTGCTGAACACAGGTGGATTACTATGGATGACTACCTCTTGTAATTTAGATAATTTAAATAAAAGAGAAGGAAAAAGTAGGATGCTATATGGGTCTTGTCTATTCACAAGTAACTAGACAACATTATAGTTGGACGACTTCTACTCTAATCATCTTGTTAATACCCACTAGAGGCTGTTCAATGTTTGTGGCTTACCCATATCCTCAGTCCTTTTCCCAATTCGGAATCGAAGCCTCTCTGTAAGGCAAGCTGACAGGTGCTCCACAGTCCAGTGTAATGAGGGCCAGTCTGTGGTCATGTTCAGAAACACAGCAGGTTTCTGTATAAACTGGACAATTCTCCTAGCTTCTTCTGGGGTAAAGGGGTTTGAAGTCATTCTGTATAAAAAGTAAGATGAGGATGATAAAAATTAGTGGATTTTGTCTTGCACAACACAAATGAAAAGCCAGTTTAGTAATCTTTTATACAAACTGTAGGAGATTCACTTTAAATCACTCAAATGAACATACATCACAATCACTTAAGTGAATCAAAAAGTCAAATCAGTTAGTAAGTGGCAGCAACTATCAATAGAAAGTTACTTCATATTATAATGTACAAACACATAAGGTTAGTCAGTACGTGTGCAGAATCTGCATAAACATATTGTAAATGACTGCAAATATTACAATTTTTGAACCTATACACACGTAAGCACACCTAAAATCTCTTTTCCAGCTAGTAAACAAAACTCACGTGAGCCTTGCCGCTGTTTTTTCTCTCAACACATAAGAAACGAAACAACTGCCATGTTGGCTCAAAAGAAGAGATGAAGTCTCCTTTAAGTTCATGAAATAGTTGATCCAACATGGAGAACGAAGACTTTCGGTTTCATATGTTACGTCAATTCCGTTACGACGCAGCGCATGCGCATTAAAGTTTGTAGGGTAGCTGAGGGTGTCATAGGTTGTTTTTGTTTCGATGGGCAGCTGACAACTTGAGCGACTGCCCTAGTTTTTAATGTGACATGCTATAGACGTTGCCGGTCAGCATAAAGGCATTTTAAAAAGTTAGCACACGTCTGTTCAATGGGTGCCGTTGAAAGCACCGAAGGGGAAAGGGAACCTTTGCTGGTTCCATCCCAGCCGGCGACAAACACACAGCCTGTGTTGAGCAGGGTGTATGGGAGAAGATGGTTTGTTCTCACCATGTTTTCATTGTTGGGTTTTATGCAAGGACTTGTGTGGAACACCTGGGGCCCGATCCAGAACTCTGCCAAACATGTGTTCGGGTTCACATCGACAGATATCGCGGTTCTGGTGATGTGGGGTCCAGTGGGTTTCCTGCCCTGGCTGTTGTTTATGTGGTTGATGGATAAGAAAGGTGAGTTGTTTTAATTTTAGATTTGTCATGACAACAATATCTGTAAATACAAACAAATTCTATTCGATACATCTGGCAGTAATAAGACTAAGTAATTTGTTGATTGTGTGGCATCACTAATTACAGATAAACACAACATAGCTCCGTTTTTTATATATCCTTTATACATGTTGTCCACTACAACAGAGTGGTTTGTAAACCATTTTTAAGGACACATCCAAACTATCATTTGTATTTGTGTCATTGTGTTTTGTATGACAGTATGTATTTTTGATGTTCTGATGAAAGTGTTCATGTACCAAGTGCCTTTTGAATGTTTGAATATTTTCTACAGATGTTAATGTGACTCTCTCAAAGTACATGATTTTGGAGAAACTAGAAATTTTGGGAATAATAATTTTTTGTACAAGGCTTGTGTAAGTTAAATGAACCGCAGACTACACAGAAGGACGCTTTACATCAGATGTAATAAAATATAATCCTAAAAAGGTAGTTCATCACATGTTAGGCCACAAAAACCAGTTCCCTAACATCATATGACACACGTCTTTATGTAATCATCCCGTCATGCCGTTCTTGTGTTCATACTTGTCATGACATTTTAATGAGTTTCGAAGTTCAGGGAAGTACAGCCTTAGAGGCCTTGAATATAATGTAGAGCAGACATAAAGAATAGAGAGAAGAGAACTTTCGGTCACACTTTATTTTAAGGTCCAGTTCATTAACAATTAACAAACCATTAGCTATGACTTTTGCCTTGATATACTCCTAATTTGCTATGTATTAATAGTTAGTAAGGTAGTTGTTAAGTTTAGGTATTGGGTAGGATTGGGGATGTACAATATGGTCATGCAGAATATGTGCTTTATAAGTACTAATAAACAGCCAATATACAGAGTAAAGAATTAAAGTATTATCTTATGCTCATCAAGGCTGCGTTTACTTGATTAAAAATACAGAAAGAACAGTAATATTGTGAAATATTATTACAGTTTAAATGAATGGTTTTCTATTTTATTATATTTTAAAATATAATTTATTTCGCAGATGCAAAGCTAAATTTTCATCAGCCATTACTCCATTCTTCAGTGTCACATGATCCTTCAGAAATCGTTCTAATATGCTGATTTATTATTACTTTTATTATCAATGTGAAACAGTTGTGCTTCTTAATGTTTTTTTTTTTTTTTTGGAACCTGTGATTCTTTTTCAGGATTCTTTGATGAATAAAAAGTTAAAAAGAACATTTTATGTCTCTATTTTAAATAAATTCTGTTCTTTTAACTTTTTATTTATTAAAGAATCCTGTAAAAAATATCACAGATTCCAGTTAATATTAAGCAGCACAACTGTTTTCATGCATTGATAATAAATCAGCATATTAGAATGATTTCTGAAGGATCATGTGACACTGAAGACTGGAGTAATGATGCTGAAAATTCAGATTTGCATCTAAGGAATAAATTAGATTTTAAAATATATTCACATAGAAAAGAGTTATTTTACATTGAACTAATATTTCACAATATGTCTATTTTTCTGGATTTTTTTTTTTTTAATAAATGCAGCCTTGATAAGCATTAAAAAAATCTTTAAAAAAAACATTAAAAATCCTACTGATCCCAAACTTTTGAACGGCAGTGTATTAGTAGGCATGCTAATAAGCAAATTGTTAACAGTGAGATTTGGTCCCTATACTAAAGTGTTACCAAACTTTCAACTTGTGTATTATCACATAGCTGATTTTCTACTTAGAGCTTCATATATGGTATTTTGATTATTTTCAAGAAACCCTCACAAGATTTTGAAATCTCAGTTCCTTTTTCTGCTATTTCATGAAGTTCACATGAGAATTAAACTGTACAGGTATGCTGATGGAAGCCTCACATTTTTCACATCCTGATTGCCTGTAGATATAAGGGAAACATTGTACCTAAATTTCTGTTACTTATATTTAAATTATGGATTCTACACCAATTCTTAAGTTGGTCAGGAACCATCTAAAGTAAAACGTTATCTGTATAATAAATACTGTGCTTGTGTTCATCCAAATTAAAGCTTGTAGTGATGCACCAAATATTTAACTGAAATTGAAAAACTTTCATCAACCAAAAACCAAAACCGAAAATAAAGTTGGGTATTTAAACTTGGTGTCCTGTTCAAGGTGCTGTTGTGAGACAAATGAGACATACTGTAGTAAAGTAAAACCATCTCTAAATATTTAGTAAAGAAACAGATTATACACATTGCTACTCTGCCATACTTTTTGGTCACTGTGAAGTTTGTACAGGCTGATAATGTGTTGTTTTAACTTATCCACGCTATGTGCACAAATTTGTTGCTGACACAGCCGAAACACATCGTTGGAGAAGCACAAACTGTTTTGGTCAATGATTTTGGCTAATCATGATTTGATTTCAGTCTTTTCCAAACACAAAGCTATTGTATGTTTTCAGATGTTATATACAGTAGACAACTTTTTTTTTTTTTTTGGATGTTGTTCATTACATGGTTAGTATGAGCTGTCCTTATGGTAAATAGTTAAAATACAAAAAACTGCAGCAATAACAGCAAGGACATGAGGCAGAGGCATAATTGTGATTGTTAGGTGTCCTTAGATAAGAGTATGTTGTGAGGAATCTGTAGCCTTGAAAATGTCATTTTTACTCTCATGGTTTGTATTTGGAAAAGAGCATTTTGTCAGTCAGTGTTTTTAACATTTTCCCACTGCTTTTCACATGTTATCTTGCCTGAAAGTAAAGCATTTTCACCCATCTCAGAGAACTGATAATGTCAAACAAATGTCTTCAGTTTTCATTTTCCATCTTATACAGCTAGTCGACACTCCAGTTCTGTTTATTAACACATTAGCGCACTTTAGTTGCTAAGAAAGGGCATGCTCTTATGTAAATGCTTAAGCAAAAAGCTTCCAACCATGTTTTTTTGCTCTTTATCTTGAATGGGAGCATTTCACCTTCCCTTTTGTTCTAGTCACGAAAGCGATTGCCACAGGCTGTAAAAACCATGTCTGCCAAAACCACAGGCCAGAGTTTCTATATTAAATTCCAAAATATTTTTAAAGTTCAAGTTTCTGCTCTTATGCATGAATCCAGGGAAATGCTCATGGAGCAAACATTTCCATTATGTCTTCTGGACACAAACATTTGTTTTGTCACAAATATATCATGCTTAATTCTTTTTGATGGTTAGAAAAGATGAACCATTCCCATCTGATTTCCTAATAGTCATGCATAGTGATAGTCATGCATAATTTGCTGGTGTCTTGGGAATAGATCTACATCAATAACTAATCTCAACTGTTAATCAAAGCTTACAAGATATTACATCTCTCTGATATATCTTCTTTCCTTCCTCTTCTGTCTTGTGCCAAAGGGTTGCGAGCGTCTCTGCTGCTGTCAACATTCTTCATGGTTCTGGGCGCAGTGTTACGAAGTGTTCCCCTTACAGACCTGTACTACAGACGCTGGTAAGACTCTGTTGCACAGTGAGATTCCTCATTTATTCAACAAAAACTCCACTTAGCCAAACTAGCCTTCACTATTCCACTGCTGATTCCTAATCACTTGCATGATTACACAATTCCTCAATTTCCAAATTAGATAATTTGTGAAAAGGTCAGGGATTGATTTCCAAAGTCTCACGTTGCCAACATATTGCATGCATTTATTGCGTGATGCTGCATTGTGTATGAAATGTTGCTTTGGAGTCAAAATGTATAGGCATGTTAAAATGGCATATTCATTTGTGCATTTTTTTTTGACCTCTTAATTTTGAATCAAACTCCCATAACTTGATCATCTGGTGATACTTCATACATCTTTCTAGTGACATACACTACCAGTCAAAAGTTTTTGAACGGTAAGATTTGTAATGTTTTTAAAGAATTCTCTTCTGCTCACCTGATTTTATTTGATCCAAAATATAGCAAAAGCAAGAAAAAAAAAAATATAAAAATTAATACTTTTATTTAGCAAGGATGCTTTGAATTGGTCAAAAGTGATGATAAAGACATTTATAATGTGTTTTTCTGAGCTTTATATTTCATCGAAGAAACATGAAAAAGTTCTACTCAGCTGTTTTCAACGTAATAATAATAATAAATGTTTTTTGAGCAGAAAATCAGAATGTTAGAATGATTTCTGGAGGATCATGTGACTGGAGTAACTGTGCTAAAAATTCAGTTTTGAAATCACAGGAATAAATTAATTTTAAAATATGTTCAAATAGAAAACGGTTATTTTAAATAGTAAAAATATTTCCCAATATTACTGCTTTTGCTGTACATAGGATAAAAAAATGCAGGCTTGGTGAGCAGAAGAGACTTCTTTAAAAAATATTAAAAATCTTACCGTTCAAAAACTTTTGACTGGTAGTGTATGTAAGTTTTCTCCAGTCATTTCGGCTTCCATTCAATCAACAACCGATGGATAGAAGAAAGTCCTGCCGTGCATTTTTTAATAATCCAGTTTACTCGGATATACGTCACCATACAGAAAACGTACAAAGCATGTGTTGCTTTGTGACTTTACTGGTAGTTTAGAAAAAATTATGCTGTGCACAGTGTTATCAGTCTTTCCCTGATATATTTTCTTTAGGTTGGTGGCACATTTTATTAGTCATTTGAATATTTTTGACTGTTTGAGGTCTAAATTTGCACATCTAAAGAAATATTGTTGACAGTCTGCGTTTGATGACATGAATGCCAAATATTCTATTGTATGGTTATGGCTTTTGTAATCTAGCTCTGTTTGTATGATTAGATGGAGTTGTTGTCCGCTATCTAGAGAGCAGGTTGGACAGTCTATTCATAATACAATTTTATGATAAATCAAGTAGAAGCAGTTTATTTTCAGAATATTTATGCTGACTTAAAACTCACTGCAACATATGATAAGGGAAAGTGCGTTATTCATTGGCAAAGTTGCATGGTACTGTTGTAGCGCTTAGAGATGCGACCTTTTCATTTGCTTAAATACATAGTGGTGGAACACTCTAACAAGACGACTGTGCTCTGTTTACTTTAGATTAGGATTCTCCTACCTGTAAAATTGAATGTTCCTGTCCACTTCTGTGCTTTGTGTCCTCTTTTCATTTTCTCTCGCTCCGCCTTATCTCTTTAAGGTTTTTCATTCACACATGGCTAACATCAGCAAATAAAGAAATAACTATAGCAAATTTCTTATTGCAGTTGTGAGAAATGGAAACAAACCTTTTCTATTATTACTATTTTTGATGGAGAGCTAACTACGCCACCAATGGACATTTAAACAAGGTTATCTAAATGATGTTAGATGTGTGTTGCTTTGTTAGAATGCCAATTTATTTTTTTATGTTTTTTGTTAGTGAAGTCAGTTGACAATATAAAACTTATATAAGACATCAGTGAGCATAAATCATATTTTATTACTGAGGCGTGAAGAAAATTTAGAGAACATGGGTCTGATTGTGAACTGCTGAAAGTACCATATAATTCATGAAGATTGGCATGCTTATCTTCTGTTATTTCTATCTGTATTAAAACATTATTGTATAAATGTGTAGTTAGAACGGCCAATTTCCTTGCAAGTACACTACCAGTCAAAAGTTTTTGAACAGTATATATATAAATTTTTTAAAGATGTCTCTTCTGCTCACCAAGCCTGCATTTATTTGATCCAAAGTACAGCAAAAACAATACAATTGTGAAATATTTTTACTATTTAAAATAACTGTTTTCTATTTAAATATATATTTTAAAATGTAATTTATTTCTGTGATCAAATCTAAATTTTTAGTATAATTATCATTACAGTATCATTACTTACATGATCAGTGTCATGATCCTTCAGAAATTATACTTTTATTTAGCAAGGATGCTTTAAATTGATCAAAAGTGATGATAAAGACATTTATAAAGTTACAAAAGATTTCTGTTTCAGATAAATGCTGTTCTTCTGAATCTATTCATCAAAGAAACCTGAAAAAATTCTACTCAGCTGTTTTCAACATAATAATAATAACAATAGATGTTTTTGGAGCAGCAAATCGGAATATAAGAATGATTTCTGAAGGATCATGTGATGAGTAATGATGCTAAAAATTCAGTTTTGAAATCACAGGAATGCATTATATTTTAAAATATATTCAATAAAAAACAGTTATTTTAAATGGTAAAAACATTTCATAATTTCACTGTATTTTTATCAAATAAATGCAGGCTTAGTGAGCAGAAGAGACTTCTTTAAAATCATTAAAAATCTTGGTGTTCAAAAACTTTTGACTGGTAGTGAATATCACCACCAGGTATACATTTTTTTTATACCTTTTTTTCACTAAAGATATAAAACATTATTTCTGTTTCTTTAAATAGATTTTAATTAGAACTTCTTTATTTTATTTCATTAAAATATAAAATTCTAATTTTTCAAACAGTGCATTAAATTTACTGTTTTTCCTCTTTGTTTTAGGTTGTTTTTGCTTATTAGTCACTTGGATGAAATAAGGCTAGCTTATTTTCACATCTCCCACAATACTAGAACAGACAGTGGCACATTGACCCGTCTCAGTTACATAATCAAAAATTGTTCAATTGCTTGATATATAACAGGAAAAGCTTTTTAGGACTGATCAGAGACAGCAGAGGTTAGATTGATTTTTTTTTTTTCCTTTTTTAATATATGTATTTATATATTACACCACAAGCACATTTCAACGCAAAGATACATTGCAAGCAGCTATTGCGTGCAGTGGCTGTTAATGTAATGGCTGATTTCAACGCAGTGCCACTTAATGTGTCGAGTCTATTGATTCGTACAAAGTGACTCAACTCGATGTTGTGTGTTTTACATTTTAGAAGCCAGGTACAGCTTGTGATATATTGTTTAAGTACATTAACACCACCAGCAGACATTATTCAAAGGACTGTCTTCTCTCAATGTAAAGATCTCACATATGCTTTAATGAAATTAGCAGGTGCTAGAAAGTGAATTAGTTACTGGTGGAAGCACTTAGGACTTATTCACAGACCCCATGACTCACTCAGAGTTTAACAAGTCATGAGACACATGTGTTGCAACTATCAAATTCAGGTTTATGGAGAGCTACTGAAAGCCTTTAGTTAAGCTTAGGTCACAGAGGAAGTAGCAGGCCATGTATCAGGTCATTCATCATGACCTGGTGACTTCAGTTGTTAATTTAGCTACCACTAGGTGTCAGCACTTGCATTAATAAAGTGTTGATGTTCACTGAAAGGAAATGACCATCTTGCATATCAAGTGGTCCAGCATGTTGTTGATATGCAACACTAAAGAGCCATTCTGATCTGATTATGCCATTTTGTTTAATTCAGTGTAAAGCTAAATTGGACACCATCAGACATCAGTTTAGTTTAGATGGCTTATCATGAAAGCATTTTTGATAAAATAGAAGAAAAGTTGTTTAAATTGTTAACTGAAAAAGGATGTAATTATTTTGCCTTGGAATTATATGGTTCAATCCGACATTTTTTTGTCAAAAGTGAGTTATTCACATATTCTTATTCTGTGACAACTTATTTACATTATGTGATGCTTCTTTTGTAAGCTTTGGACATTTTTTTTTTAGTAGCAGTGTATGGAAGCCAAAAACTTTGAAGCTCAATATCTCAAAACAGATAGTACCTTATAATTCCAAGGCGCTGGTATTTTAAGTATTATTATAATATTAATATAATTATGTATAATAAAAATAAAAAATATTTTATTAAATTATTATATTCTTTCTTTATATTGTATTTTTATTATATTTGTATTATTTTTAAAATACATTTTATATGATTTAAACATTATTATATTGTATTTTTTATTCTTTTTATTTATGTATGTTATTCTGTGTAATTCTGTAAGTAATTTTGAAGACATTTACAGCATTTTTCTATATAGCAGTTCATAATCGGTAAGTTTGGTTTGTTCCTCACAAAGTTGTCTTATTGCTTTAGAAGACTAGTTTTATGATGTTTTTGTAGAGACAGACTTTAATGTAATGGCTATATGAATGGTGATTGTATGCAAATTCTTAAAAATGTTTCTTTTTCTTTGCTGTGGGGATAAAAAAAATAACGGCATATGTGACCCTGGACCACAAAACCAGTCTTTAAGTAGCACAGGTATATTTGTAGAAATAGTCAAAAATACATTATATGGGTCAAAATGATCGATTTTTCTTTTATGGCAAAAATGATTGGGATATTAAGTAAAGATCATATTCCATGAAGATATTTTGTAAATCTCCTACCATAAATATATCAAAACTTAATTTTTGATTAGTAATATGCATTGCTAAGAACTTAATTTGGACAACTTTAAAGGCTATTTTTTTATTTATTTATTTATTTTTGCACTCCCAGATTCCAGATTTTCAAGTAGTTCAGCTGATGTCTCAATTCCAAAAAATAGACCCTTGTGGTCGCAGCAGATTGTGTCGTTGTGCGTTTGTCAAGTTTTTTTGTTGTTTTTTTGCATGATTGTTTTGTTGGTGAAGAGTCACTTGGTTAGAGCCATAGTGTTCCACAGAAGTTTCAGGCATTTTTTTGACTGAATACTATTGTTTTTTGCCTCTGTAGTCTGTAGCTTAACATAAGGACACAAATATATGTCTTCGTTGGCTTCATTGTCATTGTGTTTTAAATTCTCCCAGGTTTCTCTTTTATTCTGGCTTTGATGTTTAGGTTGAATTTTTTCCAGTACCTTTATTGTTTTGGTCAGTATAAAGCAGTCCATTTATAAAACATGTTACTCAGGTTATAAAATTTGCATTAGAATTCTGTTAGCCCAGCAGTTTCATTAGAAAACAGAGAATCCTCCCTGACATTGTTCGTGCCAGATCAGAATCATCTAAGGCTAAATTACCGCTCCTCCACTGCCCTTACATTTTTCCATGCATGAGACTCCTTTCTCCCTTTTCATCTTTTACTTTGATTCAAATTCAAGGTTTAGCAGATTGTCACCTGAAGAAAGATCACAGGACAGTGATATTCAACAAATTTGCTTCAGCACATCAAGTAGTGATCCAATATAATACTAACATGAATAGTAAATAATAGCGCAAATTATACTGTTTCTATAATCAGCCCTATTCATAGGTTTCTCTGATTTTTTTCTTATCTTTGTTAACCTAAATCTTTACTTAGAAGCTTGTGTGGTGTCAGAATGACTGCTACAAAAAGTAGCAGCAGTAAAATCCACCCGTTTGGTTACAAATGCCACTTGTTGTTCTCAAATCGACAACGATTGTGGTCACAGCAGATTGTACCATTGTGCCTTTGTCAATTTTTTTATTTTTTTTTTATTGTTGTCTTGGCGGTGAGAAGTGACATGGAACCACAATGTTCTTTGCAAGCCAAACTGAACAGAAGTCAGGCATTATTATGACTGAATACTATTACTTCAGCATGGGTTAAATAGGAAAGCTGACAATTTTGGTAAATTCCTAGTGAATTTATCTTTTCATGCTCTTTCGCAGCCAATAATTCACAGCAGAAAAAATATGTTTGGTACAAACTGTGTTTTGCTTGGTATAATTTTGTTGCTCATTTTGTTTCATTGGCATCTGACTAATTTCAGTAGCTTCTACCAAGTGACAGATCTGTTTGTACCAAAATAATGTAATGTTTGATTGAATACATAGCCTTTGACATCAACAATAAAAAATGTGTGAAACTATTTCTCCTCTACAGGTTGAAGCTTAGTTATGTTTCTATTCTAACTATGTGCAATTATATGATTAGTTACATTATATTATTTACATTCAGTATTGTTTTCGGGTTAGACCTACCAGTTAGCAGTCATTGGCATAGAAAGTCTAACATTTGCAAGTTTTACACAGACTTAATAATACAAAAAAGATATATGTTAAAGGAGTAGTTCACTTCCAGAACAAAATGTACAAATAATGTACTCACCCCATAGTCATCCAAGATGTTCATATCTTTCTTTCTTCAGTCGTAAAGAAATTATGTTTTTTCAGGGAAACCTTTCAGGAATTTTCTTCATGTAGTGGACTTCTATGGTGCCTGTGAGTTTGAACTTCCAAAATGCAATTTTAATGCAGCTTCAAAGGGCTCTAAACAATCCCAACCGAGGAATAAGGGTCTTATCTAGCGAAACGAAACGATCTGTCGTTTTCTAAAAATAAAAAATAAAAATGTATATACTTTTTAACCTCAAATGCTCGTCTTGTTTAACTCTTTGCATTCCGGTTCAGTACAGTTAGGGTACCCTTCTTCCTCGGCTGGGATGGTTTAGAGCCATGTGAAGTTGCATTTTAGCTGCATTTTGGAAGGCACCATAGAAGTCCACTATATGGAGATAATTCCTGAAATGTTTTTCTGAAGAAACATAATTTCTTATCGCCTGAAGAAAGAAAGACATGAACATCTTGAATGACAATGGGGTGAGTAAATTATGGAAGGTTATACTCCTTTAACCTTTGTTTACATGTCTGTATGTCTGTATCATCTAGTGGAAGGATGGCATTTAATGAATTTGCCTAATAAAACATTTTGTGCGTACTTTTTATGTAGTAGCTATTTGATTAAAATCAGTGATGTTTTCAATATAGTCATGGCTGAAAGGGTTGAAGGCACTGTAGGCTGAGCGGTGTGCCTAACACTGACATTTATTAGATTATAATCACAATATAGTACAGCCTGTTAAATTTTATTGTGTGATTAAAGTATCAATTCAGAGTGGAATTCATTGGCCTTGATATAGTAGGCAATATCTGTAATCATTCTTTGTAGCAGAATTGTCAATTTTGCATTGTTTCCAACCGTAATTGACAAACGTAAAGTCATAATGATCGGCTCAAGGTGTAGGATTTAGAATCATCTACGATCCAATTATGAGCTACGTGAGGGGTGTCATAATGATCGCAATCAATGCAAATGTAGACCTCTTCTTTTCTTATTCAGGGGAATCGCACAGTGCATTCTAACCCATTTCATTAGAAAAAAAAACACACACAGGCTTTAGTGTGAATATAGTGTCACATCGGCTAATGTCCAGTCGAGAAACATGCTATAGGAATCCATAAACACCTTTCGGCAGAATCAGATGTCAACATGCTGGAAAAAGAGAAAGGAATACAAAGGGCTTTCACAATATATGTAATTGGGGATTGAGGAAAGCATGACTGAACCAATGTCATTTGCAGACTGTATGGTTTAAAACCTATGAGGGGCTGTTCAAATGTTGTGTATGATGTGTACTGACCAAACCAAATGCACTTGTGAGTGTTAAATCTAGGACAACCCAAGTATGCTATCAGTCTTCCACTTAGTGTTTTCTTTTACCGTCCCTCAGACACTCTTTGACAAGTCACAGAAAAGAACTTCACATCTTCATGAACGCAGGAATAGACCTTAAAACATTTTCTTCAGTTTGTGACAATTGCTAGGAAGAAACTAGAAGAAGCTTGACACAAAAAGCCTCTTGATCTTTATGACAGTGATTACCATGAAGGAAAAAAGACCATTTTAGTCTGGTATGGTGTGCGTCTTGGCTGTAGAAAATGGGAAAGTGTTTCAGTCACTCTCATTCTTCACCAGTGCTGAAGATCTATTCTGGGGACAAGCACTGCAGCGTATATTCAGGCAGTTAGGCTATCACAAGTCTTCCCGCTGGGACTCAGTCATCCTGTCTCGCAGATAAAGCTCCTCTGTTTCCCCTGCTGTCAAACTTCACGTCTGATAGATATGTAGGAGGGCATCAATTGGTGTTTAGAAACCAACAAAAAGGTGATTTCATTTAGACCAGATTCTTTGCATGAATAGTTAATTATTACATGTTTGTCACACACATTTGTCTTATGTGTATATAGGAATACAAATATCTTAGATACTTGAGGGGCCGCCTTTGACTTGTGGCAGTAAGCAACCACCCAGAACGCCCTAGCAACTGCATAGCAACATGATAAAAACACTCACACGTGGAATCATGGAATCCAGTCATTAAAACCAAATTTAATTAAATGGATAGTTCCGGTCCTTGATTCTGACTGGTTGAGCCGTATTCAAAGCTGTTGCAAATTACTCTACAAACACATCTTTGTTTACGTTTGTTTGTTGCTCGGCAACCACTTTGTTGCAACAGCTGTTTTTGATAAACTACATTGTTTGACGGAAGAATGTTTGACATTTGAATGTTTTTATTAATAATATTAAACTTTATTTGAAATGTAACTACATATATGGAATAACCGTTTTCGTTTTATAAAAGCAATAAGCCCCGTGAAGCTTTTTGGGGTTAATTGCTTTAGTATAATGCAGTATGTCATGGAATTTGCCAAATTTTGGATGGATAAATCAAAAGTACGTCAGTACACTTAAATCAAAATGTGACATCGACTAGTGTCTGTAAATGTAAAGTCACAAAATTACTATTAAAATATGAATCCTGCATGTTCTGTATGTTTCTGTGTGAATGAATGGCACAGGCATGATGTTTCGTTTACTACACATACTGAAGCACGTGTGATGCTTGCGGTATATTTAGCCTCTGCCACTTCAATATACGAGTACATGAACACATAAACAATCTCTAGAACTGCTCTGAGAGTCACTAATATAGCATTTTACCGTTTCTTTTGAGAAAAACTATCGTCATATCATATACAAACAGAAAGGTCTTCACAGCAACCCGTCAAAAATAAAGTTTGGTTTAGCTTGAAGAAACTGTGACAGAAATGTATTACTTAATGGAATGATAGTGCTACTACTACCAGTAAAATTATTATTAAAGCACTATTTATAAAGGAATATTTACCAAAAAAACAAAAAAGACCGAAATTTATTCAGCAGAAATGTGTAAATACACAACACAATATTTCTGGAAAGAAAAAAAAGAAATGAATAAAATAATAATAATAAAAAAAAATAAAATCAATTAATTAGAGATGTTTTTTCATTATTAAAATTTAACAAAACCATTAAATGGAATCCAGAAAATTTATTGAAAACCTAAATTTGAGAAAAAATAAACTCATAGGGCCTTAAATATTTGTTAAACCTTTAATAACTTAATAACTTTATTAATTAGGCCAAATGGAATTCAGAAAAATTAAAAAGGAAAAAAAAATGAATTTGAAAAATAAATAAATTAAATTAAATTAAAACATTAATTAAAACAAAATTTGGGAAAAAGTAAAACGGATTTCTTAGGGCCTAGGGCTGAGCGATATGGCAAAAAGAAGTGTTTTTTTTTTTTAATGATTTTTAATTAGTCAACTTGAAAATATAACTTTGATATAACATGATTCAAGTAACTTTTTTTCATTAACCCTCTAGTTAAAGAAAATTCTATTCCAAGTTCACAACAAATGACGTTGTCAGCATGATGTTGCCTAAATGTTTAATAAATCACTTGTTAAATATCAAAAGATGCATGAACTACAACTACATCTTGTACAAACTTGTCAAATTCAAAATGACTGAAGCACCAATAAACTATTATTAACAATAAATGTTCTGTAAAAACAATGAACAGCAGCTTTCAGCCTGTCACCATGATGCAAACATGAAATATAAGACATACAGTAGCAGTTCTTCACAGGTTTTTTTTTATTCTATTGTGCTGCTTTTCCATTGTTTTTGCTATGTAAACATTAACATGTTTGACTCTTGCACTCGCATCTCTTGCAGCGACTCATGCCTGAAACAGCATTATAAAAATACGGCACTCAAGTTAAAAGAAGTTCACTCCCATCTTTTTTTTGTTTTTGTTTTTCCTACTCCACTGCCTGCGTCGCATCTTTATCAACACGAAAGCACATTCTGTGTGAATGGCGTATAGCGATATGAGTGTGTCACACGAGCGGTTAATCACATGCGCCGGCATGCGTTCTTTTCTCTTTACTGTTATCATTGCCGTATTGTCAAAGTGTCTAAATCTTACCTTTGGTAATATTTCTATTTAAAATCATGATTCCTTGATTTTTAAAAAAATAAAATTGTGGCACAACATTACATTCGAATTAATTAAAAAAAAAAATGGAAAAATCGCCCAGCCCTAAAAGAACCATAATTGTACAGCATAGCATTGTAATGGTTGTGCTCAATCATTTTTTCTATATTCCCTTTAAAATGTTAAATATATATATATTGTGCTCATGGTGTCTTTTATCATAGTTTTGTTTCCCCTTTTTTTTCAAAACTACAGGTTGATTCATGGAGGTCAACTTCTGAATGGTTTAGCTGGTCCTACCATTATGAGTGCCGGTCCTCTGCTCTCTACTACTTGGTTTGCTCCTGATCAGAGAGCTACAGCCACTGCTATTGCATCACTAATCGGCTACCTGGGGTCAGCCTGCGCCTTTCTGATTGGTCCGTTGGCTGTCCCTGCACCCAATGGCACTGTGGGAGGCACCGTTTACTGGAAACAAAACCACATAGCAGACAGGATACAGTTTGTTCTTTACGCAGGTACGTTATTGTCTTCTGATAGTCCAGCAGCAGCATTCATTCTGAATCAATATTAAATTATTTTAAGCATTTGCCATACAGAAAAGCAATCACAAGAAAGCCATCCATGGTGGCTCTCCAAATACCCCAATCAGACGTCTTAACATGGTTTGCGTTTACCTCACTATAAAGATTGCCTCGCATTGTTCTGCTTAACTGATTCAGAAAATTAAAACATTTTGAGAGAGAGAGAGAAAAAAATCTTGCCAATAATAGATTGATACTCTGCATCTGTTTAAGTTGAAAGATGTTGCTGTTGCTTTCGTACACAGGAAAGACATTGATTTGCTAGTAGTTTAGAGGTCATTGGGACACTTACTGCAACATTGGGCATCAAGATGCAGATGGACTTCTTGAAGACAAAAAACTCGAAGAGATGCTGAATGATCTGTCCAGTCTAATAAAAACATTACAAAAGGGTCAAGTCTTTAGAGAGAGGTTGTATAACTGTGTATATACTGTTTGACAGTAAAATCTGTCAACTAGTAGATGTTTTGCTGTACTGTTTACAGTGTTTAAATAGTACTGAAGGAGTTCCAGTGTTCCCACTGATGTTTTGTATTCATAAAGTTCTTATTAAAAAGAGAAAATAATACATTTTCATTCACAGGGTTATCCAAAAATAAGCTTTACCACATGATTAATTCATATAAAATCAATTACTATGAAATTTAGCTAAATTTCCAGCAACCACACAACCATTTCAATCCAAGGTTTGTTTTTTTTTAATGTTTTTGAAAAAATAAATAAATAAATAATTAAATATACTGTATGCTCACTACTAAGGCTGCATTTATTTGATCAAAACACAGACAGTAATATGGTGGAATAATATTAAAATAAACATTTTAATGTATTTTAAAATGTAATTTTTTTCCTGTGATATCAAAACTGAATTTTCAGCATCCATTACTCATGTCTTCAATGTACTCATGAGCCTTCAGAAATCATTCTAATATGGTGATGTGTTGCTCAAGAAATATTTATTTTTTATCAGTAATGATTATTAAAACAGTTAATAGCAAAGAATAGCATTTATTTGAAATAAAAATCTTTTGTAAAATTATAAACGTCTTTACAGTCAATTTTGATCAAATTAATGTGTCCTTGCTAAATAAAAGTATTAATATTTAGTTAAATCTTAAAAAACATTGGTGCATTAGACTATATCTTGATACATGTCATTGTCGTGATATAAAACTATTCATTTGTGATGGAAGATTTGTCATATCACACACCTGTACTCAAGCCTGCTTGATAAGTCGGTATTTTATGCCAGAAAAGGCAGATTTATAGAAACGATGTTGTAAAAAATAACTTGCTGAATAAAAATGGGATCTGTCCATGGAAACGGCACTTATTTTATCATGTGGACTGCGCCCAGAAGGGACACAAAATTTAGGAACTCAACCTGAAGACTGTGCTGGCAGTGTCAGTGCATCTGGGTTTGAGATACTATGTGCCAACAGGGTTTTTTGTGCTTGGCTACAGCAGTGCTCAATTATGAACTTGGTAGCACATCACAAATTCCAGCACTGGATGAGCACATTTGAAAGTAGAGAGTTTTTTTGTGGACTAGGGTTAATGAGCTGATCAGTTGTTTCATTGTGCATTTCCTCCCTCTACAGGATTGTAATAAATCTGCTAGACTCATGGTTAACTCTAGATTAATGTGAGCCATCTAATGACCGTTAATGATGTTGGTTTGGATACCACTCTCTCTCACTCTCTCTCATTAATTTGAATTTAGTATCTGAAAATTGCAGTGAAATGCCAGACGTGTTAAGCTCTTTTTCTAATTAACAGAGATAGATTAAGTCTGAATCCCTAAAATCTTTGTGAGATTTGATGTTGACACCATGGCTGCATGATAAATGTTGTGTGTTTTTGTGAACTTGCAGAGGGTGGAATGATTGCAGCACTTTTCGTGGCTGTGATGTTGTACTTCCCCTCCAGGCCACCCATCCCTCCCAGCGTGGCAGCGGCTAGTCAACGTCTCAGCTACAGGAGCAGCATCTGCAGACTGCTGAGGTATAGCGACAGTCCTCCCTTACCAGACTGCTCTGTTTTGAACAAAGAATGAAACAATGATGTAGTATGAGTAGTAGCAGTTCAATTGAAAATAGAAGTTCTCTTTAAAAGGGTCATGAACTGCCTTTATTTTTTATTTTGTACAATTTTATTTTGTTCTCTGATGTCTACTTATAATATTATCAACATTTTTACATTAAAAACATCATAATTTAGAAATAATAATTATTTCTGTCCTGCATTTATCCCAACTTATCAGAACACTCTTGTTTGAATATATGTGGTGTAGACTCGGAAGTACACACCCCCTGCTACGATTGGCTAAGTGCGTACATTTAATCCTCATAGTTGGATGTAGCTGTGATTTAGGTTTAAAACACATAAATAACTAAGTACATATCAAACAATCTATAAGAAGAGACAAAGCATTAGTGACCACATATTGAAAACAGTTACTCACACTTTTGTTGCGACATCAATGTCGGATCCAGTATAGGCGGCAGAGCATCATAGTTTCAATCATTCAAAGTTTTAGTTTTAATCATTTTGAAAATCCCGCCTCGAATTGTGTCGCTCTGGTTACTGACGTAACCTCGGTTCCCTGAGATAACGGAACGAGCGTTGTGTCGCTTACACTATGGGTAATTGTAAATGAATCTGCGGTAAAATTAAGTAAACAAAGGACCGAGTTCTTACTGACGCGTTCTGGAACTTCATTAAAAGTAAAGTTCTCCACTCTTTCCTAGCGTTGAGATCAGAAGCAGGGCAATACAAAGACTGTTTTTCTTCTGCAAATTGGCACTGCATAACATCCCGTTGTTTTTAGAGACATAGTTATAGTTTGGTTTTTACACAGATCTGTGTGCGTTCGCCTCTGTGTGCAAATCAGTGGGTGGGGCTAAACAGACAAGCGCAGCAGTGATGTCGATCTTCTTCTGCAGAGGCGGTGCTTAATCTACCTATTACATCATACATAGGAACATTCCAAAAGCAGTTGTTTTGGCAGACAACACGAAGTTTTGAGTTCTGAAACTTACAGGATATTTTTTATAATACAATGACCTCTTATATGTCAAAAGATCAAGGCAATTTTGGTTTCTCAGTTCATCACCGCTTTAATGTAAATATAAGAAAAACAGAGATATCTCACAGTTATTTTCCATACAACAAAAATGGATGGTGATTGCAGTTGTCAAGCCCCAAAAAAAGCCAGAAAGGACCATAAAAGTTGTACAGCTTTGTATTTAAAAGGGAAATTCCACCCAAAAATTAAAATTCTCTTATCATTTTCTGACCCTCATGTCATCCCAGATATGTATGTATGACTCACATGATTGTTTAGAAACCATTCTGATATGCTGATTTGGTGCTCAAGAAACTTATAATTATCAATGCTGTGGAAATGTGGTACATTTTGTTTAAGACTTTTGGGGAAAAAAAAGGCCCCAAAGAACAGATTTTATTTAAAATAGAAAATATTTATAGTGTTGTCAGTCGCTTTTTGATTAATTTATTGAATCCTTGCTGAATAATAGCATTTCTTTAGAAAGAAATTATCTATCTGATTAATCAAACTGTTTGGGAACGGCTTATGAATGAATAGATGATAACAAAAATCCCCTGTCCCTTTGAAAAGCCCTGTCCTTGCAAGGATTTCAAACCTTGAAAAGACCTGAGCACAATACTTACTCTAGTTAAAAATAATTTTAAAATGCAAATGTCCGTGTTCTTCACTGGCATTCACAAGCAATTCTGCGTTGGGTAGATCTGCACGTGGACAACAACAATGGACATCTGTTATTTTAGGCCTTTTGTAACTTTCACATTCTGTCTCCCTGATCTCAGCACGGTCTCTGAAGTTTTATCATTGCTTTTACAAAAGAGAATCTTAATGAACAGGGTCTCGTCATTTCGCCACTTACCATATGCTGCGCTTGTCATTTAATACACATCAAAGGCAAGATCCTCTCCCTGCAGATTAATTACCAAGCCTTATGATGGCACATGCTGACCATCCTTAATAAATAGAACATCTTGATCTGTACATTTAGTAACCCAGTGAAGTCCACGAAGGCCAGTGTGACCACAGTGGCACATTTTTACAGCTAGTCAGAATTCTCTTGATTTAGTCACAGTTGCGATATTCACAGATCAGAGGAAGCCAGCTTTGCTTTGAATGCGTTCTCACATCAACACTAGTGGAATTGGCTGAAATCTGTGGACTGAAAAGGACTTTTGAGCTTCCACTGTTGTAGAGAGTCTGCAGTTCGACCCCCTCCGAGGAGCGCCAGAACTTTCCCACTCACAGCAGAGCTGAAAGCGAAGAGAAGAACAAACATGAATGGACGAAGTCACCCCTTTGAGACCGTAATGCTGTCTGGAGTCCCACCGATAGGCAGAGTTCCAGTAGCCGTCTCACATTTGTATCTGAATGGAGCAGTGGATTGCTAGAGCTTTGTAAAACAGCTACTCTACAGGGACAGTTCACTGGATACAGACTGGGGTCGTGTGATCATGATTGCATTTCACCTCCAGTCCTTGAACTCCCAAGTCCTTGGCTCACCTGATTTAGTGAAACTTCAAAGTTTTTTTTGAGCCTCATTTGTTTGTTCCAGAAAGCATCATTATTTCATTGTTCCTTTACGGGAACCGCTACCCCAGTGTTTGATTACTGTGCTAACAGTGATGATGGAGTAGTATCAGCATTGATGGTCTCTGTGTTAAAAATGGCCATGGCTTGCAGAATCTTGATTTTAGGGTATTGGATCCCAACAGGCCCTGCCAAGGACAAATGGCACTTAGCTGATGATCCTTCTGGCTTGATGGCTCCCCCAAATTTGTCAAAAGAAAGGAAAAAAGGCTCTCTCTCATATCCCATAATCTAAATAAGCTTGTGGTGGGCAAAAAAAGTGCATAGATATCGATCTCCGCCAGCTGTGAGGTTAATGAAACCGGTACAGTTGGGAAAGGGTCCTCAATCAACACCTTTTTTTTTGCAATTACCCTCTTCAAGGCCATCGTAAAATCCACAAAAAGCATGCTTGGTTTTCACACTTTCCTGTTAATAGACAGGATGTGGACAGTGGAAGTTCGTTCACACCTAGTGATTCATAACCTGGAAGTAATTATGAGTAGTGTGACATGGAAGTCGAATTTTCTACAAGTAACTGGGTGCAGTAATTTGATGTCTGATTAATTTGTTAACTTATAATTTGCATCTTTGCCGCCTCCTGGTTTTTATAGCTGCTTTTCTCAGAAACAAAATTGCCTTTTCAAAGGGATAGCTCACCCAAAAATTTAAATTCTGTCATTAATTACTCACCCACATCGTTCCAAACCTGTAAGACCTTCATCTTACAGGTCCGTTCATCTTTGGAACACGACTTAAGTTATTTTTGATGAAATTCAAGAGCTTTCTGACCCTGCATAGACCGCAACTGACACGTTTAAGGGTCGGAATGGTAGTAAGAGCTAGTGCTGCCCTCGACTAAAGATTTTTCTGGTCGACTAGTAGTCGTTGATTTTAAGCATTAGTCGACTATTAGTCACACGTTTATTAATAAACCATATAAATCATAATAATGAGCCTTTAATTGCCTACATATAGCCTAATAAATGCTCACGCACACGCAAAAAAAAGCTTGTAATAATAATTATAAATGTGTCAGGGAAAAACAGCAAGGAGATGCCATTAACTTTGTTTATGCAATAACTGCATTAAAATTTATTGATAAACTAGTGCTTTCTTTGTTTTCGGCTTAAGATATAAAGTTGGTGACACCGACTCATCTCCGCAGTTGTGATGCACCAATATGCATATTTCATATATAGGCTACGGATTACATAATCTGACAATATTTGTTTTCAGTTTGAATTGGTTCATTTAAAAGTAGACATTTCACTCTCTATAGATATATTTTTCATGTCTGTAAGGCAATCACAGAGTTTCGAAGTTTTGCTCTGATGTTCAGAGACCAAGACGACAAAATGCGCATCCTGTATGGTTTTATTATTTTACAAAAGCACAACGTTTTGTTGTTCTTCTGAGTGCACACAAATAAACATAGTCTTTACAGATTTGAAAGGTGTATTACTTTTATCTGGATGACCAAAAATGACGGAGTATTTTAAGAGCAAGTGACCGCACTGGCGCCTCCATCTGTCATGCAGTAACTTCTCTACTATTCAGCTATCACACTCCACACAGACACTTCAATAGCGCACATTTTTCTAGGTTAACATCAGATTGAGCTGCCATGCAAGTTGCTACTACGTACATTTTTCTGATGAAAATCTATATTTGAGGTCGAATGATAGGTGAGCATTTGGATGTCCTGCCTGACGTACTATATTACCACATAGACAAGCTGTTAACGATCTGTCCGTCATGGACTGCGTGACTGCACCACTTTCTGTGGATTTTTTTTTTTTCTCCAACTAAGGGACTAATAAGATTTTGATTGGCCAAGCCTTTTCTTGTCAACTAACTGTTCAACAGTTGACTATTAGGGGGCAGCCCTTGTCAGAACATTTGATTGAACAATTTCTTCCCTTCTGTGTCAGTTGCTGCCGCGTGTTTATGAGATTACCACAACGCATGGGTGAGATGCGTCGTGGTACTCTTGTGAACGTGTCAAACACTGACATGAAAGAGAATTTTTGAAAAAAGTCATTATTTTTGTTTTCTTTGCACACAAAAAGTATTCTCGTAGCTTCATGAAATTACGGTTCATGAAATTGATGTCACATTAACTATTTCATCGATGTCCTTACTATCTTTCTGGGCCTTGAACGTGCCTTGAACGTGGTACCAGAAAGCTCTCAGATTTAATTAAAAATATTCTAATTTGTGTTCTGAAAATTACAAAGGTCTTATGGGTTTGGAACAACATAAGGGTGAGAGATTAATCTCAGAATTTTTGGGTGAACTAGCCCTTTAAAGCAGCTTGCGTTCTTAGAATCTCAATAGAGCCACAAGCATCAAAAACATTATCAAAACATTGAAGCAATTCCTGAATTTGAAATGAGATCATGAACAAGATCCAGGATTGCGCTTTACATTTGGAGTTGTAAAAGGTAGTAGAATTGCAACCGAATTGATCTGCATAAAATGTACTTTCCACTTCTTGTAGTTCCAATTCACATTCCAGTACAGCCTCTTATGGGGTGTAGCAAATTCAATTCAAATGTAATTAATTTAAAAGGAACCAATTCCTAAAATATAAATTTTGTGCAAACCTGTAAACGTCTAATCTGTGCAGTTGCATCTTCATGCCTTTACGAGAACCAATGTACTGTGCTTGATTACTACGGTAAGAGTGACGATAGAATAGTGTTAGTATTGATGGACTTAGTGCTAAAAATTGCTGCATCTTGCAAAATCTTCATCTTGGGGCATTCGAATCCAACACAGCCAAGAAAGGACAAATGGCACTTAGCTGATGATCCTTCTTGCTTGATAGCTCCAAAAAATCTGGGGCTGGAGGAGGGTGGTGCAATCAAACAACTTGAGTGAGAGACTCAAAAACCAAGAACCAAACTCTAACAAGTGAATTCCATACAGCACACCGCTTCAAAAGATAAACAAAGCGTCTTTGGAGAGCCCTCATGATTGGTTTCAGATGCTTTGTTGTTTTATGGGGGGAGTGTTTCCTCTGGGGTAAGTTGGGGAGACACTGTTTGGGACACTTGAGGGAAAATAGGTAGAGAAGTGAGTGAGCAGGGTGGGTGATTGTAATTGGGTTGGGATTGACTGGAGGCCTGCCAGAAGGCGCACATAAAGACCAATTCCACGAAGGGATTCCCGACCTGTTTCAGTCTTGACTACAGCAATCCTGCGACTGGATAGATGCTCATAAAAATGCTAATACATGAAGAGAACGCATCCCTCGTAGCAAGGGATTTTTGTATCAGGGCAGGATTACCACAAAATTGACAGTACGCTAAACCATGCACTGTGCTTGTATTAATGGTTGTATCTACAAAACAACTTTGTTGTTGCTTGGCTTCAAGAAGGATTTGTTAGCAAATAATACTTGTTAGAGAGTCTCATAGATAATGTTATTAAAGGGTAAAAGTATTTCAGCTGTGCCCTGCAGATACATGATTTATTAAAAACATGCAGATACTGATATTATGCATAGCTTTGCCCAGTGGGTCAGTTTGATGTAATTAGATGTTCAAAACAATTCCTACTTGGCTAACGTCTTGATATCAAGGTCTATATTACCTGAAGAAAGTTAGCATTGCATATTCTCAAAGGCAATTTTTCATCTGCTGCAGGAGCTCAATAATTAAAATAACCCCTAATAGTTTCTTTTTTATTTAGTCAATATTTTATCAGGTCATATTCATTAATTTAGTCAGTTTTGCTCTGACTAAAATGGCAGTTTCAAGTTCACTGGTGCATTTGCGTCATTTTGATGTAATATTAATAAAGTTGTAATATTACATTGACCCGTTGCTTGATAATGTGCAGTGTCCTATTAAGAATCACATTTGCTTGAGGAATCTAAATCCATGTTAGACAAAGCGCCGCTTCTGGCCATGTCTTTATCCTAGCTTTATGTTTCCCTGGTATTTGCTTCTGCTGTCAGTTTTATATATTTTCAGTATTCAGGAGACTTTTATCTGTCTGTCACTGGGCTGCAAGGTAGGATAAATGTTTGGTGACAGGCTGTAAGGTATAGGAAAGAAACTGCACAATCTTTGACTTTATGAGATGCACATGCTTTGATGTTCAGCTTCATGACAGCTCTGTAACTCTTTCAGAAATGGACGTCATACAGAGTCAAAATGCAGCCTAGTGCCTTAAAGTGCTTTCATAGTGTTCTGTTGCGAGAAGTTTTCATCAGTCCTCATCTTTGCTTTTGCTTTTTCAGCAACATGCGTTTCCTGATGATAGCACTCGCCTACTCCGTGCCCACAGGGGTTGCTGCCGGCTGGGCCGGTGTGTTGGACATGATTTTAACACCTGCTAAAGTCAGCCAGGTAAGACATATTCCATGTTTCATGCTGGGCTCATTTAGATGATACATTCTAACTAATTATAAGGTTTTCAGATGTCTAGTTTATGCTGCGATGGTTAAATGTTACGAATTAATCCAAATATAGAAAGACCTGATTACTATGACCCATCCCCATGTTTCAGTATGCTGTGTGTCTGTAGTAAGTTGCATTTATCAGATGTACAAATCACTTGCACCTTCTATGAGTTTAATTATGATCAAAATGAAATGTAATTTCCCTGGATTAAATGGTTATTGACTTATAATTAACCCTGGGAGTACAAACACACACATTGAAGTATTGACTGGAAACTCTGACCGAGTTTGCTTTTCTGTACTTTCTCATTAAAAAACTGGCAGGCCTGAATGGGTGGACTTTGAACTTCAAAACAAGCTGTTAAAAACATCTAATTATAGTTTTGAAAATCCAGAGCTATCCATATGAAGATAGCCCTCTCCATCCTTTCCCTCTCCAGACGGAGCTCATCAGAATCTAATCAAACATACATGCTCAAGACGCTTTTATTTGCATACTCACAAAAGTACTCCATCTTTGATGGGCCAACCACAGCTTAATGAGATGAGCTCTCCACCTCAGAGTTTCTGATTCTCCCCAGCCTCCTCACATTTGCATCTGAAATGTGAGAGTTATGGGCCAAAGCAATCATGTAACATTCTAGGCCCAGCTGAATTACGGGCTTGCCGAGACAAAGATGATGTTTTCGTGTCTTGTAGTTTCTTTTCTAGGTAAGCTAGGTGGTCTTTCAACTTGAATTGGAAAGAAAACCATGCAAGTTGAAGATAGAAGGCCTTTTTCCTTTTTCCTCTATATGTATCTGCTGCCAAAGCCATTGTGAGACTAATTTGAATTTTCCGTCTTCTCATTCAAGTCTCAGTTCTTTTTTTAACAACAATTGAAAGCGTACGCCGCAAGCATTTCCTTCTCCCATTTTAATATTTCACTATTGTTGAGAAGGTCTTTTTTATAGTCATTTAAATTTGGTTGAAAAGAAATGTATTATCAGACTTGATAACTGCAATTATATATAGATTTCTAGTAGCCCATTGTACAAAAAAAAGGAAGTGCTCACAAGACAGCACTGTATTGATATTCCTCAGACTTTTTGGTTAGGGATTTGTTCCAAACCCCAAACTCCAAGTATTAAACTTTAACAATTAATTCAGCCTAGACCATTTTGGAAACCTGGCACTGAAAAACAAATTTCAGAATTACTGCAGGATTCAGAAACCTTGGCTTTGCTGGTAGCAACTTTACAGTATTCACAACCTAACATTAATTTTAACGTTTATTGTTTTCTTTTTAGATACCTAATCCTTTGAACAATGGGACTTTTTAGTAAAGTGTTAGCAATTTACTTTACTCTGAATGATTTCTCTGTTTGCTTTGATGGAAAGCAATGAAAAGTTTCCAATTGGTGTGTGAAATGCAATTTGCAAATGAGGTTAGAAGCATTAGAAAGTTTATATTCTAAAGCTGCTATTTAAGTTCTTGCGTTTTGATCAGTGTCGGAAGTCAGCAACAAATACGTTTCCACATTCGCACACAGTAATTTGCAAATGGAACGGTAGAGCCCCTGAGGCAGTAAGTATGTAGAGTTGTACAACAATAATTAGCATCATTTAAGCGTATGGTCCTCTGCTACATTAATCAGCCTTGTCTAATTGCTTCATTAATGGTGAATGGCCATTAAGCCTGCGCACAATGGCTGTGGACTGATTAGACAGACACCTTTTGCCCTTCGAAAGTTATAATCAAACTGAAGGTTTGCACTGAAACATTAAATATGACTGTTTTATCAGAGCTGCCTCAAACTGCTTGATTTGTGGTGTGTGTGTGCAACTCTTTCGTCCTGATTAAAACTATAGGTGTAGCAGTGTGGTTTTCTGATATAAAACCCATTTCAGTGAGTCATACCATGTTTTTTACCCTTAAGGTTTCCAGTGTAAACATGTTAGTGAGCTAGGAGCTTCAAGCAAGGAGGTCTAGAATACCTGGAAAAGATGTTAACATTCCCAGAAGGATGTGATTCGTGTGATATTAGTTTATACTGACACCCTATGATGTATGATGTTTTTGTTTGTTTGGGCTAGATTTAGCTTCGTGTTTAACTGAGTCTTGTCACTCCTACATTTCTGTTGAATCTGTTTATAACTTAGTTGTTTTTGATTGATTTAGTGTTGTTATTAGTCTCCTGGATCTCAAGTGATGACCAAAGCATTTCCTAAACTGAATATCCACTGTATCATTCTCCTCCTTGTCCCGAGTCCTAACAATTCCAATGCACTATGCTGCATTACAGAAAAATTTGAATTTGAAGTAATGCTTTGGACACACATGAGTTACACTTTTACACTTGATAAAAGAAATGGCATAGTGTATGATACCTTTTTCATTTCTTAGGGGGAAATAGAAGCACTACAGCAGTAGACATAAATCACAGAATGGAAATTGCAATTAATACATCCAGGGGCGCCAGAACCAGAGGACCAAACCTCTCTGCCAGCCCCCACTCCCCTAAACTTTTAGCGCACATTACCATCGGCTGATGTTAAATTATGTAGTCTACCTCTGTTGGCTCGCATTAAAAGCACATTAAATATTACATTCTGATTATATGCTGTGATTTACTGTAGTTTTAGCACTTGATGTTTATTTCAAAAAGATAAAGCTGCCTTTTACCCCTGCAGTAGGACATTTCATTAGCACATGTATCTTCAGAACATATAAATTCTCAGAATTGGTGCCTTATTGCCGGTTATTTAAATTTACTTGTCCAGAGAGAAACATTGATGGGATAGTTCACCCAAAAATGAAAATTCTGTCATTAATTACTCACCCTCTTGTCGTTCCAAACCCGTACAACGTTCGTTCATCTTTGGAACACAGATTAAAATATTATTGATGAAATCTAAGAGCTTTTTGACCCTGCATAGACAGCAATGCAACTACCACGTTCGAGGCACAGAAAGGTAATAAGGGCATAATTTTTGTGGGCAAAGGAAAGACAAATAATGACTTTATTTAACAGTCTTTTCTCCTCCGTGTCAGTCTTCGACATGCGTTCTGTAACGAAAGTCTTTTTTTTTTTTTCTTTGCGCACAAAAAGTATTAAGGTTAAACAACGTCACATTGACTACTTTAACAATCTCCTAACTACTTTAACAATGTCCTAACTCTCGGATTTTATCAAAAATATTTGTGTTCCGAAGATGAATGAAGGTCTTATGGGTTTGGAATGACATAAGGGTGAGTAATTAATGACGGAATTAAAAGAAATTAATATTTCTTTTCTATAATCTCAGAGGTAAGCTCTACTACATCCTATAACAACATGAAATTTGAATATTAATTACCATGATTCATGAATATCAATTAGGTGCTGTGACACTCTGGCCTAGGAAGATTAGCATACAATGAGTGTAGTAATATTCATGGGCCCAGTGTTCTCTAAAAAGTGGTGTTATAATCCACCCATAGACCCATAATGAGATTCAACTCAGGGTGCAGTTGTACATCCTGATAGCCGCAGGTCGGAAGGACCTCAAGGAAATGTTCTGTTGCCAGAGCAGTGTTTTGCTGAAGGTGCTTTCCTGTGTAGTGACAGTCCTGTGGCAGTGGGTGAGAGATGTTGTTCCTAAAGCTTGAGAGCTTAGCCAGCATTCTTCTCTCCGTCCCCGCCCTCAGGGGATCAAGGCTGATGTCCAGACAGAGCCAGCTTTTCTAATCACTATGTTAGCATCGCTAGATATCAAATCAGCCAAATCAGAAACTGATGCTGTAATGTTTTCCAACCGGAATTATTATTCTGCTTATGCAGTGTTACAGAGCAGTTTATTCAGTTTCTCTAATCTGAATTGACAAGAGGCAAGTGTGTTTGCTTTTCCAATGGGTTTTAGAAGAGTTTTTGTTGCCTGAGAAAACGTACAAACAAATGGGTTACATAAAGCTATCATCTCACTCAAAAAGGCTTGATAGCGCCACCTTTAAAATTTCAACAAAGTGCCCCTTGAGCTATGTTTCACATGTATGTACGAAATTTGATAGACATATGTAATACCTATACCTACAAAAAACGTCCCTTGGTATGAAGTCTGAAACCCAGCAGGAAGTCTGTTATTTTGAATTTTCTTGCCAAGTTTTGTGGCATTTTTGCCATTTTCAGGCGTTATATTTAAACCATCTCCTCCTTTGGCCAGTGTAATCTAAAGCCCTTTGTGACACTCAATTGCAAAGATTTTGAGTTTTCGTTGATGGGTCCGTGGAGGCCTGACAAACTTCGATGTTTCGCCATTAAAAAAAAGGTTTTTGTAATAATTTAGGCATACAATGTCTGATCTGCACCATAATTCACGTTTGATAAGAGTCCTGTCCTGAACACATGCCCATGTTCAGTTAAAGCCATAGCACCTACTGCTGGCAACAGGAAGCGACATGTTTTATGCATTAACAAACTCCTCATAGAGATTTAATGACATGAATATAATGCTTGGTCAGTCTACTCTAAAGGCCTTTGCAATGTTAAATTGTGAAGATCTTCAGTTTTCGTTAAAGGGCGTGTCTGTGGTGGCCTGACAAAGTTTGATGTTTCCCCATGTAAAAGGAAGTTGTTATAACTCATGTAACGTCTGATCTGCCCCGGATTTCACCTGTTCAATAAGAGTCCTGGCCTGAACAAATCTAAAGCCCAATATTCTGCTATAATCATAGTGCCACCTGCTGGCAACAGGAAATGACTTGTTTTACACTAACCTAAATGTGCAATGTCCAGTCTGCACCTAGTCTCAGCCTCAGACGTCACGCCCACGGAACGTTGGCTAAACGTCTGATGCATATGGTACACTTAACTGGAAACACTTCAGGAATGTCGAAGTCGTCATCTGATTGGTTGAATTTTATCGGATTTCCAGGGGACGCGGGTGTCGCGTTTATTTTCGGTCCGCCGGGAAACAAAGCGCAGACGTGTGATTGCAGAAGAAAAACTGTCGTGTTTACATGAGTGACAATGAGCATTTATCAAGATCAGCTAAACGTAGGATTCTCAAAAGTATGCGAGGTTCACGGCATAGACTGTGTTATACGTGCACGAACAGATCAATGACTTACTGCTTGTTTTCTTCTCCTTCTTTGATTTTCTATGCTGACTGACTTGTTGCACGCCGGTCTGTTGTTGTGGGGACATTTCCACGCCCCGAAACGTGACGCTGAACGAAACGAACTGTGATTGGTTGTTTGACATGTCGGTCAAACGGCCTTATGGGCGGGCCTTGGCCAAAGAAAGCTGCTATGAATTCCAGACCTTCAGCCGTCAGTCTGGCCTGAACACATCTGAGCCCCAATATCGTGTTATGATCGTAGTGCCACCTGCTAACTGAAACATACTATTTGCACCAAACTTCATATGTTTTATAAAAGTCCTGGCTTGAAGACATCTACATGCCAATATTGAGTTATAGTCATAGTGCCACCAGTTTGGCACATATGAATGACTAAATTGTTAAAAATGATTTAATTGTTATACTATTTCACTAGATTATTTTTATTTTTGTTTTAGATATAATTTACTGTATTTTTGATCAAGTAAATGCAGTGACTTGGTGAGCATAAGAGACTTCTTTCATAAACAAAAAGACACCTTACCAACCCAAACTTTTGAACAGTTGTGCGCGTGCTTTGACCCAAAAGAAGTCGAAACAACATTTTATTTAGTCTTCATAGAGAAACTTGTTTTGTTCTTCCTGCTTTTATCAATACTATTGTTGACCTCAGCCATGCCTGATATAGACCATCTGTTTTCTGAAGTCGGCTGTTGAACCAGACTGTTCATCAAAGACATGTTCGTGGACAGCATGATGCCTGGCAGTTTATTCTTCTTTCTGATCGACACTGCAGACGCCCCTGGCTCACTATCCATCTAGCTGCTCCAAGAGTGATGTCCAGCATTACAAGCAGCGAATAATCCCAACTGATCACACCTTTCTCTTCTCTCACAGGTGGATGCTGGCTGGATCGGGTTCTGGTCCATAGTTGGAGGCTGTGTGTTTGGTGTGGCCATGGCGAGGTAAGTAATGGCCCTCTGCATGAGAAATGATGGTGTTGTTGTCATACATTAGCATTTGTTAGCATTTACTTTACATGCATTGTCCAGTGACATGAAAAGCAAAAGCAGCAGACCCTAAAACAGTAGTCCCCCATCAGCATTCCTTCCCTCTTAAAGAAACCAGGGCTGAGTTTTACTCACTTATTTTAGTGAGGTTGAATAGTGAGGGTTTTTTAGCAGTGCTGCTTTTAAGGGGCTGAATTTAGAGTTTTTTTTAAACTTCTTAGGGAGCAATTTAGCATGCTGACAGCGTGTTGTAACTGTTGGGGCTGTCAGCATGCTAAATCTCTCTCTAAATTCATCCGCTTTAAAGCACCGCAGTTACAGCCATCAAAGCATAGCTTTTGTAACAAATTGACTACCTTCAACAAAACACTTCTAAACAAATGTAACAAAAAAATCATTCAACTCCAAGTATATTTTAATTGTTGATCTACATTCATGCTGTCATCTTTGGCCATTGCTTTGTGTCTCAGTGGATTCAGTGGGTGTTAAAAATAGTTTCAAACTTTTTTTAAAAGGTTTTCAAGATCACCGTGGTCCATTCTGCATTCCGTTTAACAACACAAACAGAAATCCTACGTGAACGCATCGTACGGGCCAAAACACAAAACAAAAACAAAGAACTAATAGCTACAAAAGCCAGCTGTGGTGTTACCTCACATTACCTGAATCTAGGCCAAAACTGAAAAGACTACAACCAATGAGCTTGTCATTCTGCGCATACGTGAGAAGAATGAACTCTCCAGGTCTCACCGCAGATGGATTTTGTGAAAATCATTACAGATGAGATGCAGATAATGTGTGTCATCTGTGCCCTCTTGACTTTTTGCCAATCAGAGGTTTGCATGCTTTCGTCACGTTCGTTTTTCCAGTTGTGCACTGGTTCAGCAGCCAGTCAGAGTGATCTCTCTCACAATGAACTTTGATGCCATTTCCACATTTTCAGTCAGCCCAAAAGCTGCAGACACACTAGTGCCAACAATGAAAACACACCACACAAACTAGGCCAACAGACCCTGCAAGACACCACCCCAATCCAGTACAATGATGCAAGGCAAACAAGAGACTAACAGGGCTCCAGACAAAAAAAATCAATTCAGGAGCCATTGACTCTTATGAGAAACATAATTAGGCACCAAGTGTTTTATTTATTTATTTTTAACATTTCACTCATACTGTCATGTGTTTATGTTTAATCTTTTCTTGTCTTTATCAGCATTTTAGTCTGTCTTGTAGATGTCCTGGGAACTAAGGTTCAACTAAGGTTAACCTTTTAAAAAAGTTTAAAACTATTTTTAACACCCACTGAATCCACTGAGACACAAAGCAATGGCCAAAGATGACAGCATGAATGTAGATCAACAATTAAAATATACTTGGAGTTGAATGATTTTTTTGTTACATTTGTTTAGAAGTGTTTTGTTAAAAGTAAGTAAAAATATGAGTATACAATATAGTGCATACATTTAGCAAAATGCTCCTCTTTATAGTCATTTTTTCTAGCTGACAGATGAGGTTATGGATCCAGAATGGTTCTTTCAAGGTATGTATTGTTATTGGCATTGTTTAAGCTTTACACGCTTTCCGAAGTTTGAAACACTGAATGAGCGATTACATGAGACATGTAGGCTCTGTTATAAAATAGCCTACCTTTTGATGTCCATTCATGTTCATTTCGTACTATAGTAGTAAAGAGAAAGATATGATGGGTTCATGTGTCATTTGAACTGAGGCGCTAAACTAAAGCGATTAAGGAGCGCCAAAACCATGTTTATTGTTTGACGTTCGTTATGAATTTGGCCAAATTCTAAAGCTGACATGCTATTAAAAAGTAACAAAATTCTAAACGAGAATTGCTAACGATATTGTTAACGAGTTTGTTCAAGTTGTGCATGAAATAGACACTGCTTTTTTGCATATTCACTTTGTATGTCTCCATATCGAGCTCTCCCATGCTGCACAATAGAGCTGCTTTTAGCAGTTGTGCCATCAACACTGATATTTGGCGGAGATTAGGACTATTTAAAACACTTTTGTCCACTAAAACTTTCGCATCGTCTCAGTTTATTACGTCAACATAAATAATGTGATCGTAAAACAATCAGGAAAAAAAGGATTACATGCACATTTTAAAATCATAACATGCAAATTTATGTAGTCGCCACTGGCGACCTCAGCAAAAGCTTCACTTGCAAATTAATATTTTTGGTCACAAATGTGACGGTTTTAGTCACAGTCTGGAGACCTAGACTAACTAGTCATTCAGACAGCACACTGACTAGTCAATTTAAAAAATATGTAGTTTTGCACATGGCTGTTGCCTTACTGTTATAAATAACAAAATTAGTCTCCCGCACTTTTTTTGCTTAAAGCGGTCATTGGATACCCATTTTCCACAAGTTGATATGATTCTTTAGGGTCTTAATGAAAAATCTATAATATACTTCGGTTAAAAATTCTCAATGGTTTTGTAAAACAACACCCTTTTTACCTTGCCAAAATCAGCTCTGCAAAAATCATCTTGTTCTGGTTGAGGCTGCTTTAAATGCAAATGAGCTCTGCTCGCCCCGCCCCTTTCTTCTCTCTGTGGAGAGACAAGCCTGTTTACTTTAACCGCGTTTAGCTGCTAAACTTGCTAACTAGCACATTATTAGGAAAGGCGATTGCAAAGATTCATAAAAAAAACAAAAAACAAACATAATCTACTGCATCTTCAGCAACTCAGATGTCGGGAGTAAATGATGACCACTACGTTCATTATTATATCTAGCAACATAACACCTCAATCGCTCAATTGGAGATATTCTTGTCTAACTTACATCCCTGCTCCGGCATCGAAACAAAGAGGGCGGACTGTTACAGCTGATCTGAGGTAAAACGCTCATGTCAATCAACTATCATGGGAGCGGCCTCTGTCGGTGTGACGCCGCAACGACAGTCATCTGAGAATGGCTCGATTTGAAAAAAGGAATATTATTTTTACAGATTAATTAAAAACCACTGCATGGATTTTTATCATTATAGGGTAGATTTGTACATACACTGGCGACACACATTAATGTTCAAACAACATGTAAAAGTGAACTTAGCATCCGATGACCCCTTTGACAGTGGTGCTAAGGCAAAAATGCAGACAGCTGGTAAAGTTATTATATATAAAGTTATATATATATACCAGCACTGGATTGCTAAAGGAGTAGGCTGAACGGCGGGGGGTCATCCTACAGTGGCTGCCAGCTTCCACTTTACAGTAAATCAATTAGGGTAAATGTCAAGTAAAATAATGCGTATTAATGATATAACCTACGCCAGGCACAGTTTGTGTGCCGAGCCACTGACAGAAAGAAAAACTTCCTGAGGAGAGATGATATGAACTACAAAAGAAAAGTTTTTTTTTTTTTTGACAAAAATATGCATTTCATATTTTTATACTTGTCATAGCAATGTTTTAGGCCTAATTATTAAAGTTTTATGACAAAAATGCAAGAATGCTGACAGTACTAGAAACTTTCCAAGTTTTTTTTTAGTTTTTAAATGGTCTCATACAAGTGTATCCGTGGCAACTAAGTATATAAAGCAGTGTCAAACTTGTGTCATGCTTTCCTACGTTCTTGCTGGAAAGACATTTGTTTAGTCTCTGTTAGGCCACTTTTTTTCCAGACTGTTTAGGATCCTCCCAGATCCCAAAGCTAATTTATTCTCTTCCTGCTAATTTATTGAAGTCAGCTTTTGTTATGAACAGTGGGTGAAAATGCTAATGAAATGGTCACGTCGCACAGACTGATTAAGACACTGGCGTAGAGAAGAGAGAAAGAGCAAACTGTTGTCTGCAAAAAACAAGAGATTTGTCTGTCCCTGATGACTAAATGTTTGCAGAAGGGCCCCAATCAGCACATCCAGCCAGGTTCTGCATTTTGAAAACCTTTTAATTAGGCAAACTCTGCATTTAATCAATTGTTGCACTGCTGCATTGAATTTTGGGTTGGTACTAGAAATGCCATTAAAATGGGGAGGGTTAAAATGTAGTTAAAAAAAGTAGTTGTTGTTGTCAAACCTTTTGACATTCCGTATTGAAATGTATGCAGATGTGAAAGAGATATGAGAGCTGTGAAGATCTTAAGATCTGTAAATATTTACATATAGTCTTTTCCTCTCACAAAATGAATTAATAGTTTTAGAACACTTAAAATGTAACTGTTAAAGGGAACCCCAGGTATTAAAGGAATAGTTCACCCAAAAATTAAACCATTATTTACTCACCTTCCAGGCATCCTAGGTGTATATGACTTCCTTCTTTCAGACTAATCCAATCGGAGTTATATTAAAAAATTATCCTGGCACTTCCAAGCTTTATCATGGCAATAGGCGGGTGTTTCTCTTCATCAGTACGAAACAAGTCCGATAAAGTGCATCCATCCATAATAAAAAGTGCCTCGGCTCCGGGGGGTGAATAAAGGCCTCCTGTAGTGAATCGATGCATTTTTGTACGAAAAATATCCATATTTAAAATGTAAGAGTCACTTTAATCTAGCTTGCGCCAACTAGTCGTACACTAGAAATGCCGTTAAAATGGGGAGGGTTAAAACATCAGTGAAGACCTGTGATCTGCCTTGGTTGTGTGTGTTATTCAAATGAGTTGTGAGCTACAAGTCGAATGGGGATTCGTAAAGCTGATTAAAGAATGCACACCCCACCGGTTGCTTTGGCAATTTTACATGTTTGCTTTTTTCTCGCTTTGGGTGTTCACTTGGGACAGGTTGCAGAGAGAAGCAGCAGATGCCCCGTTAAGTCTCCATGGCAGCCTGGTCCTATTAGTGGTTGTTTGGCGAGTGATCTCTCATTAATGGGCCCCTGTGAATTACGGGGTCCAGCGGCCTCCCTGTGCCACGAATTGTGCAGCAAATGCGTTAACATGAGTTATTATACGCCACCAGCTCTTCGCCGCAGAGCTCAGCCCTTTGGGTCAAGTCCATGCTTTAGAAAAATGGATGCATTAAAATTGAGCTGCAGGGGCGATAGCTGCACATTCTAATTGATGCGATTCCGGAGGCGGATATAATAGCCGCAAGTCCTCGTCAAAGACTCGTCCTCGTTCACCGTTATGGTAGAGTTGTAGTAGACGGGTGTATCATAAGAGGCTGTCTCTACAGGTCAATTAACGGTTTGTGGTGTGAGGTATGCTGAGCAGTTGGGCAAACGCTGGGATGCCTGACAAACCACCAGACTTTAATTGTCAGACAGCAGTAGGAAGGTAGGGGTGACATTGCTTTTTAAATGCAGAAGGCGGCGGCGTTGTGGGGTCAAGAAAGTGTGAATGACAACCCATTAAAGTTAATGCTTAAAATTAAAAGGCATAGTTCACCAAAAAGTGATTCATTTATATATTGTTCCAATATTTCTATATAATGAATGTGTATGAAGATCAGTGCTCTCAAACTCTGAATGACCAAAAAAATGACCAAAAAACGCTGTAAAAGGGTTGAAAAAGTAGTTGTTGTTGTCAAACCTTTTGACATTCCATATTGAAATGTATGCAGATGTGAAAGAGATATGAGAGCTGTGAAGATCTTAAGATCTGTAAATATTTACATACAGTCTTTTCCTCTCACAAAATGAATTAATAGTTTTAGAACACTTAAAATGTAACTGTTAAAGGGAACCCCAGGTATTAAAGGGACAGTTCACCCAAAAATTAAACCATTATTTACTTACCTTCCAGGCATCCTAGGTGTATATGACTTCCTTCTTTCAGACGAATCCAATCGGAGTTATATTAAAAAATTATCCTGGCACTTCCAAGCTTTATCATGGCAATAGACGGGTGTTTCTCTTCATCAGTACGAAACAAGTCCGATAAAGTGCATCCATCCATAATAAAAAGTGCCTCACATGGCTCCGGGGGTGAATAAAGGCCTCATGTAGTGAATCGATGCATTTTTGTACGAAAAATATCCATATTTAAAATGTAAGAGTCACTTTAATCTAGCTTACGCCAACTAGTCGTACACGGCGAATGACATAGGACGTTGGCTTTGCACATGCGCTGGAGAGGCTCACACAAACCAATGTTTGTTTACAAGAGCAAAGGAAGCAAAGTTTCCTTACTTTAGCAAAGGAAAACCAGTCTCCTCTGACATTTTTCTTTACAAATCCTCTTTTTGAGCTTCTAATTCATGACCGGTGCTGTGTTTACCTATCTCCATGGTATACACATGCGCAGTGCAGACGTGTTGCTAGTAATTCTTGCATTTTGAATATGGATATTTTTCTTACAAAAATGCATCGATTCACTACAGGAGGCCTTTATTCACCCTCCGGAGCCTTGTGAGACACTTTTTATTATGGACGGATGCACTTTATTGGATTGTTTTGGACTGATGAAAAGAAACACCCACCCATTGCTATTCTAAAGCTTGGAAGTGCCAGGATCATTTTTAATATAACTCCCTTTGGGTTTGCCTGAAAGAAGAAAGTCATATACACCTAGGATGCCTGGAGGGTGAGTAAATAAAGGGCTAATTTTCATTTTTGGGTGAACTATCCCTTTAAGACTTGTATGACTTAATATGTAAATAATGTCTCTTACTGAAATATGTAGTAGGAAACCCATAAAAGATTTACATTATAAAACAAATCCACATCGTTTTGTACATGTTTTGGACTATGGGGAGACGCCATTATTTTGATGATGTGAAATGGTTGCACTCGGTGAGCTACTGGCACTGCTTGTGGCTGTTTTTACTATAGCACAACTCAGAAAATAAAATACTGATATGATGACCACAGCTACTGAAAGAACTTACAGGTGCGATTTGATATAAACGTTTAGGCTTAAACCAAATGGTGTACTATCAATTTTTCCCCACATGGTGTCTAAACGACTCAAAGTGAAATCCGCACTGAGAAACTGGCTGTGGCGTCATGACAAGCGTCGGCATGTTTACATCCTGCCAGGATGGCATCTAACGTTTCTTGTCTCTGCCATTTGTGAGCTTTTTCAGTAGCTGTGATCTACTAAAAGCTTCAAAGGCATCAGGGCTAAAGTGGAGAGAACAAAGACATGGGTTTTTTAGAAGTTTTATTCATGCACAGGGATCTTCCCATTTTTTTTTTCTACTTCACTTCTCTTGTTGCCCTTTGACTGACAACTACAACCAAAAGCTGCACAATGTGGCATCATGTCAGTATTTTATTTTCCTAGTTGTGAAACTCACTGAGTGCAAAAATTTCTCATCATCAAATTAATAGCAGCCCCCCTATAGTCTAAAATATGTATAAAACGATTAAGCCATACAAGTATTTAGGTTCCCTTTAAGTCATATGGTTCATTAGGGCCCGAGCACTGCAGTGCGAGGACCCTATTGGAATTGCTCTGTTTATTCTTCTTCTTCTTCTTCTTCTTCTTCTTCTTCTTCTTCTTCTTCTCCAAAGTAAAAAGTCTTTTTGAGGGCCTAAACATGCTCGAAAACTCATGAAACTTTGCACACGCATCAGTCCTGGTGAAAATTTACATCTGATATGGTTTTCAGAAGTGGGTGTGGCAAAATGGCTCGATAGCGCCACCTATAAAATTTCAACGGAGTGCGCCTCGAGCTGCGTTTCACGTACATGTACGAAACTCGGTACACAGGTGTAGCACACCAATACCTACAAAAAAGTCTCCTGGTACAACATCCTAAACCCAACAGGAAGTCCGTTATATCGAATTTCCTGTACGATTTTTGTGCAGTTTTTGCCATTTTCAGGCCTCGTACTTTAACGAACTCCTCCTACAGTTTTTATCCGATCATCTTCAAATTTGCTGAGTGTTATCATAAGGCCCTTGCGATGTTAAATTGCGAAGCTTTTGAGTTTTCGTCGAGGGGCGTGTCCGTGGCGGCCTGACAAAATTTGACGTGTCGCCATGAAAAAGGAAGTGGCTGTAACTCAGGCAAACAATGTCCGATCTGCCTCAAACTTCACAGGTGTGATAAGAGTCTGGTCCTGAACACATGTCAGTGCCCATATTCAGTTATAGTCATAGCGCCACCTGATGACAACAGGAAGTCACATGTTTAACACTGTTACGGACTCCTAGCAACATATTAAAAAGCATTAGCAAGTTTTAAATAGGCTAGCAACATGCTACAGTCATGCTACAACATGCTAGCAACACTTAGCTAAGAGCTAATGCATGCTATTAATACAAAGAAAAAGAAAATTGCTGTAACTCATGCACACAATGTCCAATCTGACCCAAATTTAATATTCAACATGCTACGAACATAGTAAAGCATGCTAACAACACTTAGCTAATATGCTAAAGCATGCTAATAATACTATAAAACAGGAAGTTACTTTAACTCGGGCATACAATGTCCAATCTGCCCCAAACTTGACATGTTTGATAAGAGTCCTGGACTGAACACATGCCCATGCCCGTATTCAGTTATAGTCATAGCGCCACCTGCTGGCAACAGGAAGTCACATGTTTAATACTGTTGTGGATGCCTAGCAACATTTTAAAAATATCAACACGTGTTAAATAGGGTAGCAACATGCTAGAAACATGTTAAAACATGTTAGCGACACTTAGCTAAATGCTAAAGCATGCTCTTAATGCAATGAAACAGGAAGTTACTGTAACTCAGGCATGCAATGTCCAATCTGCCCCAAACTTAATATGTTTGATAAGAGTTCTAGCCTGAACACTACGTGCCTATATTCAGTTATAGTCATAGCGCCACCTACTGTCAACAGGAAGTGACATGTTTAACACTGTGATACACTATTATCAACACACTAAAAAGCCATTGAGTGCTAAAGTAGTTAAAAACACACTCAAACATGCTAGCAACACTTACTTAATGCTAAAGCATGTTGTTAAAGACATAAAACAGGAAGTTGTTGTAATTCATGTAAACAATGTCCAATCTGCCCCAAACTTCACATGTTTGATAAGAGTCCTGGTCTGAAGATATATACATGCCCATATTCAGTTATAGTTATAGCGCCACCTCCTGACAACAGGAAGTGACATGTTTAACGGTGTTACGGACTCCTAGCAACATATTAAAAAGCGTTAGCAAGTTTTAAATAGGCTAGGATCATGCTAGAATCATGTTAAAACATGCTAGCAACACTTAGCTAAGAGCTAAAGCATGATATTAATACAAAGACAAATTGTCCAATCTGACCCAAACTTAATATTCAACATGCTACAAACATAGTAAAGCATGCTAGCAACACTTAGCTAAAATGCTAAAGCATGCTAATAATACAATGAAACAGGAAGTTACTGTAACTCAGGCATACAATATCCAATATGCCCCAAGCTTAACATGTTTGATAAGAGTCCTGGCCTGAACACATGCCCATGCCCATATTCAGTTATAGTCATAGCTCCACCTGCTGGCAACAGGAAGTGAGATGTTGCACTCTGTAATGAACGCAACATTTTAGAAATATCAACAAGTGTTAAATAGGGTAGCAACATGCTAGAAACATGCTATAACATGTTAGCAACACTTAGCTAAGTGCTAAAGCATGTTATTAATGCAATGAAACGGGAAGCTACAGTAACTCAGGCATACAATGTCCAATCTGCCCCAAACTTAACAGGTTTGATAAGAGTCCTGGTCTGAACACATTTACATAACAATATTCAATTATAGTCATAGCGCCACCTACTGTCAACAGGAAGTGATGTTTAACACTGTGATACACTATTAGCAACACACAAAAATAAGCCAGTGAGTGCTAAACTTGCTAAAAACACACTCAAACATGCTAGCAACACTTACTAAGTGCTAAAGCATCTTGTTAAAGCCATGAAACAGGAAGTTGTTGCAATTCCTGCAAACAATGTCCAATCTTCCCCAAACTTCACATGTTTGATAAGAGTCCTGGCCTGAAGATATCTACATGCTCATATTCAGTTAAAGTCATAGCGCCACCTGCTGGCAACCGGAAGTGACATGTTTAACACTGTGATGGTCTATTAAAAGCACAGCAAAATATGCCATATTGTGCTAAATATGCTAGACACACTTTCTAAGTGCTAATGCATCCTATTAATGCCATGAAACAGGAAGTTGTTGTAACTCAGCCATACAATGTCCGATCTGCCCCAAACTTCATATGTTCGATAAGAGTCCTGGCCTGAACACATCTAAAGGCCAATATTCCATTACAATTATAGCGCCACCAGCTGGCAACAGGAAATGACTTGTCTTACACTAACTCAAGCATACCATGTTCAATCTGCACCAAACTTCATATGTTTGATAAAAGCGCTGACCTGAAGACGTCTACATGCCAATATTCAGTTATAGGCATAGCGCCACCAGCTGGCAGCATGAAGTTTGGCACATCTAAATGACTTTGATATATTCCTCCTAAATTTACTATGTTAAAAGCATAGTGCCCACCGTTCGCTGTTTCCCTAAAGCCACCGGTCGGCGGTGAGCCCGGGTGCGAGGGCCCGTTCATCGCTGCTTGCAGCTTTAATTTTTATTTTACTTTTATGATGGTTTTTGGTGGTTTTGAAGCCTGACTTTCTCTGGTTCACGGGCTGGATGAACACCCTGATAAACTTTTCCATTAGTGTTCACCGAATATAGAAACTCACAAACATATGTGCAAGTACATGATGATAGAACTTTGATTTTTGAGGTGAATAATTACTTTAAAATGCATTAAAAGCCCATAAGCCATCATTAAAAATGAGTCTTGCGACCTCGACACAATGTATAACAGCTAAAGTGTTTTTTATGATTGCTTTCATCTCTGTTGTGAGGAAAGGTGATGAAGAACATGCCCTGAGGATATTGCTATGTATCATGTTAGAGGTGCTAAAATTTGTCTGATGCATGATGAGAGGAAACGGTGTGGAGAACTTTGTCAGAAATGATAAAGTCAGTGTTACTCGCATACAAGATTATGTGAGGATTTGTTTTGAGTCATCTCCAGTAGGCAAGTCTTTGAGGGACAAGATTTTTCCGCATGCGTCTGGTCTCTGACGTGAGTGCCGAAAATAACATCTGTGAGAAAGTTTCACCTGCGCCTGTCTGTAATTTGCTTCCTCTGTAGCTTTTTTTGTCTTCTGTCACCTTTGAGCTATGACTCCAGATTCAAGTTTCTCTCTACTCTTTCTTTTATTTTCTGTTTTTGCCCTCAGGTTTGCTGACTATATTCGAGGAATGCTGAAGCTGATTTTGGTGCTGATGTTTGCTGGAGCATCCTTGGCAGCCACCTGGTTCACTCTCACCTGCCTGACCAGGCTTACTCACCTGCCCTCCACTAAAGGTATACTGTGCTGAAAAGGGCACTATGTTCTGCCTTGTGCACATCCACAAAACTGTCACCCCACAGGGAGTCTGGTAGACGAACTGCAATTGTGTCTATGAGAGGGAGCCAGAGGAACTCATTAAGTCCAGATCAGTGAAGGGAAAAGGGAGTGGGGCTCTAGAGAAGCCGGCCCGAAACAAACATATGCCCTATAGATCAGCCAGCTCAAATATTACCATCAATTATCATTTTATGCTTGGCACCTGACTTTTTTTATCTGCAGTCTCACAGAATTCCTGGCAGACAGAGCTCATAGACTCATGGGCCATCACTCCATCTGGCAAGATTTTATCGTGCACACGTGTCCCATTGCCATCCGTGGCTTCCCATGCCTCTCGTGATTCATATCTCACGCTAATGAACACACGGCTATGTTGTGGCATCATCAATTCATCAGAATCTATTCTAGCTGGAATCGTTATGCAAGGAATAATTGACAGTGGACGTTCGCCTGCCATGTCCATGTAATTTAACAGTGCCGTTGTCATGTCCTTTACTCATACCATAGTTACCACATGGATACCCATACTTCCTTACATTCAGCGTATCAAATTAACACCCGCCATGAGCCAAATGTGGGTATTTTTTGCACAGTGATAAGGCAATTTTGCTTCTATTCCAGTCGCTGCGACCTGTAAGATTTCTCTGAATGACATTCGAAAAGATACGCCGTTGCTTAGAAGCAACAATGCATGCTTGAATAAACCCATTTGATTGTAAATGTAACCGCAGTGCAAACGCGCATAGAACACGTATACAGAATCCTCATGCTTTATTGCTTCATTTCAGTGGTTGACAGAGCAGTTTGAAATAGATTTGTCTTGTTTCTGAAAAATATTCAAACTATAATAAACATTATGTAACATTTTTATGGAAGGAATAATTGGCAATGATTGACATTGTGGCCACATTACTACCTTGACTGTGTGGTGCCTTTGTATGTTCTTTCACTTATACCATGATTACCACGTATATAAGACATTTGTGTTTAGAACTAAACTACATTGAATAGTTGGGAATCATTTTGAACTTTGAAAGCATGCTTTGATGCTTTTATTCACCAAGGTTACATTAAATTGGTCAAAAATTACACTACTTGAATAGGGTCAGTAAGATCTTTTTAAAAGGGAATTAATTCTTTTATTCAACACGGATCCATTAAAAGTGACAGTAAAGACATTTATGTTTCAAAAGATTTCTATTTCTAATAAATGCTGTTCTTTTGAACTATATTCATCAAAAAAAATCCTCAAAAAAGGTATCACAGTATCCGCAAAAAACTGGTATCAACATAACTTAATGAGATTATGATAAGTAATTTTCTTGAGCAGCAAATCAGCATATTAGAATGATCACATGACACTGGAAGACTGGAGTAATGGCTGCTGAAAATAAGCTTTGCCTTCACAGAAATAAATTGCATTTTAAAATGTGTTAAAATAAAATGGTTCTTTTAATTTGTAATACCATTTTACCATTTTTACTGTATTTTTTGATCAAATAAATGAAGCCTTGGAGAGCATAAGAGACGTCTTTCAAAAATGTTAAAATATGTAACTGAACCTATACTTTTGAACACAAGTGTGCATTAAAGCATTTATGTTTCATATGACTATTTTTTAGGGCTGCCCTCGACTAAAGATTTTTCATTTTAAGCATCAGTTGACTATTAGTCACATTTTTAGTAATAAACATATATATAATAATAATGAGCTTTTAATTGCCTACATAGCCTAATAAGCGCATGCAAATAAAAATGCTCACCACAGCGGCAGATATAATAATTATGAATGTGTCAGGGAAAAACAGCAAGGAGACTGCATTAACGTTTTAATAATTTAATGATAAACTAGTGCTTTCTTTGTTTTTGGCTTAAGAGATAAAGTCGGCGACACTGACTCGTCATCTCAGTAGTGATTTGCCTGTTTCATATAATGAGTGAATATTTGTTTTCCATTTGAATTGGTTTATTTGAAACATAATGCTGTTTTCTTTTTATTTACTGCCCAGTCTTTAGTCTCTTTTAGCCCATTTTTAAATTAGTGTTTGCCTTGTACTTTTCAATGCCAGCTGAGTGGTCTGTTTCTCAAACTAGAGACTCTGATGTGCTTGTCCTCCTGTTGTTGTGCACTGCCCATTTATCTCTCTGCCCTGGTTAGAACCAGTTTGCATTGCTCTTCTAAAACAGAACTGCACACTCACACATGGAACAGCTTTTCATCATTTAAAATAACAATAGACTAGTAGAGTGTTTCTTTTTGGCAATTTTTAAAATAAATTGAATTTTGAAAATGAAAGTGCATTTAATACTGAAAAAAAAAAAAACATTCTATTTCCAACATTTTTAAAAAATTGCAGTTTTCACACTTCATTACACTCCAAGCTGAGCTAAGATAAAAAAGACAGGTTTCTGTAGTACCAACTTAGCACATTATAATCATTACTTAAGTGTTTTCTTAGTTGATTAGAGTAATATCTGCTGAAATAGTGTTTGCCAGCACAGGAAAGTTGAGTTAGAAAGCTCAAATATTTATTTGCAGGGTTGTCTTTTTTTATCCGGTGCAAAGAATGAAGTGTTCTAGAAATGTACTTGAGATTCAGGCAGCCCATTCTGTCTCTGTCTCTCTGCTCTTTTAGCCACTCTTTACACCTCCTGCATCCTGGTGGGTATCTTCATCAACAGTAGTGTGCCCATCTTCCTGGAGTTGTTTATTGAGACGGTTTACCCTGTTCCTGAGGGCATCACCTGCGGAGTGGTCACCTTCCTCAGCAACCTCTTCACTGGACTTTTGCTGTTTTGCCTCACCTTTTACTTTACAGGTACCTTCATATTTTAACTCTTAAAAGGCAGGGCAGGATTTACTGCAAAGAAAGCTAAGCTTTCTCTCTATCCAACACAACACGACTTAAACTTATAGACTTGCATGCAGGACAGTGTCATTGTCCCAATGTCATTGTCCTTCTGAATGATGATTAACTTTCAGAATATAAAGTTCAGATGAAAAAATGTGCAGGGAGATTGACTTGTCTTGATCTTGCTGTGTAAATAGTAGCTTCCAGCTGAATATTCATGAGTCACTTTCTGACAGGTTTCCTTGGACTGACAGGTAGTCCGTGATAGTTTTAATCTAGCTCTTGCTGTGGGTGGACACCATTTTGGCAGGTTGACACAAAGGCTGCATGTGCTTTCCTTTGAAAAACAACACGTCTTGAGGCATTGTGTTTTGATGTGCCTTAATAGCACATACATACACATAGATAATACATGTGATTTAAATAATTATTAAAAATATTCTATGTTGCAAATGGGCAAAACCTCCCAAAACTTGTGCAGGAAATGTCTAGGTCACATTTCACCCCAGAACCAGAACATGAAAAAAAAAATGCTTAAAGAACACTGTTAGTGTTCTTGTGGTTAGTGCGCTGACATATAGCACAGCTGTGCTCGCAGTGACCCGAGTTCGAATCCCGTCTTGAGGTCCTTTGCCGATCCCGTTCCCCTCTCTCTGCCCAGTACTTTACTGTCATCTCTCTACTGTCCTGTCCATTAAAGGCACAAAAATGCAAACACAAAAAAAAATAACTTAAAAAAAAAAAAAAAAAAAAAGAAAATGTAATCTACTTAAGCAAAACACTTTTGTTGTTTTGTTTTGTTTTGTTTGTTTTTTTTAAACACATTTGTCCCACAGTACTTGTCCTGGTCTCGTTTTTTTAATGTGTTTCAGTGATTCTCAATTCTGTAGTAATAGTACAGTTTTACTGTAAAAATCTTGTATTTTTTAAAAAAATGATTTTTTTAACAATTAAAATCAAATTATAATTCATTTGTAAATTAAAAGTAGTAAAATAGATTACACCAAGATAAAAAAATCTAATAAAGTGAATTGTAATATACATATTTATATTACTGTATTATTTAAAAATATAAAGTAATATAAATGCACCTTTTAAACTCTGTTTTTAGGCCTTACAGTAATGAGAATTAGGGGTTTAATAACCTCATAATATTAAGAGTCGTAATAGCAGACTTTATTTGCTTTGTGCTTATTTTGTTCATTCATTCCTTCATCCATCCATCAATTGTATCATTCGGTTATTTATTGGTTTATTTAGTTAGTTAGTTATTTATTGGTTTATTGGGGACTTTCAATATGATTAAAGCATATTAAAACAGGTGAAACAAAAAAACATAGACGTGCATTAAACCTGAGCCAAATATAGGAACCAGAATGTGTTCCTATAAGAAATTTTGGTAAGACTTATAAGGTTCATTGGTTAACATTAGTTAACCACATTAGTTAACATGAACTAAGAATTAATAATACTTACAGCATTTTTTCATTTTAGTTAATGTTAATTATTGAAATCACAAGTTGTGTTTAACATTAGTTAATGCACTGTGAACTAACATTAGCAATGAACGACTGTTTTTATTAACTAACATTAACAAAGATTAATAAATAGTGTAATAAATGTATTGTTCATTATTTATTCATGTTAGTTAATACATTAGTTAATGTTAACAAATCACACCTTTTTTATTTTTACTTGAAACATTTAGCAACCATCTAACCATCAGTAAGAACAAGAAACAAACTAGAGCCTCTCTAAAACTTAATAGCTATGCCTGAGAAACCACCCACAACACTTGTGGGTGCAGGCAAGTACCATTGACATTTTCTTCAGAAATTTGCATATGTTATAAATTATGGAGCTGTCAACCTCTGTTCACACTGACCACTGTCAAGTCCAGATGCCCGCTGCGATACACTCATATCCCCATTCTGTCAGCGGCCTTGACTGACTGGCTGACGGGTCTCTGTTTTATGAGCAGTCAGGTTGCTGGACCTCTCCCAGGCTGCGAAAACTCCTCAATCTTCCTGCTGATTCTCTGGAGAAGATTAAATTGAGATGAGTGAGCTTAACTGGCTCATCCTTTCAAATCTGATTGGGTTATCGGTCCCAAATGAAGCCATGAGATTCGTTCTGCCTTTGTGTGGCTGTCAGAGCAGCAGTGGCCCGCCAACACCGTGCCACAGCTGAAAATAACGTCCACACAATGAGGTCTCTATATATAGAAGGTTATTGCGTTGGCATTGCTATTGAGTTTTGAACACTTTGTTTCTGTTTAGGCCAACCGGTGTGTAGGCGCTGAAGAGATGATGGATGGATTTCTGTTTGTTTCATCAGAACCATCCTGCAACCTCTCGCTGCTTCCACTGGCAGAAAGCCTTTCTCGACATAATAAGCACTCTGTTAACTAAATTGCACAAAATTTTCCTCTTAAAGGTGCAGTTTCACTTAAAATTGGACACCTAGGGAAATTAATAACTCTTTAGGACAGATATTTAAAATGTGCAGTTGCATAAGATTAAGCAGTATCACTCTTGCACATCTATTGATGTTTTTTCTTTTGTTGTTTTCATTGCTGTTTTCAATCTTCATGAGCTAGTTCTTGGAAGCAGTGACCTAACCATGCGTGTTGCTATCTAGTGGACCCACCATTTAAACGCAGTCAATTCTAGACAAAGACACACACTTAAAATGCTCACTAGACGTGAAACCGAAGCATACTTTCGCCTCAAGGGCACTTACACATTAGAGAAAGCTCTGACTTATCTTTCTAATCATGAAGACAAACGTATATCTTATTCAGTTTCATTGACATTCAAGAGTTTGGGCTCTGTAAGAATTTTTTTGAAAGAAATTATTACTTTTATTCAGCAAAGATGCACTAAATTGTTACAAAAGATTTTTATTTAAAAAATAAGTGCTGTTCTTTTGAACTTTGTTCATCAAAGAATTCTGAATGTAAATGTGTCTTGGTTTTCACAAAAATATTAAGCAGCACAAGTGTTTTCAACATTGATTGAATGTTTCTTAAGCAGTAAATCAGCATATTAGAATGATTTCTGAAGGATCATGTCGCACTGAAGACCAACTAATGGCTGCTGAAAATTCAGCTTTTGCCATCACAGGAATAAATTGTATTTAAAAATATATTAAAATAGAAAACAGCTTTTTAAAATTGTATTAATATTTCATAATATTACCGTTTTACATTTTTGACCAAATAAATGCAGTCTTGGTGAGTATTAGAGACCTTTTTCAAAACATTTAAAAAAAAATCTTTTCAACCCCAAACTTTTGAGTGTTTCATATTTCATTGTGGCATCCTTCCCTCTCTTTGTTAGAAGACCCTTGATTCCTCATTGAGTCAGAGTCCTCTTGTTTACCGTGTGGTAATTACCCAGTTTCTTTCCATTCCGTTGCTAATATAGATTTGAACTATGCTTTAGATTGGGTTTTCAGTGTGCATTGAAAATCACCTGTTTCCTCCTAGATTGAGCCTGCCTCGACAATGTTCTTTTATTTTCCAAATGCTCTTTTTTTCAGCCACCCAAGGTTGAATTGATGTGCTTTCAGGAATCGCACTTGCCTGTGACCAATGATACATTCACGAATGTCTTACACTTTCTTTGTATTCACTTTAAAATGAAGTGAAAGGGATGTGCTTCACTGAGTTACCGTTGCTGTCCTTCCCAGCTGGCCATTTAAATTGGCAAGGTTGGTTCATTCACCCTTAATCTGAAAGCTGTGAATAGCTGTTAAAGATTGAACATTCAGCCTTTTTGATTGTGTGGCTTAGCAAAGGCCATGTCACCTAGTGTGTGAGGGTGGCCCTTATGTCAAATGCCAATAATAAAATTAAGGGTCCAGTAACCTTTTGTGGACACCCAGAGTGTGCACTTCCTGCTCTAAACTCTGAGTGCAGCATTCGATTTAGCAAATGTTCAATTGCCTGTGAAGGCAAACCTTCAGCAAAATCAAGTTTCCTGGCTTTTCACACCATGCTTAACCCAGAGTTAAAGCTGAGGTGTGTTTTTTTTTCTTTCTGATGAAGTGCTTTTCATAGAGCTGAAATATGGTTTATCAAGCAATATTACATTGGATGTTTTGTAATTACACTACCAGTTAGAGGTTTTTTAAAGAAGTCTCTTCTGCTCACCAAGCCTGCATTTATTTGATCCAAAGTACAGCAAAAACAATAACATTTTGTAATATTTTTACTATTTAAAATAACTTTTTTTTCTATTTGAATATATTTTAAAATGTAATTTATTCCTGTGATTTCAAAGCAGATTTTTAGCATCATTACTCCAGTCACACGATCCATCAGATATCATTCTAATATTCTGATTTGCTGCTCAAAAAACATTTATTATTATTATTATTATTATTATGTTGAAAACAACTAAGAAGAATTTTTTCATGTTTCTTTGAATAGAAAGTTCAGACGAACAGCATTTATCTGAAATAGAAACCTTTGGTAACATTATATAAATAAACATAAATAAAAGTATTAATTTCTATAATTTCTTTCTCAAAAAAAATACTGACTCCAAGCTTTTAAATGGTATAGTGTATAATGTTACAAAAGCTTTTTATTTCAGATAAATGCTGATCTTTGTATCTTTCTATTAATCAAAAAATCCTGGAAAAAAAAACATTACTCCGCTGTTTTGAATATTGATAATAATAATAATAATAATAATAATAATAATAATAAAAATGTTTCTTGAACAGCAAATCAGCATATTAGAATGATTTCTGAAGACTGGAGTAATAATGCTGAAAATGTAGCTTTAATCACAGGAATAAATTACATTTTAAATTGCATAAAATATTTCGGAAGTGTTAGTTTAAATAGTAAAAATATTTCAAAATTGTAATATTTTTGCTGTGCTTTGGATCAAATAAAGGCTTGGTGAGCTTGGTGAGCAGAAGAGACATCTTTAAAAAACATTACAAATCTTACTGTTCAAAAACTTTTGACTGGTAGTGTATATAAATAATTTAGCTGTGCATTTTAATATTTATTTAAATTTTAGATAATAATTTTATATTTGTTTAATTTATTTACTTTTTTAGTCAAAATAGTTTTTTTTATTATCAGCCATTTATTTGTTATTAGCCATAACATGAAAATAATAATTGACTGTGTCGACAAGAATTTTTATATGCTATATCAAATTTAGTTTATAAAATCAAGTAAAATATATTTTGAAAATGGAATAATAAATGTTAATTATCATGTAATGTAAATTATAATTCATAATATATTTTAATAAATTATTTTTTTCTCTATATTTTTTTTTTCATGTCAAACCAGTAAACAAATCAAACTAAGAGGTGCAAAATATAGGTGTGATTTAATCTCATAAGGAGAAAACAGAGTCTACAATCTGTCAGTAAGCCTTTCTCGATGTTGCTTGGGGCCAGAGCGAGACATTAAACCAAGCTGAAATATGCCATCAGTCTGCCAGCTGAATGGGTACCGATTAAGAATAATTACAGCAATAAGAGGACCATCTCAGACGCCTTAGCTCTCCTGACAGGAAGTGAGGAGCCCTGTGGGTGACTGCGAAGACATTGGGCCGTCTGGTCCTGATGTGAGACAGAAGCTGTAGGATGTTTCCTCGCATCCCTCCTCCCTTGTCCTCGCTTTTGTCCCAGCGCTCCGCGTGTAGGAGATTGCGAGTGTCACGGTGAGTGGCCTGTTTACGCTGTCATTCCGCCATGGCCTTTTCAGCACATTACAGCCCCTGAGACGATGGCAGAAAAGAGACAGGCTAAATTGCACCCTTAATAACAACATCTCTGCAATCTGCCGTCAGGTATTAAGAGGAAGGAAATACGACATAACGTTTGACTGCTGCGTACACTGACAGACAGGATATAATTGCTGTGCCCCCATTATTGTGAGAGAAGGTGGGAGAAATCGAATCCTTTAACCCAACTTCTTTTGTATTCTCCATAGCACCGTTGCCTCGGGGAGAGAATGGGCGCTGTGTCCAAGTTCTGCCTCCCATTAGTGCTGGAAGGGTGACTGTTGACGACTCGCAGATTTTTGGGGGGCGTCTGATTGGATTACCCGAGCCGAGCCGCTCTCTTCATTAACATTCGGCGCAGACATCCCGCCTGCTTGATGCTACCTCTCTCTTTTAAATTGATGAGGCTGGGGCGGGCGTGCGGCACAGACATAATAGCCAGATAAACACAACTCCATTAACCTGCCGCTATACCAAGCGCTGCTGAAGGGATAGTAAGGCCTGATTAATGAGGGAGCTTTTGGAAAGAATCGCCACTTCCCGATTCTTCAAGTCGACACGGCTCTATCCCCCACCGTACTTGCGTGTGTTGACTGTGCTGCATAGCTAAATCATATCATTTAGGCCAAATGGGCTCAGCAGCTGACCCAGCATGCATTTCACCTTCTGCCATCGATTGCAGCTCTCACTTCAGGGGCAATTGATCAACCTGTTATCTGGATACGGGACGCCTCGAAATTGAAATCCACTTCTCTATTAAATTAAGTTGCGCTCTTTCTTTTGTCCTCGAGGGTCTGTGTGTTTGACCTGGTTTGTGTTATACGCGACCCGGCACTCTATCAGAGCCACAGCAGCTGGTGTGAGGCTTTCATCCATTGAATCGCTGCTGTATATGTCAACTCTGAATGTGCTTGCACAGCTCTTGCATGCTGTTTTTAGTGTCGACTTTTAAAAGGAGTCTTAGTATTCATGTGCAGTGCGTGTGAAATGATTCTATTGCTGGTTTAACCTTCAACCTCAATGTAAAACCTCTCGTAACTTTAACTGCCTCATGAAAGGAAGGAATACAGCAGCTCTGGGAAACAGTGTTTGTCTTTTTTTTTTTCTTTCTCACATACTCTGAAGTATTTCAGAGAATTATATTGTTTCTCTAGTCTATTTGCCTTTGGTTATTGGAGCATGAACATGTATATGGTTTGGTCTGAAGTGCCAGCTGCATTTAGTCAATGTGCATTGCTGTTTGTAGTCACCTTTAGTTCTGTAAGTGAAAGGAAAAAATACAGTATGTGGGGGGCATTATTTTGTCTTGTTATAAAAGACTTTACTTTTTCCATTAGGTATTGACAGCAAAATCAACTGCTTTTTTTTTTTTACTCATTTACCCTACAAAGAAAAAAAAAACAGATGCCTACCATCTTAGCAATTATGTTACAGGTTTTTAAAGAGATAGTTTACCTAAAAATGAAAATTACCCCATGATTTACTCATTCCAAGCCATCCTAGGTGTATATGACTTTCTTCTTTCAGACGAATACAGAGTTATATTAAAAAATGTCCTGGCTCTTCCAAGCTTTATAATGCCAGTGAATGGCTGTTGAGATTTTGAAGCAACATGAAGTGCATCCATCCTTCATGAAAACTACTCCACACAGCTCCGAGGGGGGTTAATAAAGGCCTTCTGGAGTCAATTGATCTGTTTGTGTAAGAAAAATATACATATTTAAAACTTTATAACCGTAATCTCTAGCTTCTGCTAACTGTCGCACAATAACATTTCAAGAGAGGGTGGCGTTTGAGCAGATGATCTAGGATGTAGGTGTAGCGTAAACTCCAGTGAGAATATACATACTACTACAGAACAATAATATACTAGAATGTACTATAGAATATACTACAAATGTCAAATGTTTGCATACACCTTACATAATCTGCAAAATGTTAATTATTTTACCAAAATAAGAGGGATTACCTGAATGGTCCACAGTTTCTGTTTAGTGATAGTGATTAGTTGTTCATGATAGTTGTACATTTTTCTGAAGAACAGCAGACAGTTTAACTGTTCAGGACAAACAAGGGACTCAAGAACAACTATCACTAAATTAAAAAAAAACAGCTGTAAATCATTCAGGTAACAACACAGTATGAAGAATCAAATGTATGTAAACTTTTGAATCGGGTCATTTTTATAAATTCAACTATTATTTTCTCTTGTGGACTTTGTAAACGTTTTGTTTTGTGAAATATCTTATTCAAGTCAGTACTAAATAAGAAATAACATGCATTTTGTATGATTCCTTTTATTTTGGTAAAATAATTAATATTTTGCAGATTCTGCAAGGTGTATGTAAACTTTTGACCTCAAATGTAGTCTTGAGAGAACTAAGTTTTGTTTTCAGCAAAGGAAAACCTGTCTCCTCTCCTCTTTTTTCCTTACAAATATGTTTTTGTATTTTTAATGGATGCACTTTATTTTGCTTCAAAATCTCAACACTCATTCACTGCCATTATTAAGCTAATAAAAGCCAGTACATTTCTAATATAACTCTGATTGTATTTGTCTGAAAAATCTGAAAATAGAAAGTCACTTACACCTAGGATGGCTTGAGGGTGAGTAAATCATGGGGTTGTTTTAATTTTTGGCTGAACTCTCTCTTTAATAAATGTTAAAAAGTGAAAAAAAAAAAATGCATGAACCTTTAGTCCATACATTTGTTATTTTCCGTATGCTTAGAGTTATTTATAAACACGATTAATGCATTTCTGTTCTATCATGCATTGAAGTGGCATCTGGTGCTCTTTAAGCTGTCATCGCTAACCTCAATCAACCTTGCTCTTTTGTTTTTCAGAGCTCTCCTGGTTGAACTGGTGTCTGACAGGCTCCTGCGTCTTCAGTCTCCTGCTCCTCCTCTTCTTCAGGGAATCGTATGACCGTCTCTATTTAGACGTCTTCGTTTCTGTCTGAGCACACCGCGTGAGCTTTTTTCAGCAGAAGACTGAAGTCTTGTCTTTTTATGGGCACTATATTCCAGCAGAGTGCAGAGAAAGGGCACACAGCATGTTGCTCACTTTTATGGATCTGTGCTTTTTTGAAAAATGTTGTAATTGTGAAATATATGACCAGCAGTGGTGGCAGGCAGTGCATTGTTAGCATCATAACTAACAGCGGGAGCGGAGACCCGACTAAGGAGGAAAGAAGTGTAGATATTGACCTTTCTACTTGACATTTTACCTCCTGGATGCATCCCTTTTGTATTTTATTTTATTTTTTTTTACCTTTTTTTTAAAAACAATTAATGGAATTATGTGTTTACATTTACTGGCACAATATAGGGGACGTTTATTGCGTAAAGAGGCACAGACACAAGCGGATCTACTCACGGATTTGGCAGTACCCCACAGTGATGACTCCTCTAGTGCTCTCACCACATCTAATGGGAGTGTAATGGATAATTATAGACAAGCTCAATTAGCCGCCTGGCGGGAGCTATGGCCGTCTGTGGACCGGGGACCTCTTAGAGCTGTAGTGTCACTTGTGAATAGCCTGTGGGATCCAAGCTTTAATTGACCTGTGATAGGACTGTCAATAAGTGGCATACTCTGTGGTCCTCCAGTCTACTTGTTTTTCTTATCAACCCACATTATGCAAAGGATAATTCACTCCGCTGTGGGGTTTAGCTAATCACCTTGCGGCCATCAGTCTGATTCTGGATCACGTCACCACAAGGTGTCTGAGGTCATAGTTTGTATGATGAGGGATCTGTATTATTCATGTTTAGGTAGCCATTTGTGTTCGTCCCATTCTCATGTGACTGCTTGGTTTTATAACTGTAGCATGCACACAGTGGGTGTCTGTTGCACAAGTGTTTTAGGCTTTTATAATTTTATGCAATTGATCATGCATTTAAATGTAATTTATGAACTCATTTTAGGGATTAATACACTAATACTGATGATAAGGGATTGTTAATGGTTTTTATGTCTGAGTACTGTTGCAGAAGAGCATTTGAACGTGGCATTATGGACTGCTGGAACAGTACAACACTATTCACCAGCAATAATAGCCATGTTCGGTAGCCTTTCGTGATTTGTGGCATAACCTAATGCAAAAACGAGTGCAATACTCCCTCTCGAGTTTAAAATACAGCCTGTTGTATGACCCATGCACACGCTGCTCTTTCCTGCATTTTTCAGCATGAAGCCCATTTAAATCTGGACAGCTTTGCCGCTTTCACTTGGCGATTTAAAACTTAAACGGATCTCTATCTGTGGCTGGATTTAGTCTTGACTTGATTGACTGCTATCAGTGGAAGGAAAAGCATTTTATGGACATGGTAAATCCACAGCTTTTCAACGTGAACTTTGGACACACACGGTTTTGTTCTTCTCTGGGAAAAGCCTGCATGTGAATCACTTTTTCGTGTCTTTGTACAGAACGGTTTTCAAATTTACCTGTCGTTAACGTTGCCTTAATTAACAGTGACCTTAGTTCTGTCCTCCTCTCCACTGTGATGTGCGTGCCGTGCTGCGGTCGGTGCTTGTGCTCTGTTCTGTCACTGTAATGTTAATCGTAAGTGGCACTGGAGAGGCGTACGTGCCCCTGCCCACGTGCAGATACATGTCAAAGATTTTTAGCACCTTATTAAAAAGATGTTTTTGAAAAGGAATCATGTTTTATTCTTCTCTCTGTCATCAAGATGTTAACCCGACTTGAAGATATAAAGCAGATCTGAATTATAATTAGATAAGACATGTATGAAGCCGTCTTAAAGGAATACTTTACCCAAAAATGAAAATTCTATCATTAATTGCTCACCCTCATGTCATTCCAAAACCATAAGACCTTCATTCATCTGCGGAACACAAATTAAGATATTTTTGATGAAATCTCAGAGCTTTTTCACCTGTCATAGACATTGTTAAAATAGTCCATGTGACATCAACCGTGAAGTTGTGAAGAATTTTGTGCACAAAGAAAACAAAAATAATGACTTCATTCAACCATTTCCTCTGTTCTGTGTCAGTCTTTGACGCACGTTAAAAAAAACTCTTGGATTTCATCAGAAATATCTTAATTTGCGTTCTGAAGATGAACAAAGGTATTACAGGTTTGGAATGACATGAGGGTGAGTAATTAAAGGAGAAGTCCACTTCCAGAACAACAATTTACTGATAATGTACTCACACCCTTGGGATCGCATTTGGGAACCGCATTTGGGATCGTTTGAAGTCGCATTTAAACTGCATTTTGGAAGTGCAAACTCGGGGCACCATATCAGTCCATTATATGGAGAAAAATCCTGAAATGTTTTCTTAAAAAAACAATTTCTTTACGACTGAAGACGGAAAGACATAAACATCTTGGATGACTTCTTGTTCTGGAAGTGGACTTCTCCTTTAAAGACAGTATTGTAATTTTTGGGTGAACTATCCCTTTAAGATGCTACATTGATTGTTTGAACTGTTGGCATAGTGTGAAACAGCCTTCCTTCACATGTGCCTTGGAAACAAATTCTTGTTTCCGGTAAATGTGTTATCATGGGTGTATGATGAGCTCATGTTTTTTAGTTTGCATGCTCTCCGTGATGTCCCACACCCTTCAAAGCATGAGATCACAGATGATATCAGGATTGAGAGTGGGCGTCCATGGCCAGTATGTGTACTCGGGAGCTGTTAACATATTGTGCGGTACACCAGCCAAAAAACCTGCGGTTTACATGCAAGCCTATAGATTGCTGTTCCCATAAATTCCGCTTGGATTTTCTCTATGAATTTTGCCTATGTTTGTGTTGTCAATGATAGTGATTCTGAGAATTTAACTGTCTGCTGTTCATGTAACTTTTAGTTGGAGAAGTTATGTATTCATGTTTAACTTGAATAAACCCATATGAGTTCTTTTTAAGCTTTGAAAACGGACAATAATATTTGAATTAAATTACTAAAAACAAAAAATGACAACTATAATAATATAAAGAAGAGATATTCATATTTTCAGTATATATGTTGTATACTGTATAAATACTGAATATCTCACATTTATGTATGTATTTATTTATGTGGGATGCACCGAAATGAAAATTCAGGTCCAAAACCGACAATTTTGTATGCACTTGACTGAAAACCAAAAATGCCTTTTTTAAATTAAAAAATTGACTTTTTAATTTAACTCAATAATTTTAATGATACTGAAAAAACAAGCCAATAAAATTACAATACTTTTATTGAAAGTAAAACAATAAAATTGGACAGAAAATATATTAATATTAAATATCAATATATTATTTTTATTCAGTCCCATGCAACAGAATTAATTTAACTTAACTGATTTTTTTTTTTAATTATCCAGATAAGGTACAGTTGTGAATAATATACAGTTGAGGTCAAAAGTTTGCATCCCCCTTTCAGAATCATTAAAAATTTTAATTAGTTTACCAAACTAAGAGGGATCATACAAAATGCATGTTATTGTTTATTTAGTACTGACCTGAAGAAGATGTTTCACATAAAAGATGCACATATAGTCCACAAGAGAAAATAGTTGAATTTATTAAAAATGACCCGGTTCAAAAGTTTACATACTTGATTCTTAACACTGTGTTGTTACCTGAATGATCCACAGCTGGGTTTTGTTTAGTGATAGTTGGTCATGAGTCCCTTGTTTGTCCTGAACAGTTAAACTGCTTGATGTTCTTCAGAAAAATCCTTCAGGTCCCACAAATTCTTTGGTTTTCCAGCATTTTTGTGTATTTGAACCCTTTCCAACACTATATGATATATGACTATATGATTTTGAGATCCATCTTTTCACACTGAGGACAACTGAGGGACTCATATGCAACTATTACAGAAGGTTCAAATGCTCACTGATGCTTCAGAGGGAAAAGCCATGCATTAGGGGCTGAAAACTTTTGAACAGAATGAAAATCATATTTTTTCACAGACAGAATAAGCCAGTCATGAGGATCTGTCTCTGTATTATTAGGTTTTTATTGAAACTAACAGTTTGCACTTATATGGATGTTAAATAGAATTACTTTGCATTCATCCTTTTGCATTAAAAATCAATCTAATGGTTTTTAAGTGGATTAACAATCCTCAGGGACACAGAAACCATGAACATGTTTTCAATGTTTTTTTTTTTTATTCCCTTTACTTAAAAATAAAAAAAATCTTACTTTTTCACTTTTTCCCCTTTCAAAGAATAAAGTATTGAAGTTTCTTCAGTTCTTTTTTTGTTTCACAGTACTGCTGTCAGAGCACTGAAAGAACATTGATCCCTTTCTTCATCCCACCATAGCTGAATAACAAAAAGGAGCATTTAAACTTGTCGCGTCAACTTTTCAGCACATAAAAAAGCCTCGGATTCAAGTGTTACTTTTCAGTGTTGACAACAGTAGCAACAGGCATCCTGGGAGAAGATTGTCTTAAACAGGTGTTTTCATTCAGTGACAAGCAATTTCATAAAATCCATTTTGGCTTTGTTCCCCATCCATCCATGGCAGTTCTGCCATGGTTCCTGTTCTTGAGCGCATGACGCACGTTCTGTAGTAAACAGAGCTCACTGTCAATCTAGGTGACACTTTTATAGCCATTGATTTGTTTTCTGTTGCAGCTTTCAGTGCTCACATGCTCCGCGTGTCCTTTCATGTTTCCGGCAAGACGTTTCCCAGCAGACTTCTTCTGCGACAGATGAACAGAACCTTTGTCTTATAAAAAAATATGAATGCATAGAAAACAAAAATATGTATGTGGTTTCACCAGTTACAGTTGTGCGCTCATAAGTTTACACACCCTCTTATGATCTTGTTTCATAAAAACAACTGGTTCCATCTTATTATTGTTATTTTAGCATTATTGTAAAATTTTACATCAAGGTCGCGTTTGCAACTAATGATTAGTTAATGCACTAACTAACACGAACTAACAATGAACAATGTATATTTACAGCATTTTTTTTAAATCTTTTTTTCATGTTAGTTAATAAAAATTGGTAACACTTTACAATAAGGCGTCATTTAACATTAATTAATGCATTAACTAACATGAACTAACAATGAACAGTGCATTTTTACAGCGTTTTTAATGTTAGTTAAAAATTGGTAACACTTTACAATAAGGTGTCATTTGTTAACATTAGTTAATGCATTAACTAACATGAACTAACAATGAACAGTGCATTTTACAGCATTTTTAATGTTTTTTATGTTAGTTAATAAAAATTGGTAACACTTTACAATAAGGTGTCTTTTGTTAACATTAGTTAATGCATTAACTAACATGAACTAACAATGAACAGTGCATTTTTACAGCATTTTTAATGTTTTTTTTATGTTAGTTAATAAAAATTGGTAGCACTACAATAAGGTGTCATTTGTTAACATTAATGCATTTACTAACATGAACTAACAATGTACAGTGTATTTTTTACAGCATTTTAAAATCTTTTCTTAATGTTAGTTAGTAAAATTGGTAACACTTTACAATAAAGTTTCATTTGTTAAGAATTAATGCATTAACTAATATGAACTAACAATGAACAATGTATATTTACACAATTTATTAATCTTAGTTAATGTTAGTTAAAAATAATAGTTCAGTGTTTGTTCATGTTAGTTCACCGTGCATTAACTAATGTTAACAAACAGCTTGTTAATATTAATTAACTATACTAGTTAACATGAACTAAGAACGAACAATAACTATACAGCATTTATTAAACTTAATGTTAATTTCAGCATTTACTAATGCACTATTAAAATCAATAATCCATTAGTAAATGCTGAAATTAACATTAAGTTTAATAAATGCTGTGGAGTTATTGTTTATTCTTAGTTCATGTTAACTAGTGTAGTTAATTAATATTAACAAATGAAACCTTATTGTAAAGTGTTACCACTATAAGAGTATTATTAATATTTTGAATTGGTTTTTATTTTTATACTTTTTAAATTTGTAAAATGTATTTGTTTTTTATCTTTTTGGTTTCATTTTATTAATCAAAATTATTTTAATGGTATTAGTTTTTGTTCGTAGTGAAAATAACCTGAGGGGACATTGGTTTTAATATGACTGTAATATTCTTGCATCATTTGTCTCGTCTTGTTGCTAGATTGATTATTTTTTTGTTCGTCTTATCAATTTAAGATAATAACCTTGCTAAGTAATATCTTGGCCTTTTTTATGTGCCCATTTTTACAGTGCTCTTAACCAAAAATGTAATTCTCTTATGCAAATATACAAGTGCCTATTTTTGATTTCTCTGTGCATTGCAGTTTCTTTAAGGATACATGATTGCAGTAAGCACCAGATGGCTGGCAGGGATGTGCGCAACATGGTCACAGAGGCATTAGCAGCCATCTCGCTCCAGCCCTGACTGTGATAGCCTGCTGAATAAGAAGGTAGGCATGGAACCCACACTTTGAGCAAATCAATAGCAAAGTCCAACAAAACATAATGGAGCTTGATGATAATCAGTGAGCATGTTTGGATGGGGACTCTACTTGGCTGAAGCTCATCAAGGTGAGTCACTTTCGTTCCAAGAACAGACGGAAGACGGAACGAGCAGACGGCATGTTTGGATTCAGTTGTGCGGCTCTAATGTGCGGAGACGTGGCTAAACCAAAGCAGCATGTCTCGAGACTTCAAGCAATTAAGAGATCCAGGCAAGCGGAAACGCAGCGGTCAAGAGAGTGACGGACACTTTGATCAGGCACTCATCTCATTTTAATCCCGCAACACCTCTGCTCCAACAGCCATGCTCTGCTAATGAAGGAAGCTGGATAGCATTAGCTGACTACAATGGCAAAAGCCAAACTAAATTTGTATTGTTTTAATACCATTATTTCTCACTCTTCTCTCCAAAACTGGCCACAGTAGTTTTATGACATTCAAGTATCGCCTGATTTGTCTGGTCAGGGCAGACATGGCAACCGCTATGATCATTATTACATCCAACAAAAGAACAACTCAGTTGCTTAGGAGACATTCTTGCCTGCTCCTGCTCCGGCCTCGAAACAATGGCGGACAGTTTACAGCTCAGTCAGGGCAGGTCTAAGGTAAGACGGCCTTGTCAATCAACAATCTTGGGAGCGGTCTTGGTCTTGGTGTGACGTCACACAGCCAAGAACCTGAGAATGGCTCAATTTGAGAAAGGAGTTATTATTTATAGTGATTTAAAAAAAATTGTCATTATAGGGTGTTTTTGTACACACACTGCCAACACACATTTATGTTCAAACAACATGTAAAATTGAATTTTGCATCCAATGATCCCTTTAAAGTTCATCTTGATGCTGGTTTTATGATTATAACACCATCTTTTTTGCATTTTAGCATTGGTGTCTGACTTTCATGGATGTTGGCATAGGAAACATACCCTTTGGTTTTATACACATGGCTTAAGCCTAGTCCCAGACTAAAATGTAAGTCTGAGCTGTTTCAACTGAAAGTAACTTGCACTGACTGATCTTAAAATATATCAGTGCCTTTGTTTTGTCTCAAGATGCACACCAGTAATGTTTTTTCTAAGGCATGTTTATAAAAAATTACTTAAATGTCCTAATTAAACCATGGCCTAATCCTGGTTTAGTCTAAGCCCTGTCTGTGAAACCAGGCCATAGTCTTCAATGTTAATATATTGACAGTCCTTCAGTGTTTGATGCTTTCTTTCATTAATTTTCAGTTTTTGCCCACTTTTCTTCTCTGATGAAATCTTGCCGTGCTTTGTGCACGCAGTCATAATCGTAGAGACTGTTGCTCCTACAACACCAAACAATTGAGCTGTTAAGATTACAGGCGCTCCTGCTAAATGGGCTTCCATGATTTGTCTTTTTTGGACATCTGACAAGTCAGCCATTTCACAGGCCACTTGTAAACACTGCTAAACTCTATTTGTACTACACTAATATATAAACCAGCAAATATAGACAATGAAAAGATAAATAAAAGATAATCGCAACCATTTTTTCAGTGTAGCATACACAAATTATATTAGCATGTAAATTCTTGTCCAAGTCACATTTTCTTGGTTAAATATACACTATCAAAAAAACAAATATTCTATATTCTTACATTAACAATGTAAGAAATATTCTATTTATTAAAGCTAAGTATAAATCTCATCAGTTTAGTGTTTTGAAGCATTTTACATTTATTGCAAAATAACAACACAATTGATGTATGGTTTGTTAGGATAGGACAATATTTGGCCTAGATACAAAATACAAAAAAAAAGAAAGAAAAAAAAAACACTGAAAAAAAAAATCACCTTTAAAATTGTCCAAATAAAGTAGCATATTGCTAATCAAAAATTAAGATTTGATATATTTGCAGAAGGAAATTTACAAAATATCTTCATGGAACATGATGCTTAATATCCTAATAATTTTTGGCATAAAAGAAAAATCGATCATTTTGATCATTTACTGCTTCAAATATACCCGTGCTACTAAAGATTGGTTTTATGGTCCAGGATTACATGCAGTTTTTATTTGTAAAATTATGTTCAGCTATTCTTTTTGATAATTAACTTTTAACTTTTTGAATTTTTCAGATCATAAGTCATCAAAGCTCAGTAAATATTGGTCACAGACACAGAGATTTACTTTGAATTTCACCAAGCTGATTACTCACCAAAAACTCCCACAGATCATGTTTTCAGGCCATTTTAAGTCTTATTTTGAAGTAATAAAGTAGTTTTACTACTTTTTTAATTTTAACTTTTTAAAATTAGTCTTCCCATTAACTTACCATATTATTGTTCATTCAGACTGATTCTCATTCAAGCATGAATACAAGAGGTGGGATTTATCACATGAAGCTATTCACAGCCAATCATAACAAGTCATATCCAATCATTTAACGATGGATGCATTGCCTCCTCTCACGTGACTTTCCCCATTTATTCTCAATTACCTTCTACCAAACTCACCACACACTTTAGGGAGTCTGTTAAAACTTAATGGGTTCAGGGGAGGCGAGAAAGACGCAGACTCCCACTGTAACTTTACCTGGTGGTGTCACTGTTCGATAATGTTGGACAGTATACACTTTTTAATGTTATTTTGAGCAGGCATTGAGAAAACGCCTGTCTATTATGTTCCAGTAGTTCAAAGCAAAGCAAAGGGATTCAATTTCCATTAAGCAAATACTGATGAAATGTACACTCTAATCATCTATGTCTGTATATGTAAAGGCTGGCTAACGTTAATGGACATCTGGATTATCGTTTTGTTCCCTCATAAATGTGAGAGAGCAGCTAGCAGAAAGGGGACCTGTGCTGTTACATGGGCTCGATGGAGCCAGACAGGTCAGGAGTTATGACTTTGATCTGTTCAATCATAAGAGTGCTGAATGGGAATGGCCTATGTCAGAGGTCAGTAGCTCCATTAACCCGTCCTTGCAGCAGGTAGGGGCTGAATTGCATAGCAATGCTGCTACAACAGCTGTTGCGGGTGCTTACCTGTCAGGCTGAAGCACCTCTGAGATGCTAATTAATAATTAATCATGTAGCTCATTATTCAAAATGACTTACTGTACATGAATCACAACCCTGCAAGCTTTGTTACCAGGCCAGATCGCCACACCGTGAGAAAGTGAGAAAGAATAGGTGGTTTTAGTCATGGATGTAATATACATTTTTTTCTTTAAATTGCATGGTTAAAGATTTATGTGCAACCCCTTTAGAAATTACTAAATTGATGTTACAGCACAACATCCTTAAATGTGTGAAAGTGACAGCACATTTTACTGAAGGTTCTTGGACAAAGACATTGCTTCGTTTAGTGAGGAATACTTTAAAAAGTGACTGGCACTGCTATCTATCTCTTTAAACTTGTTCTTCTTTCCCCCTTTTGTTTTAAAGTTCCTTAGTTGCTTGTTCTGAGTGGGGTTTTTTTCTTACAAAAGGTTCTGAGCAATTTCTGTTTCACGGGCAAAAAGAAAAGCTTTCAGTCTGTTTCCTGATGGAAAGTTGTAGCGCTATAAAAAATTCAGGTTTCTCACTTGTTCCTCTTTTGCACTGCAATGTAGGTATGCGTAAAAATAACTTTCTCAAACAATATTAGTAACGAACAACTGAATTAAGTTTTGCTTTAGACGTTTCTGTGTAGATGCTAGAAAGAACTTTCTGTTGCAGAATTTGTGCTGGAGATATATTTCAGTCAAGAGCAATGTTGTAGTTTTCCTTTATTTTTGGTTTAGCGCACATTTGAGCTTTTATAAAATCAGGCAGTAGATTGAATAAAACATTTAAGTTTTGTTAAATAAATAACCCACTAACCTGAGGACGGTCAAATGAAGGATTTTTTTTTGTAAATCTCTGTCTGATTTTTATTCTATTCACTTTCTCTGTGCAGAAAATACAGTAGAAGCTCCATTTAGCTCCAAACCATATTAGCTTAGTGAGGTAATTTAACATCATTTAGCTTGCTCCTGCTTTCATTAATGTGAATACTCAGGAGGCAAAAGGACCCTTTATCACTGACCAGTTATGGCCACCCACCCATTCTTTAATGTCATATCCAAAAAAAGGTAAACACTGCTCGGTCATAAATGACTTTGGGAGAAAGTCAGTAGGAGCAGGAAGCTGTGAACACTGAATGAGGTGATCCTTCTGTTTGACTTTGGAAGAGAGTTTAGCACATTTTCTTTGTTATGCATGACTCATCTGTGCTTGCTATTATTTTTTTTTAAAAAAAGGGAAAGAAAAAAGTTCCAGTGCTCAGAGCAAGGCCTTGCTTTTAATAAATCATAAAGAAATAGAATGATTCACTGTTTTCACAAATTTACGTTTTTGCAGTTTTCACTCTAAAAATTCTGGGTTAAAACAACCCAGCACTGAGAATCTATCTATCTATCTATCTATCTATCTATCTATCTATATAATAATAAAAAAAAACAAACAAAAAAAAAAAAAAAATTTTTGAGCAAAATACACTTCCAATACACAAGATTTGTTCATGTTTTTCTGAAGAAGTCTCTTCTGCACACCAAGACTCCATTTATTTGATCCAAAATACAGCAAAAGCTGTAATATTGTGAAATATTTGTACTATTTAAAATAATGGCTTTCTACTTGAATATATTTTAAAATGTAATTTATTCCTTATTGATCAAATCAAAATTTTTAGCATCATTACTCCAGTCGTCAGTGTCACATGATTCTTCTGAAATCATTCTAATATGCTGATTTGCTGTTCAAGAAACATTTATTATTATTATTATTATTAGTATCAATATTTAATGAATAGAACTATCCAAAAATGAGCATATATCTGAAATATTTTTAAAGAAATTATAAAAAATAATACTTTTATTTAAATTGATCAAAAGACATGATGATAAAGACATTTATAATGTTACAAAAGATTTCTATTTTGCTGTTCTTCTGAACTTTCCATTTATCAAAGAAACCTGAAAAATTCTACTCAGCTGTTTTAAACATAATCATAATAATAATAAATGTTTTTGAGCAGCAAATCAGAATATTATAATGATTTCTGAAGGATCATGTGACTGGAGAAATCAGGAATAAATTACAGTTTAAAATATATTCAAATAGAGAACAGTTATTTTAAATAATAAAAATATTTCAAAATGTTGCTGTTCTTGCTGTACTTTGGACTTGGCTTGGTGAGCAGAAGAGACTTCTTTAAAAAACATTAAAAATCTTACTGTTCAAAAACTTTTGACTGCTAGTGTATATATATATATATATATATATATATATATAAAGATCCTAAAATAAGGTCCTATTTGTTTTAAGCAAAGTCATTTTTTCTTTCATTCTTGTCACGTCAATGTGAAATATGACAGATTTTATGAAATCATCCTAGTGTAAGTTCCTTGTATACGGAAGAGATCCGATCAATGACATCTGGTTGCAGATGATATCAATCATTTCAAAGCATCTGTTATTTCACAGTGCAGAGCAACTCTCTTCCTCTGAGAATAAAGGCGATATTCTGCGCGTAAAGGAGCTGTTTATGGTTCTAAGAGCCACTCAAACTGACTGGTTTGCTCATCCTGAATGCATGCAAACAGTCTCTCCCGGTCTCCCTGTGGAGCCCAAACACCAAAACAATTGCAGATTTGTTCGCAAACATCATGAAAGAATGATGTGTATCTGATGTGCCCCACTGTGTTTTTCATAGAGATCATTGGTTATACAGTGACAATAAAGGCAAGACATGATGCTTTGAGCGCAGATGCAAACCGATTTCTGGATTAAGTAGCCTAATCTGATTACTGATTTCACTTTTTTTCTAATATTTTAAAAATGGCCAAAATACAGGAAATTATCACAGAGAAGACCCATTAGACCATCACAACATTACGATTTTCTTGACATCCCACATTTACTTGATTCTTTTAAACAAGTAGGCTAAAAAAGAAAAAAAGAATCCAAAGACAATGGGTTTTAATCTGTTTTTTTTAAAACAGATTTCTTCTCATTTCGCCACATTTCTGCTCCATGTGAGACTAGGAGAAGATTACCCTTCATACCCAGTGTGTGAAGGAAGTTACAGTCTAGTACTGGTGAAGACACATTACTCTGGAGTCCCAGACTCTGTGCTGACAGCAGCACAAATTGATTCCACGAGGTTTGCAGAAGCAGCCACAAAAGCATCTGTCTCGCTCCTCGCCACCGCTCTTCCCTGATGGGCCACAGATTCGGCCCCTACCTTCAGCATACGGTGCTTTCCTGGCATGACGCCAGCTGGCCACTCAGGGGAGGACAGCGGTGGTCATCTGTCAGTGCCAGTCTGTCAGCAGATAGCGGGTGATGGATGGAGCCTTGTGCTCGTCAATAAAACCCACTTTGAAATGATTGCAGTGCTGTGCCACGACCAGGCCCTCCCGCTGAAGCGCAGCGGGGTTTGGCCTTCACCCTCCATCTAAAAGCGTTGCCCTGCTGGACTCAGAGGGGTAGATTGAGATAAGTTTGCCTTTTATGCTGAGGAACAGTAAGTTTATGTATTGTTTACACTGGGAAGATGACATCATTCACTCTGATCATGAAAAAACATCTCAAAACACATACAGTTAAAACACTGTCGTCATTTACTCACCATAATATCAGAAAATAAGATAGGTCTCTTAAAATAAACAACTAATTTGTTTTCTTTTTAGAAAAATGTACATTTTTATTGCTGAAATTGCACACATTAATAACCATGAATATATATATAAAATATATAAAAATACAAAAAAACAGTTTAACATTACTTTAGAAAAAGGTAAACATTACAACCTAAAAACGAAGGCATAAATTAAGAAATTGAGGCATTTAGATGAAGGCCTATTTACACACTATTTAATTCAGCTCAGAGGGACATGAATGCATTTAACTTGCAGTTACAAATGCATAAATAATATTTTGTTATTTTAAACAAAACATTGAATACTGATATTTACATGTATTTTTAAAATGAAGATACTTTAAACGTGAAATCAAAACCGCCAGTAGGTGTCAGCAAGTCACTGTTAAGTAAATGAGTCATTGCGATTGAACTGAATCATTTAACGGGTGATTCATTCAAGAAGGAAACACCTTGGTGTTGCTCAAAGACGCAAAACAGTGCTGTGTTTGTAATGGTTATTTGTTGGCGAAATAGAGCAAAAACAGGCAATGTGCTGTCTAAAATGTAAGTCTCTTAATATTAACTTCTTGTTTATTGATGAACTGTTGCATAAAATCAGTATCACATTTGTAATCATGCTGAGGCACTCTTGATATTGACTAACTTTCTAACTTTCTGTGTGTCACAGAGAGAGAATGAAAGAATCAACATAAATGGCACTTAGTCTTTCACAAAACATAGCTAAATTAGGGACATCGTAACTAACCACTATTAATTTATGACTAATGTATTAAATATGTCCAGCGTTTATCGGTGTGTGCGTCACTAATAATGGTCTTTGGGGAAACACAGTGTTCCGTGTGTAGTTACAGTAAATGGACTAAACGAAGCCTCGAGGCAATCGTTTCAGCCCTAAAACAGAGTAAGGAGGCAGAACGACGGCGAAAAATTTGCAGATCCTGAGCACCAGTGACAAACGTCTGAACTTGTAAAATCTGTGGTAAGTACTGCCGCTCTGTAGCATAAACAGAGTACGTGTGATTGCGAATCTCCATTCAAAAGCAATTTCAAAGCCCTGCATATTAATACCTGCTTCCTGATGCCCGTAATTTAAATTAGTGATGTTCGATTCTTCAACGAATCGTTTTGAGCCGATTCTAAGGAAGTAACCGGTCGAGCTGTTCACAAAATCGAACTGAGTCGAATATTAGTTTCGGGTTGATGACGCAAGACGCACGGCCGAAGTAGCACGCCCGACTCGCAAAGAACCGAATGAGCTGATTCAACTGTCGAAGTTTGACGAAGATTACTGAGGATTCTAACGAGAGAGCTGCTGAATCACCGAGGACTTGAACAGACCCATGTGCTATGGAAGTTTCTTTAATAACAAACAAAACGTACTGGAAATATGCTTATGACTAGCTTTATTAAATAGGCTTACATTTTAATTAAAACAGGAAACCCTGAATTTTAACGAGGGTTTATTGTGCATGCAGAATATATTTTACGTTGTCAGGCTAAATCACTGTTTGTAAGACTGGTCTATTATTTCTTTATGCCTATACTTTAGAAAAGTAGAACATATCCGTGTTTATGCGTATAGGCTACTCAATGTTAGTAAGTCGTGACTTGTATGGACATGAAGCACCAGTGTGACCACAAACATTTGCATTCATTTAACTTTAAATGAACGAAAGGCAATAATCAGCAATATGCGTTCACACAAATAACTTTATTTGAATGTTTCATTTATATAAAATGACACTGAGTTGTTAGAACAGATATGTTTACTGACATCACTGCGAGACGATTTAAGTTACCGATGAATCGGTTCTCTGAACCGGTTCATTGAGCCAAACTGTCTGAAAAGAACCGGTTCGCGGAAGTGAATCGTTCTTGGTGATGGACTTGAACTGGTCATTCGACCGAATGGGGAATGGAGCCTTCAAACTTTATAAAAGATGCAAAAGCATAATAAAAGTATTTAATTGTATTCTGGAGTCACATAATAGCTCTGAATTGACCAAACGTCCACTTTTCCTGAGCACATTCGTGAGATAAAAAGCAAAGTTTAATGAATGAATGAAATATTCATTTGCATCAGATGCACTGCACCTTGTTTTGTTTGCTCAGAAAAAGTATTCATAACATTACAGTTGAACCACTGATGTCACATGGACTATTTTAACTATGTCCTTACTACCGTTCTGGGCTTTGAACGTGGTAGTTGCGTTGCTGTCTATGGTCAGAAAGCTCATGGATTTCATCAAAAATATCTTAAATTGTGTTCCAAAGATAAACAAAGGTCTTACAGGTTTGGAATGTCGTGAGGTGAGTAATAAATGACAGAATTTTCATTTTTGGGTGAACTATCCCTTTAAATTTTCTTCTTTCTTTCAGAAGTCTAGGAATATAGCACATTAGTTGGATGGACTATGTTTAAGACAGTTCTCATGTATTTGTGTAATATTCGAAACTTGAAAGCTCCAGTACCCATTTATTGTAACTGTATGGACAAGACTGGCCTGTACTGTAATTAAAATACTTTTTCTTCTTTTGTGTTCCAGAGAAGAAAGTCAGCCATCTTATAATACAGGATAATGACAGAGTTTTCGTTTTTGGGTGAACTCTTTCTTTGCATGAATGGGGCACGAGCACTACTGTTCAAACTAGAATTATTGATCATCTAAACGCCCATTTAAAAAGAGACTTTGCCAGTTCCTATCGACTCTCACTCTTTAAAAACTCTAGACCGTCTTCTTTAAAAATGAGAGAGACTTGCAGTGAATAAACTCCCAACGCTCGCGGGGTAAATCTTGTATGGCAATGCCAACTTCAATATTTATGCCATCAGGTCTTGAGTGAAAAGGGCAAACAGTGTATCATGTCAAAGACCAACATCCATTTTTCTCTCCGAGGAGGGATTGTGCGAAGGGAAAACGGTGTGTGCGTGTTGTCAGCATTTAGGTCCAATTTCCCTCAGCCTGCCAAGCAAATCCCTACACATACAAATGGGAGTGTATGATAGCCAACCTGACATTGGATTGAAAAACATGACAATTTGAAAACGCTTACCTTTCACTCTGTGGGAGACAGCGGGGTGACCTAGATTGATGTAGTGTGGGAGCGGTCGGGAAAGGACGAAACGGCTCAAGTTAGACCGGGTTGGCATCAAGGTTTATTATCTTTTACAATGTACAATATACAAAAATATAGAGTACCAAAAATTCACAGTGTCTAAAAGGCAGTGATTACAGTCTACATCGCATATCTAACCACCAGGTCAGTTGCATAGAAGGGCACCAAGCCTTGCAGGGATGGAGCGCCTCATTGCGTCGTCCGGCTTTATGCGTGTTCAATAGCAGAGCTACTCCTTTCAAAACCTGACTTACACAGAGCAGCCGCACTTGACCAACATATATTATCTGGGCAGGCACACAAGAGCAAATGTGGGGATTTAGTTTGACCTTTTAACTTTGAATATGAGCTTAGAGTTTTGTCTATTCTTGATTTCTTTTCATGCAGACAGTGGACTCCAAAAGCCTTTGAAAGACATTTATAAACTGGGATTTACATCAGGTTAAACTGGAAATTGGAAAATTTTCAGATTAAAAAAAAAGTATATATATAGAAAAAAATTAAATTCAGTTTTCACTGAAATTGTTGATAATATAATTTGCTATTTTAAAAAATATGTTAAAAAAATCTTTAAGACAGCAAAAATGGTTACTGAATTACTGAAAATGTTCTTTTTTGCATTTTATTATATGCATATGCATTTTATGCTTTCAGATTTTTGGACTCCTCTGTAGATTTTATTTTCAATGAAAAGACTTGGTATATGAGCATATCTTTAAGAAAAAAAGATAATATAATTTGCAATAAAGAAATGAAATTAATAAAATGCAAAATAGGAAGATTTTCAGCAATGCTCTCAGATTTTTAGACTTTTTTTTTCAATAAAAATACTCTGCATGTGAGCATATAGATATCAAAACAAAAACAAAAAAGAAAATAATTTGCGATAAAAAATGTAATTAAATAAAATCCAAAATAGGAACATTTTCATTCATCAAGATTTTCACTCATTTGTAGATTTGTTTTTCAGTGAAAAGGCTTTGTATATGAGCATGTCTTTAAGACAGCCAAAAAAGGCTAATATAATTTGCAATAAAAAAAAATGTTAATAAAATGCAAAACATTTTGCATTTTCAGATTTTTAGACTCCTCTGTATAGTTTTTCAGTGAAAAGACTCAGTATGTGAGCGTATCTTTAAAACAGCAAAAAAAAAAAGATGATATAATTTGCAATAAAAAATGTAATTAATAAAATGCAAAATAGAACAAAAAGTCAGTAATGCTTTCAGATTTTTGGACTCCTCTGTAGATTTGTTCAGTGAAAAGGATCAGTATGGGAACATATCTTTAAGAAAAAAAAGAGAGATAACATGCAAAACATTTTCAGGTCCATTTCAGCTCTCAAATTTTTGGACTCCTCTTTTTTTTCAATTAAAAGCCACCCAACCCCCTCTTTAAAAAAAAAACAGCATTAAAATAATTAAAGACTGTATATGAGTATGATATTAAAGCAACTTAATTCATGTTAATTTTGTTCACCGTCATGTGAATGGCAAAAATCAATTCATATGAATTATGCTCAGAAGAATAAAAGTACAAACGCTCTCTAATAGTTTTGTAGGGACTCTAATGAATAATCTTCGATGTTATCGATCAGGGTTGGTCTACAAGATGGGTCTCTCTATTGCAGTCAAACTCTGGACACTGACAGGCTCCATCCCCACACAATCCCTACGGTTGGTATATTTACACAGCTGCTGCACAGATTATTTTACAACTATAAGGCGTTTAAAAAACAGTGTTAGCTTTACAATATACATGTACATTATACTAACCTTTGCGTGGCATTACTTTTTTCGCGGTGGGACGTCACTTATTTACAACCCATGTACTCATGCTTAGCTGAAAGCATGGCTGGCTTAGCATTCATTAAACGAGCATGATAAAATAGCTTAGTTTAATTTTCAATGCCCTTTTAAACCAAGCAATACCATAAATACCACATCCCAATGAGAGTTGCCGTTCCTGAATCGCTTTTATCGATAACTGTAGAGTTGCATCTGGAATGTGGGCGTGATGCCGCCGGGAAGCATGTCAACAGATGGTAAAAATAAAATCCGAGTCGAGCACATAGTGCTGCACAAAGATTCATTTTTTTAGATATTGTTCCATGCGACAAAGACAGTGATCCATTGATCATTTCTGCGTAAGTTGACTCTCTGGGCATTTTTATGAATATATGATGTTCAGTGCTCATATCTCTGATGAATGTGATGATGGTTAGGAATATACCATCTGGAAACAATAATAAAAAATAATATACTGTATGAAATGTTCAGTCGGTGTTTGAACTTATATCTTAAATAAACTCTATTGTCCATCTATCCTACAACTGCTGAATAATTCCGTCTTTAAAATAACCGTATAAAACAAGTGCCAAGCTATCAGTATTTCCTACATTTTTTCATAATAAAATATAGTCCGTCTCAGTTTGAACCCAGTCATATTTAATATGACCACTGGGACTTACAGTAACAGAGTAGAACATGTTTGCTTCAAACCTAAGCATATTCCATGTTGGTGCAATATTCCTCGATTCCCATGCATTCTCGAGTAAAAAAGGCGTTTCGACTTTTCGGGGAAATAATGACGCATTCTTCTGGCCTTTCAACGTGCTGAAAATCTATATTTCGGAGTCTGTTCTGAATAGCATCCTATTTGTAAGCTGTTGTCTTTTTTGCAGCTTGGTTCCGAACTCTGAACAGTTCACCCAGGAGATGCATTGATCCTGCCACCCATCTTCTTTTGTCAGAGATTTGCCCCTCAAAGGTCGGAAGTCAGTGGGACGTCCTTACATTTGCATCCAAAGGTAACACAATTCCGCCGTTCTAACCAAACCTAATAATGTCACCATTGATTGCTCTCTTTTGTCTGGTGTCCGTCTATTCTTCTTGTGTAGTTTCAAAAAGAACTGCCACAGTGCGGCAGATTGCATTTCCCGTAATGGATATTGTTGGGGTGGTACGGGATGCCAGCGCAATTTTGTCTTCCCACCTTGAGCTTCAGCAAAACCTCCTTCCAGTAACGGGAGTTCTGCAGCGATCAATCAAGACATCAGTTTATCAAAGTCAGTGTAGCTACACAATCTTTAAAAAGTGCTGTTTGAATCACTGGACTTTTTCCCCATCTGAACACCGTAAGGCATGACTTAGGTGACGCGGTCCTTGAGGGGAGAGATCTTGGGGAAAAAATCAGCTGGAATGTTGGAACGAGCACCTCGTCGGGTGCAGAGTGTGTGGGTGGGAAAAGTGGAGGGTTTTAGGAGATGTCCGGAGCGGCCTTGTCACCATGGCGATAAAGCTACGGATGGGACACGTGTCTCAGCTGTGGTTATAGGTTCTGCAAGGAGACGGCGAGGAGTCTGGTCGGTAGTCGTATTTGCCCAGCGCTGTGGGGTAGTATGTGGTGGTGTACACGTTCGTCTGCTGAAGCGGTGAAGGGAAGTAGTTGGTCCTCTCATCCGGCAGCAAATTGTTCTTATTCAGAGTCTGTGGAGAAAAACAAACAAAAGAGTGTTAGACGAGCTGAGAGGCAAAGAACTAACCATCAATCTCTGAGATGAAACACCACTGATCTCACAGTCTGCAATCCTCTTGTGACCTTGCGCACTAAAAAGAACAGAATATGAGAATGTTGAAAGCGCACGGCAAGATCTCACACCTTCAGGAAACACTTCAGCTTAACACATGTAAACTCTGATCCAGCTAGTTCCTTAAAGGTACAGGGTGTAATGTCTGTACTACTAGCATGTTTGAGCAGCTCAAATATTGTCTCAACCAAGAGCATGAGTTTGCAGATCCCATCGACCAGAATATCATAGACATTCAAATGGGGTCTTTTGATTTGAACAACATAGCGACGGCATGGAAAACCACTCAGAATACTCTAGCAACCACACAACAGCATGCTTAAAACAACTGAAGAACACATAACAGTATGCTAAAAATACTGTAGAAACCACACAGCAACATGATTAAACCACTTACAACTCCCCAGCAACTGCATAGCAATGCGTTAAAGGGATAGTTTACCCAAAAGTAATTACTCCCCCTCATGTCGTTCCAAACCCATAAAACCTTCATTCATCTTCAAACACAAATTAAAGGGGTCATCGGATGCCCACTTTCCACAAGTTGATATGATTTGTTAGGGTCTTAATGATAAGTCTATAACATACTTTGGTTAAAATTTCTCAGTGGTAGTGTAAAACAACACCCTTTTTAACCTTGTCAAAATCAGGCCTTTTCAGAGCGAGCCATTTTTTGCATTTGCTAATGAGCTCTGCTCACCCTGCCCCTCTCTTCTGTGGAGTGATGAGCATTACGGTTTAATGTAGCCGCATTTAGCTGCGAAACTTGCTAACTAGCACATTATTAGGAAAGGCGATTTGCAAAGATGCCTATAAACCTATATACTCACTTCTGCCAAAGGTGAAGCTGGATCACAAATGATTCGTGTGAACATTCTACATTCCGATTCTGCGTCTTCAGCTGCTCAGATGTCAGGAGTAAAAGATGACTGCTCATTAAGTTCATTATTACATCCAACAACAGAACACCTCAATCGCTTAAGAGCCATTCTTGTCTTTCCCTACTCCGGCGTCGAAACAATGGCGGTCGGACTGTTTACAGCTCACTCAGGGCAGTGAGCTGTTAATCAACAATCGTTAATCAACAGTCGTGTAGGTATGGCCCAGATCCTGAGAATGGCTTGATTTGAAAAAGGGAATATTACTTATAAAGATCAATAAAATACCACTGGGTGGATTTTTATTATTATAGGGTGGTTGTGTACACACACTGCCAAGACATAATTAAGTTCAAACAACATGTAAAAGTGAGTTCTGCATCCGATTACCCCTTCAAGATATTTTTGATGAAATCCGAGAGCTTTCTGACTCTTCATAGACACCAACGCAACTGACATGTTCAAGGCCAAGAAAGGTAGCAAGGACATTGTTAAGTGATGTGATTCTCTCGTGAACGTGTTGAAGTCTGACATGGAAGAGAACTCCAACGAGACTTCAACACATTCACGGAGAATCACGGAGCATGCTTGTGCTTAGCTGGCACTCTGTCGTAGAATGTCCTTCTCTCTTAGGCTACATTTACACTAGTGCATTTTCATTTTAAAACGCATAACTTTTGCTACAGTTACGCTTGTCCGCTTCTCCGCCGTTTTCAAACCTCGAAAACAGAGACTTTCAAAAATGCTATACAGACCCTGTTTTAGTCTGAAATAGGGCTGCATGATAAGTTGCATGTGATTGTCATGCGCATCTCGTCAGTAAAGTCGGTTCTGTGATTAGTAGTAAATGTTCATTACGTGCATTCAGCTGGAGCAGCATTTCAAACACAGAGCCGTAAATCACTGACAAGCTACGCAATATCGCGTTCGTAATCGCAGATGAATTGCATTCGATTACGAACACGATTTTGCGTAGATTGTCAGCGATTTACGGCTCTGTGTATTAGTTGCTGAACCACCAATGTCACATGAACTATTTTAACAATGCCCTTGCTACCTTTTTGGGCCTGGGAACATTACAGTTGCATTGCTGTCTATGCAGGGTCAGAAAGCTTTTGGTTTCATCAAAAATATCTTAATTTGTGTTCAAAGATGAATGTGAATGACAGAATTTTAATTTCTGGGTGAACCATTTCCTAAAAAAAGCCTAGAACGCTCTAGCAACCACCCAGCAAGATGCTAAAATTACTGAAGAACATTATAAAAACCACACGACAACATGTTAAAACCACTTAAAACTCCCCAGCAGCTGCATAGCAAGGTATTAAAAACCATGCAAACCACCCAAGCATAGCAACACGCTAAACACCAACAATGACAGCAACCACACAGCAACATTTTAAAAAGCATTCAGAGCACCCGAGCAAACACATAGCAGCTTGTAAAAACCACTCAGAACACCAATTTGCATAGACGTGTTAAAAAAAACACAAAGAACCCCCTAGCCACCACACAACAACATGCTAAAATCACTCAAACGCTCTGTAGTTCCTAGCAACTGCAACATGTTAAAAAACACCCAGGGTGAGTCTCAATCAGCTCTCCAGCTTCCTAGCTCGTGAATCAGTTTATCGTGTACACAAATCCTGTCACTGGTAAGTACCCTGACTCACTGCACATTGGTACAGTGATTACTCAGTTTCCGGCGACATGACTACTTACAGCGTCAACAGACAACAGTTTAGAACATCACCGCTGGAATTAATCAACAACTTGATATGATTTTTTAATTCTCTTTAAACTCATAGCTCTGTTACATGTCCTTACAGCATTTCAGACAAATATTAATTATAAATGTCAACTAGAATTGTTTACTACCTGTCTAGAGATGTGTATTTATGCTGAAATATCCAAAAAAAAAAAGTGTTTGTCTTTTCAAATCTTCTATTGTGTGTCATATTTATTGAGTTGGCTCGTCTGGTTTGTTTTGCACAGACTAACAACTAATTTGACTAGTTGACTATGCTCTGCCATGACGCTTTAAGCTTGACGTCAACTAGTTGCTGGTCCTATAGACAGCGCAACAGGTTAAGAAATCTTTGAAGTCCATATTAACGCTCCATTTCTAAACAGTTAACATGGCAAATAAATGCATACTCTGAAAATGCTCTACTGAACATGAGAATGCATGTTTTAAACAGTTTATTGTACAGGTCAGTTAATCGCCCATCGAAACATAATGACCCAAAGACAAAAGAACTGATGAAAATGAGCTGTTTCAGCAGCAATAGCCATGTGGGCAGCGCGTATCATATGCCATTGTTGTGCACAAGGTGTTTAAGTCTCAGCTCAAGGTTCAGGCTTAATTGTTCATTAATGACGTCATCAGCAACTAGTCGACTTCAACTTGACTTTCATCGTATAAATGTCGACTTTAAAAAAATCTAAGTCATTCAACCACTAATTTCTGATATTGGGAGCATTGTGAAAATCAGCACACCCTAGTTTTTGCAGTGCATTGTGGGATTTTTCAAGGAGTGAAAGTTTCAATGGAAAGATTTCATGATTGAAACAGCCCTTAAAATGGCAGACTCCCTGATTAGTGCCCTGACTACTGAACTAGGGAGCTGATTGAGACGCAACCCCAGAGCACCCTAGCAACTTCACGGCAGTGTGTAAAAATAAGCTAGAACACACTAGAAGCTGCATAGCACTCTAAAAAACATGCAGAACACCCTGGCCATCATGAAGCAACATGCTAATTGCTAAAAACACTCCCAAAAAAAGCAACATTTTAAAAACCATTCAGAGCACCCAAGCAATTTTACAGCAGTACAATGTTCAAAAAACAAAAACAAAAAACCAATAAGAACACTCTGGAAACTGCATAGCAGCATATTAAAAAAAAAATCACTCCCCTTAGAAACATTAAGCAAAAACAACAACAAAAACATTATTGTAACGTTATTGTAACCACAAATTAAACCTGGTTTTGCTACATTAACTGTAGTTTAACTGGTATCTGTAATTAAATGTTAAAAGCAACTACACAGAAACATTTAAAAAACATTCAGACCACTCTAGCAATTCCAGCAATACATTAAAAACAACACAAACATCCTAGCAAAATGCTAAAATTTACCATGAACACTCTAGAAACCACATATAAACGTGTTAAAACTAGGGCTGTCAGTTTAACGCGTTAATTAATTAGTTCTGAAAAATAATGAAAAATAATAATAATTAAAATATTTGAATGCAGTTAACGGACTGGCCCCTCCCCCGGACCTGTACATCATCTTACATTTCATATAGTTGACTGTTGACAAGTTTTCTCTCATATTTATATATATTTATATATCACATATCACAGGGGCAGCAAGAGCAATATGACACGTGTACTGATTTTGACCCAATCTATCACAAGCTTATATGTGACCCGATATTTTGTAAAATTCCTACTGTAAATATATAAAACTTAATTTTTGATTAATAATATGCATTGTTAAGAACTGTATTTGGACAACTTTAAAGGTGATTTTCTCAGTATTTTGATTTTTTGGCACCCTCAGATTCTAGATTTTCAAATAGTTACATCTCGGCCAAATATTGTCTTATCCTAACAAACCATACATCAGTGGAAAGATTATTTATGTATAAATCTCAATTTGACTGGTTTTGCGGTCCAGGGTCACATATGTGATTTTATGCAACAGTTAGGTAAAACAGAAGTTTATATTGTGTTATATTTTAAACACAATATAATGTGTTTTTGCTCAATTTTGCAGAGAACATATTACCTTTGAAGCCATAGCAGAACTGTTGTGCGTCTAGGAGCAACACAGCGGTGTTTAGTTTCTAAATGAATCTGCGTTTTGAACAAATCATGTGAAAAGCCCATTCATAAAGCCACTTACTTCATTCTTGAATGAATCAGCTGTTTGAACGAATCAAATAAATAAATGAATGACTCATAAAGACATTAACCGCCACTAGCTGGCAGATTTAGCTTCTTATTTAGAGTATCATTTAATTAAAAAAATTAAATAAAAGCATTAAAGGGATAGTTCACCAAAAAATTGAATTCTGTCATCATTTACTCATCCTTATGTCATTTCAAACCTTTCTTTTGTGGAACACGAAAGAAGGTATTTTGAAGACTTGGTAACAAAGCCATTTTGGTTACCACCGACTTTCATAGTATAAACAAAAAATACTGAGATGTTTCTCAAATGATCTTCTATGTTCCATAGTTTACTTTAGGCCGTTGCAGCTTAAATGTTTATGTAATAAATACTATGTTCAATCAAATAAAATATTTCTTTCTAAAGCTACAATTTATAATGTCTACTTAATACTTTCTCATTTAACACAAAAATAGCTTTAATCTTTTTGTGGGTATTTTCACGATCAAAATTATTTTGCGATTAACTGGATTAGTTAATCGAAACATCATGTAATTACTTACAATTAAAAATTGCTTAGATTAAAAATGTGAATTGACAGCCCTAGTTAAAACCACTTAAACAACATATTAATACCATTCACAGTAACCCTATTGCCACAACAGGACGAAATCAAGAAATCAGGTTATTTTTGTGATTCTGTTTGGAGGTACTAGTGGAGCAGAAATGACACACTGCACCTTTAAATATGTAAGGCACTCCTGAACAAAGTCCACAGCTGATAAGCTGTATAATTTAAAAGTGGTGAACTCGGAGGTCATGGATGAAAGTAGCGTGCGTATGAAATGTAGAGCTCTCGAGAAATATCATTTGTCTAGCTCTAAAAAAGCTGCAGCTCAGTTATTGGGGGAGTGAAGCTATGAAACATACAAGATTGATTCGAGTGACTCACCGTAGCCGAGAACTGCTGTGCAACAATTATAGTTTTCAATACCTGGCAAACAATAGCAGTACAAAGAGGCTGAGATCTCCATTTTCAGCCTGAACAAGACAGAAGAAATTGCTTTTTTATCCAAGAGTCAATGAGTGACAAGTGAAGGGAATGTTTGCTGCTATTACGATACCAGATTACATCTTCCTGACTGTGGTATGTTTAGCAGGCTCTCGACAAACCGTTCCCTTTGCGAAATCGGAATATTCATCCTGATTTACGACGTTGCTCTCAATGGATGCTTATTCAAACACCCATCAATCAGAGAGCCTCCATGTCACACGGTTAATATCACACAGCCATCTGCGCACCGACGTGCCCTGGGAATGCGTGGACAGAGGCCCGAGCAACGGCCTTTGCAGTGACCGCTTCTTTCTCGATCCACTCGTATTGTCCAAGTCTCATAATGAGTTTCGAGTGAGTAGTGGTCATGTAGAAGATCGATGGAAAAAGTGGCAAAAGGCTTGCGCAGGTGTCATAGCAAGGACACGAGGTGGAGGGAGAGCGAGCCGAGCCAAACTAATTGGATGAGCTCGACGATCAGTCACAACCAGCTGTGGGAGTCCACTGAGCGGCTGCTGCTTAAACAGCCTAATGGAGCCCATTAATAAAGACGGAGTGTGTGCCAGGAACCGCATGCAGCCAGAAGAGGCAGCTAAACAAGCGGCCACGGGGAGAGTGAAACCCAGCGGTAATCTCCAAACTATCAGTTATCTAGTGATGCTCATTTCGGACAAAACAAACGAGCATGCTCTCCGAAAGAGTTTGGTTTCTTGACTGCTTGCGACTTTTTCTGCTAGCTCATCTGTGGGGAAACGTAAAAGTAAAATGTCATTTTATGATGTTCAATACTTTAGTGCTAAATATGCAGAGACTCTATAAAAGGCATTTGTAAGTGTATTCCCAAGAAAAGTGTAAACACCGTGTCTCTGCGGTGCGATCGAAACATTGATCTGTTTGATTGAGCATCCTGACGAGCCTGACATTTGCAAAACAGATTTGAATATGGTAAAATGTGTAAAACTTCTAAGCAGCTGAGAACATTCTGAATGTTGCCAAAATAAATAAATACAAACAGGATGTGCAATCTGCCAAGATCTACTAATCTCTACTACTCCCAAAAAAAAATCACTGCCTTTTGAGTTCATTAAATAATTTTCTTTAAACATTTAGCAGATGCTTTATCCAAAGCGACTTATAAAACAGGACAATAGAAGCAATCAAAAAAAAAAAAAAAAAATTCTTTTTTGAATTATGCATTCAGCTGCAGTATCAATGAGAGTGCAGTATTCTTGTAGCACAATTAACCATGTTTTTTTTGTTTTTTTTTGCAGATTCTTTGATGAATAAATGTTTAAAAGAACAAAACTAATTTCAAAAAGAAATCTTTTGTAACATTATAAATGCCACTTTTGATAAATTTAATGCATCCTTGCTAAATAAAACTATTAATTTCTTAAAATAACTTTAAAAATTCTTAAATATGACTATAGTTACTATAATTCACTGCATGTGTGACCGAGCATTTTGCACGCTATGAATAAAAGTGTGCATGACTATAGCAAACAGCCACTGAGAACTAAAGTCAAAAGATTTAATGGTAGTTCCTTGTGAAGAGCCAAGGACTACATAACTGACATGGGTTAGATTAAAGCAATAGTTAACTTCCAGAATAAAAATTTTCTAATATTTTACTCACTTCCATGTCATCCAAGATGTTAATGATTTACTTTCTTCAGTCAAAACGAAATTAAGGTTTTTGAGTAAAACATTCCAGGATTTTTTTCATATAGTGGACTTCAATGGGAACCAACAGGTTGAAGGTCCAAATTGCAGTTTCAATGCAGCTTCAAAGGGCTCTACCTGATCCCAGCTGAGGAATAAGGGTTTTATCTAGTGAAACAATCTGTCATTTTCTAAAAATCAATAAATTAATTAAAAATTCTATACTTTTTAACCACAAATGCTCATCTTGCTCTAGCTCTGCAATGCGTGTCTAAGACTTCACGCATTATGTAATCATATTGGAAAGACATGTTAGTTCTTCATCTGTTTCTCCTCCAACTTTAAAATTGGCTGGGATCATGTAAAGCAGGGGTGTCAAACTCAGTTCCTGGAGGGCCGCAGCCCTGCAGAATTTTGTTCCAACCTTGCTCCAACACACATACTATGCAGTTTTCAATTAAGCCTGAAGGACTTGATTAGTTGGATCAGGTGTGTTTAATTAGGGTTGCATCTAAACTACGCAGGGCTGCGGCCCTCCAGGAACTGAGTTTGACACCTCTGATGTAGAGTCCTTTGAAGCTCCATTAAAACTGCAATTTGGACCTTCAACCCATTGGTTCCCACTGAATTCAACTATATGGAGAAAAATCCTGGAATGTTTACCTCAAAAACCTTAATTTCTTTTCGACTGAAGAAAGAAAGACACGAACATCTTGGATGACATGGAGGTGAGTACATTATCAGGAATATTTTATTCTGAAAACGAACTAATCCTTTAAGTGCAGCATTATCAACAACAACATGCTAAAACAGCACTATGAGAATTTTTTTTATGAACATTGTCTCAACACTGACCTTGAACTCCATGGGTGTGTATTTCTCATTCTTTGGTGTGGTGTTGCCCTTGTAGTTGAGGTGGTTGGGAGTGGTTGGGTGAATGACGGCAGACTCCTGTGAGGGCTTGTGGAACCGCTGACAGTACACGTACACCAGGAAAGATAGCAGACCTGCACCCAGGAAGCACGACACGCCTGTGGCTATCAGGTGTAGCAGAGTGAACCCTGGGAAAACAAGAGAAGGCAATATTACCGTAACCATTTGTCTGCAAATAACTGTAATATGTTGGCATTTTCATCCAGACCAAAAATACTTTTTCAAATAATGAGACAATATAGTCATCCTTGTCAGTGGAATCGGAGCGATAGGGCGCCATTGCATCCCTCATCATTAACACTACATGTCCGTAGCCATCAGCCAGCGGTAGGCAGGTGCTTCAAAGCGTCTGGCTGAATGATGCAGTACCAAGGGACAGTGCTGTGATTAGCTGGTCCATGTGACGGACCGGGCATCCTGCCGGTCTGACCCATAATGAGTGCGAAGTGTGATTGAGGAGAGCGAACGCCATACCCCGTCATGAACTGCTCTAATTGGACAACGATCACTCAGGAGAGCACCACCGCTGGCGCATGATGGGTAATATGTGCTGCCACCTGGAGAAACACCAAATTGGCACTGCGGTGCCACCTCTTGCCCGATGTGGCCTGGATCCGCAACCTAAAAAGCACTGCTGTGCCCCATCATGTATTTTTCATCTGGTGCATGCACTGGAAAGGCAGCACCTCTGCATGGGAGAGCCACAAGAGCCGTGGAGCACGACACATGGAAAACTGAAGATCAGCAGTGTGCATTATGAAGTTCACTCACTCAAACCTGCTTAGTGATTCCATTTCTGCCTGAGTTCAGGATGAAAAGGAGCTGACGTGAAACATGACACACAAGCAGCACATTGCTAGGTGTTTAAGCATTCACGAGAGCGTGCATGCATAAGCGCACACTAACATGCGGTGAATGCCATACGCACATATTGGTCAAAGCACTTACCCCCACACTGCTGGTCCTTCTCATAGCTAGATGCCGGGAGAATGGCTGTGAATTGAAAGAGAGATATAGTTAGTGGCTGTTTACACAGGATGAGCTCTTGAGCTCTTTCTGAACGTCTTGAACTGATGCCAAACATCTTTCAAATTGACATGGCATCTTAAAAACACAACGTTCATGGTTCGAGATGCATTGGAATGGTCACAGACATCCATCTAGAGCGGTGGCTGTCAAATAGTTTTGCTTCAAAAAAGTAGCTTTGCTTCAAAGTCTAAATTCCTGTAGCTCAAGCAGTAGAGCATGGCGGTAGCAACGCAAGTGCCATGGGTTTGCTTTCAAGGGACCGCATGAATGTATACCCTGAATGCAAGTCTCTTGGGATAAAACTGTCAAAATGTCAAATGCATAAATGCATGTAAATGCAAATTTTACTGTAGACATGAAGCACTGAGTATAATATCAGTTTTTATTTTTAAACATAATATAAAAGTAAGGAAAAATAGTCAAATATTAAAATCTATCAATATTCCAACCAGGAATCTAGAACCAGGTTCTATCGCAGTTACAAGCTCACATGACGTTGCTGTGCTACGAGGTCACGAAAACTTATTGTTTTCATGTTTTTAAGCATTGCAGTTTAAAAACAAGTGATTTTAATCCGTTGAAGCGCAATCAGCAGCAAAAGAGAACTCGTCATAGAACATGAAGACGGTGCTCATAGAGTGTCAGAGTATTAAACAGCGTTATTTTTTCTGCTTTATAGACCTTGAATGGTTAAATACACACACTTGCATATGTCAAAATGCCCTCTTTGCATATATCCTTGTAAACACAGTAATTTACATCTTAACTAAAAGTAAACGGTGGAGAAAGAAAACATGTTACAGTATATTGGATCTGGGCACCTCTTAAAGTGACAGCAGTCTGATATTCCCACTGTCATTCATGTTAATCAAACAACAAAAGAGAAAATCTCTCACTGCTCTTGACTAAATTATTTTTGTAACTTTAAGAAGAAATATATATTTAATTTACACGGAAGAATATGCAATGTTTTTATTCATTTGATTGCTTACGTAGAATTTCTTATTTATTTGTTCAATTTTAGTTTTTTTTGTCCTATTGCTTGTAATTAGTTTCTTATTCTTATTTAATCACTGTTCACCTGTTTTCAGTGAGCCTGATTTTTTAAAGGCTAATATTAGATTGTTATGTGATATTGACATTGGTGACAAGAGTTCTGAAAGTTATTTGGTTTTCAAAAATTTGATATCATAAAGACCTTTTTTTAATATTGTTACCTTGAAATAAAATTATAAGATTTTAATCTTATCACCCACCCCTAGTTGTGACCAACAATTTTGGATGGCGACCAACAATCTAACCATAAGCCAACTACTTAAAATTGGAGCAGACTGATGCAAGAAAAAGTCCTGAGAACATGCTCCCTTGTTTTGCTTCCCTTTGCTGAATTACAGCCAAAACGTCAATCATTCCCCATCTTATCCCACTCCACTTTCTCCTTTCAAAAGCAACCTTCCTGGAAGTGGGGTGATTCAAAGAGCTGTAGATCTGAGTGCTGAGGAAGGCTCCTGTTTTATACCTGAGGGATGAGCAGGGGCGCAGTGATAAAGTACAGGAAATCACATCAAAGCCTGTTAGTCAGGTCGCATGAAATAGATGAAATTATTACCCTGTGCTACCATTACATATTTAAAAATTGCATGTATTTAAGAATGAACGGCCAATGTTAGTAAAAACAGTTACAAGCTATTTTGCAAATATAAAGCTTTAAATGCTCATTTAAAGTGAATATTCCATTTAGGTTAAAGTAATGAGCATTTTTCACTGCTGCGATAGAGTCTGAGGTTCTCTATTACCACTCAGAGTCATGCTTTTCAAGCTCTATCCAAAATCTTCACAAAGAGCAAAGATGGGTATGGGGGGAGATGTTTTGATTGAGATGCACAATTCTCCTTGATCTGCTCACCGTCTAAGACACCTCAGGATTTGGAAGCCGTTTCCCAAAATTGGAGAGAAATTGGATGTGAGGCTGCCTTGTGGCATAACATTAATATTAATTAGAGTGCCTGATTCACTTGGTATTCCGCTCTGATAACTCGTGTTCTCGCAGGCTGGGTGCGTTCAGTTCTTCACTTTGAACACTTCCACTCCACCAGCCAGAGTAATGAATAAGCGCATGTAAACATATTACATCTAATCTATTAAAAACAACAGCGAGTTTGACAGGGTTTAAAAGTGTATGTTTATTTAATAAGGGTAACATTGCAATTGGGAGAAGCTTTGCCTCATAATGGAATAGTCGGACGGTGTGTGAATATGTGTGTGCGTGTGTTTATATATAGCTCTTTCTCACCTGGGATCTCATTGCAGTCTCGGTGCTGGGAGCTGTTTCCCACACATGGTGTGGACTGAGCCCCGCACACTCGACTGCGCAGCTGCAGGCCCGAGTCATCGCACTCAGACCACACCGACCAGGCCATCCACCCACCTGCACAAAGACACAGGCATAAACACAGGATTTAAAGAAACAGTTCACCCAAAAATTAACATTTACTTTTCCTCATGTCATAAGTGTTTATAAAGTGGTCCAAACGACTTGCACTATATTCTAAGACAAGGCTTAACAAACGGGGGTAAAAAAAAAAAAAAATTAACTGAATACAAAATTAAAATAGATAAGTAGGACTGCACAATTAATGAAAATAAACACAAATTGCGATATAGCTTTGAGCAACTCTCAAATCAAAGGCTGCAATTGAAATAATTATGTAATTTAATAGAATTATATAATTAGTAAATGCTACTTCTCACTAAATCCATTTTTGCATGCGATGTGAATTAAATATGCAAGTGGGAACCGATGTGTGCCAGGTTCTGTTTATTAACATTTGCATAATTTCCAAAATGTTTGTGGACAGTTTACAGTATTTTAGCAGTATTCCACCAAGTAAAAGCTCAAGGATTTTAAATTTTATAAGCTTGAGGGCTTGAACGCATAGAACTTAAGACATAAACATAAATAATGTAACGTAATATTTTTTTTAATAATTATTAAATATAAATGATTTACTTTGCATTAACTGTGATTTACAATAGTATTTCTGTCTTCATCTTTTATAATTATAATTTGAGTTAGAACTATTAATAATAAAAAATAAAACACAAAATTCCATGCAAATGTCAAACTTACCAAGTTTTTACCAAAGGTTTTTACTATATTGATAGCACAGATGTCAACATTTGGTGGTTCGAATACCCATGTGAGGTCTCTCTTAAAGTTTTTAGTGCATGATTTTCCATAGTCTGGTAAGTGCTATTTTCAGGCTTGTCACATCCATAACAGTACATATTTCTCATAAATAGACACATCAAAATTAAAATAAAGTAACAATTATATGTTCTGTGAAGAGTCATGGCTTCTCTATTCTCTATTATTGCATGTGGTTGTGCATTTTAATTTGCAGAAATCCTACAAAGTATGTAGTCTCTTAAAAACGGTGTCTGTTTTGTCACATCTATAACGCATGATTATTTCCCTTTTTTAACATATACAACTTGTGCATAGACTGATATTTTTCTGATGTTTAGACTAAAATACAAACAGATGGTTTGGTATATTGGTAACACATACATTCTCTAAGCATTTATTTGTCACATCCATAAAGCAAAATGTCATCCATAACGCTGGATTTGTCCCAAAACATTTTGTTTACATACATGTTTTGTGACACATGTGCACACATATGTAAATGTATTGGTAAATTATTGAAACATTAATTCAAATCTATTCACTTAAGTCCACATTTATAGTAACTGCATAGAAAAGAAAAATCGGGAGATAATTTAAAATTGCACCTTTTTTTGGTGCAAAGAAGAATGGAAATCAGAGGTTTGGAACAGCTTAGCTGTAAATGATGAGAACATTTTTTGGATGAACTCTTCCTTTAAAAGGAGCGCTCCAATTTCGGCCATCCTCACAGTTCAGACAGCAATCTAACCAGAGCGCTGCCGACTCAACGGCCCACCCACGCACATGAAACAAACACCGCCAGAGTCACACGAGGAGGCAAAAATAATCACAGTCTGAGGCAATACTTTCAGAGCAAGTGTACCAAGAACTTTACTGAGAAGAAACTTTGATTTAAAATGTATTTGTTTGCTGGGAAAATCCAATCTGTAAATAGACACATTCCTTTCATGTTTCAGCTTTTAAGGAGCTTGTCTAGACCATAACACAGTGTTATAATTCTCTCTGAGCAAATTTGTCATTCATGAAGGGGGCCAACAGGGGCCAAATGTTTGAATCTAGCATCCAAAAGACTTCAATATCAGCAGCAATAACTCCTAGAGAATATCGTAGCATTTCAGAAAATCCAGATTCACAGTATGATAAAAGGCTGATAACTTCTACATTATTCTTCATTTATGTTCCTCAAACAAACATGTCCTTAGGAATTTGCAATGCAGAATCTGAACTGCAAAGGAACCTTATAAGTGACTGACAATAACACCATCAACAGCATGGATTTCAGGTTTTAATCTGAAGGGCCAAAAGCAATACAAAGGTAGTATTTGTTAAAGCTACAGGGCTTTACATGATCCAGTCTCCATAAATATTTCAGTTTTGTCTAAAAGGGACAGCTGATTTTTAAAGTGATGGCAGCAGAAGGTGACAACAGAGCTTTGCACTGCCACAGTCTGCTTGCACACAGCACACTTCCATATGCATGCAGCTCACATATGGCACCATCTGTAGCCTGGAGGACCCCAGAAGCCTTCCTCAGAATCTGAAGAATGTGTTACTGGTGATTGAAAGGTCTGAAATTATTCCTTCAATGCAATGATAATCAGCTGGTCATAAACTATCCCATTAAAAAGACTTGCATATGTTGTGTTGTGGCTGCTGGTGTGCTCACAAGGATTCTTAAAGTGATAGTTCACCTAAAAAAAATTAATTTGGTTTTAAAATTATGAACTCACTATCATAGACTTTCTCCCGCAGAACATAAAAGAACATAATTCACTGTACAGAGACAAATGCTGAGACCTAATAATAAGATGGATCATATAAAATGCATGTTATTCTTATTTAGTACTGACCTGAATAAGAGATTTCATATAAAAGATGTTTATGTATCGTCCATGAGAGAAAATAATAGTTGAATTTATAAAAATGACCCCGTTCAAAAGCTTACATACGCTTGATTGTTAATACTGTGCTGTTACCTGAATGATCCACAGCTGTTTTTTTGTCTAGTGACAGTTGTTCATGAGTCCCTTGTTTGTCCTGAGCAGTTAAACTGCTTGCTGTTCTTCAGAAAAATTCTTTAGGTCCCAGAAATTCTTTGGTTTTTCAGCCTTTTTGTGTATTTGAACCCTTTCCAACAATGACTGTATGATTTTGAGATCCATCTTTTCACACTGAGGACAACTGAGGGACTCATATGTAACTATTACAAAAGGTTCAAACACCCACCGATGATCCAGAAGCAATAATAATGCATTAAGAGCCGGGGGTGTAAACTTTCGAACAGAATGAAGATGTGTTTTTCTTTTTTTTTTTCATTTAGCACTGCCCTTCAGAAGCTACAAGAGATACTTACATGTTTCCCAGAAGACAAAATAAGTTACATTTACCCTGATCTTCAACTTCAAAAAGTTTTCACCCCCTGGCTCTTAATGCATTGTGTTTCCCTCTGGAGCATTAGTGAGCATTTGAACCTTCTGTAATGGTTGCATATGAGTCCCTCAGTTGTCTTCAGGGTCAAAAGATGAATCTCAAAATTATACAGTAATTGCTGGTAGGAGTTCAAATACACAAAAATGCTGAAAAACCAAAGAATTTGTGGGACCTGAGGGATTTTTCTGAAGAACAGCAGGCAGTTTAACTATGTTTCTGAATGGTGATAATAATGGGTGTTGATGGACAGATGGCACATTGAAAACCATCTGTATCTTGTGCTTACAGACAGAGGTTGAGCTCATTTTGGAGAGCCTTGAGTTTTTGTAGCACATTTCAATCAAAGCATCGTTTTATCCCATTGGTACTTCTAGATTGGAACTGATCTTACCATCACAGGTGTGTGTGTTGCAAAGAGCCTCCTCTGTGTGCAAGCCGATGCAGATGTCCCCTCCATTGGCAGGGGTGGGGCTGGTGCATGTGCGCGTTCGTTGGTAGTGCCCACCTCCACAGGGCACCGAACACTGTGACCATGATGACCAGCAAGCCCAGGCGCCGTTAACTGCACAGACCAAACACGTACAAACAAATACGACATACAAAGACAAACACAAAACAATCAGGCAAGGAGGGGGACACAATCATTCAAGCATCAGATAAGCGGACGCAAATGCAGTGCAAACAAGAAAGACAGAGCGGAGGATGCAAACACAATGTACTGAACACAAACATAAAAACATCAATCAAACAGGCAAACACATAACAATCCAAAAAAACAGACATGATTGGAAATTCCCACAAGGCGGACAAAGCAAGCGGACATCTGTTATGGGATGTGATGGTGATCCGGACATTCAAAGTTCAGGGCAGAATGCCGCGCTTGGAGTTTCAGACAGCTTTATTTGACCCACAATGCTCCTCTGTGAAAACTTGAGACGTGTTGTTACAATGAACACCAGCTGTTCACATCCATTTCTTTGTTAATTCCTCTGGAAAACCAGATTAAAATGGTTAGTGATATCTAGCTGGTCCTAGCCGGTCACAAAGTTCCAAAAACCAGCTTGACCACCTAAAGCTGGTGCCAGCTAATCACAAAATAACAGCTACCATCTTAAACTAGATTTTCCAGCACTGACCGAGTTAGAAGCATTGCTGTTGTGCAGTTTCCTCTGACTTTAACAGGCCCTGCCACCATCCTCTTGACGTCTCATCAGACTGATGGAGGAGAAGGTTGGGGGTGGCTCCTTCTCTCTGCACTAGGAAGCACTGTTTAACTTCAGTGGATTAGCATGTGTGTACTGGGGCACGACTGAAGTGTGAAGTCAGACCGATTGCAATCACAGCAAGTCCAGCAACCTCGCACACTGAGAGAGAAGCCAGGCGATGGATTGGAGTGCATGTCTGAGGTCAAAACAATGATTAAAATGGTTGGCTGATGTCAGTAATGTCTTTGAATCCATGTGCCCTACCCCTTTTTATTTTGCTTTGTTATTTCAATCCTATTTCCCGTTCTGCCTGAGTGGAAAACAGCATAGCAAATAGCGTGGGTGACGTTCATTTGTCACACTCAGGGAGAGTTTAGAGCGGACAGTGCATTGGCAAGTGGCTGTCAATATGTCTAAAGAAACACACAGAAGCATCTGTTGGGAACCTCCAGGGTGATTGGTCAGATAATTTGCACTGTGATCCTTTAAAGATGAACTGTTAGCACTTTCAAAACAAGGCTTTGTTTGTGTGAGCCAAAGAGGACAGGTAAACCTGGAGAAAAAATGTATTTTAGCACCCTTAAACTGTCTATTAGCATGCCAAATTGTCTGTTAGCACTTTTGAAATGTTTGTTAGCACTCAGACCGCACTTTTGAAATGTTTGTTAGCACTCAGACCACCCTCAGTTTGCATCCTTAACCTGTTTGTTAGCATCCTTAAACTGTCAGTTAGCATCCTAAAACTCTGTTAATATCCCCAAATCATCAGTTAACATCCTTAAATTGTCATTTTGCATCCTTAAACTTTCCATTAGCATAGCTGTTAGCAATTGCATACTATAGAAATTTAAAACACTCTGCCTTAAAACATCTTAGCCAAAGAGGACAAATAAACCTGGATAAAATATATCTTAGCACCCTTTAACTGTCTATTAGCATGCCCAAATTGTCTGTTAGCACCTTTGAAATGTCTGTTAGCACCCTTAAACATTTCGTTACCATTCCTAAACTGTGTTGGCACCTTTAACTGTCCCTTAGCATCCTAAAACTGTCTGTTAATATCCCCAACTTATCAGTTAACATCCTTAAACTGTCATTTTGCGTCCTTAAACTGTTCATTAGCATACTATAGCAATGGGCTAAAAACACTCTGAAAAGTACCCTTTTAGTACCCTTAAACTGTCTATTAGCATGCCTAAATTGTCTGTTAGCATCATTAAACTTTCTGTTAGCACCCTTAAACTTTGCATCCTTAAACAGTTTGTTAGCATCCTTTATCCTTAAACTGTCCATTAGCATCACCAAACATGCTAGCAATTTCATAGTATAGCAATGTGTTAAAAACATTCTGAAAACATCTTAGCCAAAGAGGACAAATAAACTCAGAGAAATTTTTAGCACCCTTACTCTGTCTATAAACATGCTCAAATTGTCTGTTAGCACCTATGAAACTTATGTTAGCACCCTTAAACTTTTCATTAGCATTTCTAAACTTTTAGTACCCTTTTTGCATCCTTAAACTGTCTGTTAGCATACTGAAACTGTCTGCTAATATCCCCAAATCATCAGTTAACATCCTTAAACTGTTATTTGCATCCTTAAACTGTCCATTAGCATCACCAAGCATGCTAGCAGTCACATACTATAGCAATGTGCTAAAAACACTCTGAAAACATCTTAGCCAAAGAGGAAAAATAAACCTGGAGAAAAATGTATTTTAGCACGCTAAAACTGTCTGTTAAAATGCTTAAATTGTCTGTTAGCACCCTTTTTGTCAGCATTCCTAAACTGTGTTAAGACCCTTAAACTCTGTTTGCATCCTTAAACTGTCCGTTAGCATCCTGAAACTGTCTGTTAACACCCCCAAACTATCTGTTAGCATCCTTAATCTGTCCATTAGCATTCATTCCACTAGCATCCCCAAACATGCTAGCAATCGTATAGTATAGCAATGGACTAAGACCACTCTGAAAACATCTTAGCAACCAAAGAGCAGCTCCCTCTATAAATGAAAATTTATACTAAGCGACTCGGTGGCAGGTAAATTTGTCGCACACATTTTCTTCTTTTAATACAATAATTATTTTAGCAATCTGTTTAATGCCAGTTCACTGCACACTTTACCTTTAAAGTTCTGGTGCTAACTGGAAATTTCAATTGATCTTGTGATTTCTAAATCAGAAAAGAGTATTCGATTTATCCTTGAGTTCATGTCTGTTTGGAATTATGGTGAAATCTCTTAATTTGACTACAGCAGGTCCCTACGGGGCTTCGGGTTTCCATTAGCTAATGAAATCAGTAATACACTTCACACACCCTAATGGAAGCAGAGGCTTTTCCAGCACGATGAGCAACTACCTTGATTATGAGCATATGTGGGAGTCTATTTAAGTGTGTATTTGTGTGCACATATGTAAATGTGCATTTAGAGAGTGCTTGTGTTTACATGCGTGTTTCTGAGTGGGTGTGTGTGTGTGTTACCTGGACAGGGCTGAGGATTGCAGTCCTGATATTCTACTGGAGATCCTCGGCAGGCGGTGGGAACGCTTTTGCCCTCAGCGCTGGTGCAGGTGCGTTTGCGAGTGCGGTAGCCTTTGGCACACTCCTGAGTGCAAGCTGACCACATCTCCCACGATGACCAGCCAGAGCCTGTCAGTCGTACACCAGGCGTCTTGAGAAGCTCCTCAACTAGAGCTGTAAAACATATATTGCATGTTACATGTTTGCTAGTTTTTTGTCAGTGGATTTTTTCACAGCATACTGACACTGTTATGATCATGCAGAATCTACTTGACTATTATAGTTGTTAAATAATTATCTTATATAAGCTATCTTTGCAGTAATTATTTTTGGTGTAAACAGCCATTTAGTTGTTTTATTTAAAGAGTGCTGCAGGCACGATGTATTTTTTTAGGTCAAAATCCAGAATCAAGTTAGCATATTTGCACCTCCAGTTCCAGCGTCCAGAAGTCAGTGATTTTTTTTTGAATGGGTTTTGGGTTAAATGCCTGAACTAAGGTCTGTGGTTAACACAAGCTCAAGATATTTTCACATTTATCCTACAACAAAATACACCAGTAAAACCCTCTTGTGATATTTTTAAAGCTCTTACTTGTTTTGAAACAGATGTTTGCTAACATGTGGCTAAATGGGACTCCAGAAGTTGTTGGGAACATTAAATATCATCATGGTGAACCAGAGACTACTCTCCTCACTAGTCTACTTTTACAGCCTTAGTAGTATTATTTCCATCACCCTGTTTTTATGTGCATTTTGAAGTATTGCATCAGAATCAAGTGATGGAAAAAAAAAGTCAAGTGACTTTGCACTATGGGACAGCATAAACTGACTAACCAGCGGGCCAAACTTGTTGCACAGTATCTGAAATGTTGTTATGGTCATTCTTAAATGCCTAAGCAAAGTCTGTCCGTCAAAGTATTTCAGCATCATTTTCTCCCAGAACTGTCTTACACGACTGCATTCCTAAACAACAGGCATCCACCTCCAGAAGCAATGACGGCATTTTATATATAAAATTACTGTATTCAGTGGCTTCTCCTACTTTTCTTAGTGATATTTAGTGCCAGTTTGTCACTGTCGTGCAGACCAAACGGTAAGTCGTAGAGACTTGAAACTTGGAGGGATGGTAGTACTCACACTGCGGACAATGTCACCAAGGCTAGCAACAATCGGCCTCACGTGGGCGCTACAGCAATCAAAAGTACAAAATCGCTCATAATTCCTGAACCGTCAGTTGCAGGCTCAAGTCTCTTATGTTGTTGGAACCCTTGGCCTGCGGCGGACAAAACGCATGCTGTGAGCCTGGCGAATTGTTCAGATATTTCTGATTTAAAAAAAAAAAAAAATGGAACAAGGAACAAAACCACGAAGCTTGGCCACCTGGTGGCGCTATAAGAGGGAAAAACCATAAAAATGGATATAACTACGCAACCGTTTGTCCAATCAACATGAAAATCGCTGTGCACGATCTTGGTCCAAAGTGACACAAGTGTCTATAAGGACTTTTGCGTATGTCAAAAAACATGTCCGCCATTGGTTGCTGAATATTTAAGCACCTATTAGACAAGGCTAACAGAGGCCAATCGGAATGAAACTCAGTGTGCCTGTTTGACTCACAGCCCCAAAGGTCTGTGAGAAATTTGAAAGAAATCGGTCACAATCATTCGTTAAATGATTGAGATGATGTAAAAAACCTACTTTTGAGAACTAGTCCTAGGTTTTTTGCTCAATCTGAAAAAAAAAAAACAGCACAATTCTCTGGACTCTTTAGGTCAATAACCATCAAAAAAACATTGAGATTTTCCATTTGGGAAGCTATACCGAGGTCATTAAAAAAGGGGCCTGTCCACATTTACTCCTAGTCCTACAAAGCCTAAAGGAAAACTCCAAAGTTCATAAAACCTGCTGAGCAAGTAACAGGTGATTCTAAACAAGCATGCAAAGTTTTAAGGAGATCAGACCACAGTTGCTGCTATAACGGTTATAAACATTAAAAAACATAATATTTCTTATGGTAAATTACCTGGATTTGCCAAAAATGGTTGTTAAAGTGGTTACAGGCTGCTAAATAATGTCTTTTTTCATATGTGCTTAAATGCCTTAAAGCACTTGAACCCTGATAATTGAACAAATGTGTAAGAATCATAAACTTTAGTTTAGTCTTTAGTTTAGAATTCAAAAACCCAATTGAAATCCTATTAGGTTTTTGATGAGGGAACCAGGGTGATGTTAACTTCCGGGTTGGGCTACTAAAATACTGTACGTTATCACTACAGCACTCCATGAGTGTGTTATTTTAAGAAGTGGCCTCTTCCTGTGTAATTCAAGGTTACTTAAAAAAAAAAATCCCACCAATGTCATGCTGTGTTTTACAGCATCTCTGACAAAAACATTCTGGTCACAGCAACCTGCACAAGGTGAATTCTGACACTCCCTTGTCTCTAATGCATTCCATGTACACCTCAAGTGGCTGACCTCCTCAGAGTTCAGACAGGAATATACAGTTAATCAATGTGGCGCCCGCCATGCGCAAAGTGGCCAAGGGCTGAACTGTGACCCTGAACTGTCATCGAGCCAGCAATATCGGCTTACTCAGTCAGATCTGTTCATTTAGGTGTGGGTGTGCTTTAGAAAAAAGGATCACTCACAGTCTGTTTCACAGGTTACTGTCCCATCATTGGGGCAGAAGCGGGTCTCCACTTTACGCTTGCCCAGTTGAAGCTCATGAGGGTCAGCCAGTTGGGCCCGGCAGATGTAGCGTACTCTTTGCTCCTGCCGTGCCCCTCCCTGGGTTATGTTGACCGGCACCCAAGGGGTCCATGGGGTGTTTCGGCGCACCTCCGGACAGGACTCCAGATTACATGCCTGGTACTCCTGCAAAGAGATGACATCATCCAGTTGCTCATTCCTCATGCACAAGTGACATTGTTTCACCTCTTAAGATCCACGTGAAGCTCATTCTTGTGCCATCACTGTGAACAGTTAATAAAATTTAATGGCTGCTTGCTAGACACCCAAGGGGGTGTTACAGTTCTTTGCAAGGAACGTTAATTTGAGTCCTAATTAAGTCGATTAAATTTGAATTAATTGCAGCTCTTAAGAGAGTTGGAGAGCAAAGAAATCTGTCCGATTTAAAAATGTAAGAGCAAAAGAGCATTTTAGGAACCTGAATGCTATTTTGATAATTTGTCGCAAGATGCAATGAAGCAAATAAAGTATGAAATGTATAAACAAATATATTAAACAAATTATATAGACCCATGGATTTTTCTATGTACACTGCCAGTCCAGAGTTTTTGAACAGTAAGATTTTTTATGTTTTTTTAAAGAAGTCTCTTCTGCTCACCAAGCCTGCATTTATTTGATCCAAAGTACAGCAAAACTAGTAAAATTCTGAAATATTTTTACTATTTAAAATAACGGTTTCTATTTTAATATATTTTTAAATGTCATTTATTCCTGTGATTTCAAAGCTAAATTTTTAGCATCATTAACTCCAGTCATATGATCCTTCAGAAATCATTCTAATATTCTGATTTGCTGCTCAAAAAAAACATTTATTATTATCATGTTGATTTCATTATTCTTATTATTCATTATTTCATTATTAATAATAATGTTAAAAAAAGCTTTTTATTTCAGATAAATGCTGATCTTTGGATCTTTCTATTCATCAAAGAATCCTAAAAAAATTTACTCAACTGTTTTAAATATTGATAATAATAATAAATATTTCTTGAACAGCAAATCAGCATATTAGAATGATTTCTGAAGGATCATGTGATGGAGTAATGATGCTGAAAATTTAGCTTTGATCACAGGAATAAATTACATTTTAAAATATATTCGATTAGATAGCAGTTATTTTAAGTAGTAAAATATTTTACAATATTACTGCTATTGCTGTATTTTGGATCAAATAATTGCAGGCTTGGTGAGCAGAAGAGACTTCTTTAAAAAAAAACATTAAAAATCTTTCTGTTCAAAAACTGGTAGTGTATGTATGGATTTTGTGTAACACAATCAAAAAAAAAGTATGCAAATAGAAACGGTATATATGGAAAACCAAGGCAAGTAGTCAGACATGCACTCCAATTAATATTTCTCTGAGTGGGTTTATTTTAAGTCTATCTCTTCATAGGCATGTTTTATTTCTTTTTCATTTTGAAGGTGGTGAACGTAAATAACTACAAGGCTATTGGCAGGCTGTGTAGACGATCAGCTTAATGTAAGTGACAGTCTCAGAACTGCATAAATCTTCGAAATGAAACCGCATGCTGTGTATTAGATTTGTCTAGTCCACTCAGTCTCTCCTGAATCACAAATGAGCTCCACTTTTACAGTACATCACACATATCTTTCTGAGAGGGGAGAGCTGCTTGGTTATCATGGTCGAGCAGGAGGCTTTAAAGCTAAAGCATGTGTGTAGGTGTGTGTGTACTTCAGGTGTACGTACCAGCGCACATCCTGGACAGCTATTTCCATTCTCACAGTTCCTGGAGCGAGAGTGCACCCCTCCTCCACACTCTGAGCTGCACTTGGACCAGGGTGACCATGATGACCAGAAGATGGGCTGAGGGCACGACACCTTCTCATTGCAGAATCTGGTGAGCATAAAAAATGTGTTTTACTCATATCATGAGTTTAAGCCAGGCCTGCTCTAAGCTGATAAACCTCAAGAGAAATGTTTAAAGGGGTTATATTATAGGAAGAATTGCCACAGGTTTGACAACATTGCATTTGGCTATGAGATACTTGTAAACCTGGCATTTGATGTTACTGGCATCCAACCTACACTACAGCCATCACATCTGACAATTTCAGTAGAGGGGAAGATTACTGAATTAGAATGGTTTTAATTTAACTTGCACTTACACAAGTGTTATTTTTAGCATCATAGAGATTCTATTAGTTTTTATTATTATTTGGATTAGTATTTCTTTTTATATTTTCATTTTGCTTAAAGTTTTAGTAATTTTGTTGTGTTTTGTCATTTTTAGGGTTTTCTTGTAGTATTTTTGAGTGTGTGTGTGTGTGTGTGTATGGACCACTAAACCAGTCTTAAGTTGCTGGGGTATATTTGTAGCAATAGCCAAAAATACATTGTATGGGTCAAAATTATTGATTTTTCTTTTATGCCAAAAAATCATTAGGATATTAAGTAAAGACCATGTTCCATTAGGATATTTCATAAAATTCCTACTGTAAATATTTCAAAACTTAATTTTTGATTAGTAATATGCGTTATTAAGAACTTCATTTGGACAATTTTAAAGGTGATTTTCGCAATATTTTTCTCATATATTCAAAAAGCTGTATCTCGGCCAAATATTGTCCTATCCTAACAAATATCCATACATTAATGGAAAGCTTATTTATTCAGCTTTCAGATGATGTAGAAATCTCAATTTTGAAAAACTGACTGATATGTATGACTATAAAAAAATCTTCTTGCATAAATATAAATATCAATCTGCCCATCACACATAATTATCATATGTGACCCTGGACCACAAAATCAGTCACAAGGGTAAATTCTTTGCAATTGAGATTTATACAAAAATAGCTTTCCATTGATGTATGATTTGTTAGAATAGGACAATATTTGGCTGAGATACAGCTATTTAAAAAAAATCAGGAAAAAAGAAAAAATTCTACATATCGAAAAAAATCACTTTCAAAGTTGTCCAAATAAAGTTCTTAGCAAGGCATATTACTAATCAAAAATAAATTTTTGATATATTTATGGTTGGAATTTTACAAAGCATCCTCATTACTTAATACCCTAATGTTTTTTTGGCATAAAAGAAAAATCGATAATTCTGACCCATACAATGTATTTTTGGCTATTGGAGTGAACTATTCCTCTAAGGCACAAGAGCAAATAACAGCAGATTTAATTATAAGGATCATTGGGTAAAAATGGTAATATAAAACTAAATAATGACTGTTTTTGGTGTAAAGATTCCATTACAAAACATTACAAGCAGGCCCCAGGGGGTCGATTTAAAAAACCATGTATGATAAGACCTATTTAAATGAAACCAGATTAATCTTTCTTATGTGAAAGGGAATCAAATCTAATTTGAGGCTCCTTAATTACATTACCTAATCTTTATTAAACAACTGATGAATATCTAAATAAAATTATGATATATTTAGATGTGCAAGAAAAAGAAAACTCTTATCTTACCTCTGTTCTCTGCTCTGCCCCACACACACTCGGCCGCCATGCCTGGGCGAAGGATTGTTACAGGATCGCTGGCGGACTTCAAACCCAATCTCACAGCTTGTGCTGCACTGGCCCCAGGATGACCAGGGTGTCCATCCTCCATTCCTGCAGAAAAAAGAAAGACAGAAAAACAACTGAGCATCAGTGAACCTTCGCAAGAAGTAATGGGTACAAGCAGCACTGCCGCATTTGATAATGCTAACGTAATGTGATGGAAGAGAAAGAGGACAGGTTTGATAAGGAATTTTGATCGGGAAACGTTCACAATTTGTTAAAGTGCTCGGTTCCTGCAAGGCATCTTGTGTGATGAGAGAGCTGCCACTTCTGGTAAAAACACAATTCAGTTTCAGCACCTTAGATGAAGCGTGGTGTCAATAAATAAACAGATCGTTTGAAACACTTTGACTGAATTATAATTATTTGGCTGAGCTATTCCTTTTTACTTGCCTTGAACAGTTGGACACCTCAATGGTGGGACCCTCGCAGTTTTTACCCCCGCAGCGAGGGGGCGGACTATCGCATGCCCGCGATCGGCAAAGACACGTACTGGTGCCTTCGCCGTCATCGTGGCTACAGGGTTGCCATGGAGCCCAGGGCCCGTATGCACCATCTGCGGTTTGGTTCCTCAGCTGGAAGAAATGAGAAAAAAACATGAATTTGAAGGTTGGGTGCGTGCAGAATCTCAGTCCTAAAAAATAATGACCACAAAGCAGCTGCCTCAAGTGATGTTATCAATCATGCGGCATAGCACCTTTCACGCAACACAGATTTCAAAGCTGCAGTGGGAGACTGGCTGAGTGCTATGGAGACGACGGACATGTGTCGAAACATCAGTCATGCATGAGGCAGTGAGTGAGGTGGACTCTTTAAACGGCTGGTCCTTACCGGGCAGGCAGTGATGTTCTGGAACCACTGGCTCATGTTGGAGCTGTCCTCTATGGTGGTGCAACGGCGCTGCTTTCGGTCCCAGCCACAGTAAGGGTCCCTTGCATCCAAACACATCCTAAAATAGAAATAGAAACAGTGACAAAAACAGAAAGGGAGAGAAAGAGAGAAAACACACAGGGCTTAGTGCATGAAGAGTATTGGTACATATTATACTGAATTAGAATTGATCTAATTTATTGATAAATACATGTTCCTAGTCTTACTGTACAATTAATTTGAAAGACAAAATTGTTTGTCTTTAATCAAACTGTAATTATATATACACAACCTATCAAAAGTTTAAGATCAGTAAGATTCAACTTTTTAACAAATTAATACTTTCATTCAAAAAGGATGTATTAAATTTATCAAAAGTGGCATTTATAATGTTTACAAGATTTCTATTTCAAATACATACTGTTTTTAACTGTCTATTTGTAGTAATCAAATATAATATATTTATTCATTTATTTAATATATAATTATTATATAATTAACTATTACAGTAACACTAATAACACATTAGTTAACATTAGTTAACTACATTAGTTAACAAGAACTAAGAGTGAACAATACTTCTACAGCATTTATTAATCTTAATGTTAGTTTCAGCATTTACTAATGCATTATTAAATGCATTAGTAAATGCTGAAATTAGTTAACTTTAGTTAACTACATTAGTTAACATGAACTAAGAGTGAACAATACCTCTACAGCACGTATTAATCTTAGTTAATGTTAATTTCAGCATTTACTAATGCACTATTAAATGCATTAGTACATGCTGCAATTAGTTAACATTAGTTAACTACATTAGTTAACATGAACTAAGAGTGAACAATACTTCTACAGCACTTATTAATCTTAGTTAATGTTCATTTCAGAATTTACTAATGCACTATTAAATGCATTAGTAAATGCTGAAATTAGTTAACATTAGTTAACATGAACTAGGAGTGAACAATCCTTCTACAGCATTTATTAATCTTAGTTAATGTTAATTCCAGCATTTACTAATGCATTATTAAAATCACAAGTTGTGTTTGTTAACATTAGTTAATGCCCTGTGAACTAACATGAACAAACAATGAACTGTATTTTTATTAACATTAACAAAGATTGATAAATAGTGTAATAAATGTATTGTTCATTGTTTATTCATGTTAGTTAATACATTAACTAATGTTAACAAATGACACCTTATTGTAAAGTGTTACCACTACTACATATAAATATATACACATATAAATCAAAACTTTTCTGCTGACATGAAGACTATTGGATAACTTAATTTGGGCAACACCCACTTTTCATGACCCAATAAATTCTTTGAAAATAACTGGATGAACTCAAGTTGAATATCCTGCTGCACTCTTAAATAGGTAGTGAAAGCAAAATGGGTTGCAAACAGCAATTCACATTGACTTTTAAACTGAAGAGACATCCAACATCTGTTTCCCTTGCCTTACATCGTAGATTAAAAAGTTAGCACATTAACTGACAGCAGCCCTAGGCGCTACAGTTCCCTGATACAAATCTAAACCACGCCTGAGAGAATTTGCCATCCTTTCTACAAAACCTTGCTACGCAACACCTCGAAATTGATTAAATATTTGTAAGCTGCTAAAAAAAAGAGACCTAATGAGGTGTAATTAAATCTAAACCCACTAATGAAGTTAAGCCATGAGTGCCGTTTCAAGGGCTCAGGAATTTGGGGCGGTGTGTTAGTAAAGCACCAGCAGCCTCACAACCTTCCCTTTAGCTTGAAAGGCTTGTTTTTGGCACAAGTGTATCAGTTTGTTTGCGCTGGCCCTCTGGCGTTCCAGCCTCAAGGTTGAGGAAACACACAGAGTGTTGATACAGCGCAGAGTGCCAAGAATGAATCCTGCCGAGAAGGGAGCTTGAACTGGGTTGAGTGCTAAACCACTCCAACGCTTCAACTCTGTCAGGAACATCAAGGGAAAAGAAGAAATATCACCCTTTTAACAATGTCATTTACATGGATTCTGGACAACCATCTCGTTAAATGCCAAAAGGGGAAGATTGTCATCATGCGTGCAGTGTTCTTTAAAATCCATATGATTCATCTTTCTCAGTGGAACTAGAATTGACATAAAACCAAAAAATCCACAGTAGATTAAGCAGATGGAAGCAGTGGAATCACCAGTGGTTTAATTTCCAAAATTTCAAGGTCACTGCTTGAAGTTATCCTAAGAGCATGATAAGCTTAAATTAGATATTTGAAAAAGAACTTGATCAAAGTTAGAGAACACTTAAAAGATACCTCCAAGTTATTGGTGTTAATCTGGCATGTGGTGCTAATTTCCTTAATTATATGACAAACCCTTTTTAACTGGCAGCATTCCTATAATTTTCACTGAGCTTGCAAGATGGCGGGCCACTCTAAGCTGACTGAAACTGGCAACAAGAGGTTATCCAGATGAAGGCCAAAAGGACGAACCTTTCAGCCATTGCAAGAGAAGTTAGTCATTCCAAACCTGTGCTTTCCTGAATATTGCAGGTTTACAATAACACTACTTCATTCAAGTCCCCCAAAATGGCTGGTCGTCCACATAAGACAAATGCACAAGACGACAGGATAATGCAGAGACTCTCAATGGGGAACTGGTTCAACACTGCAGCTGGAATTGCTTGCAGTGACCAAGCCTCTCATCAGCAGAAAGAATCAAAAGTCTAAGCGCACCTTTGCTGAGAAGCATGTTGTGTGGAAAGAGGAGAACTGGTCCAAAGTTCACTTTAGTGATGAGAGCAAGTTTAATTTATTTGGTTCTGACGGGAACCATTTAGTTCGACAAGGAAACTGATGAAAGACTGAAGCCCAAGTGCGTAAAGAAGTCAGTGAAAGGTGGAGGAAGAAGTGTCATGGTCTGGGGTATGTTTTCTGCAGCAGGAGTTGGGCCTCTTATACAGATACATGAAAGGGTGAATGCAAATGTTTATCAGAACCTCCTGCAGTTCCTTCCCTGCAAACATCTCCCAATCAGCCTGCAATTTTCATGCAAAACAATACCCCAGTCACACTGCAAAACAGGTAAAGCAATTCCTTGAAGCTAAGGACACTGAAATAATGCCCAACTTAAAATCTCTGGAAAATCTTTGGCGACAAAAGAAACACACTATAGTTACCAAACTATGGCAGAAAGTGGAAGAAGTGTGGACCAAGATCACACCAACACAGTCTGAGAAACTGGTAATGTCCTGCAGCCACAGATGTGCTGAAGTCATTCAAAGCAAGGGACTCTACACTTCCCACTAATTTCTGACAGCAGTAACCCTCCAAAATTTTAGTTGTAATCTTTCGTGCCACAGTGGTTACTGTTCTCTAATTTCGATCACTGTTTTTTTTTTTGTTGAAACATCTTGGTTATTTTGTCAAACATGTTTGTAGAACAGTGGTATACCTATAGCTAATATTCCTTCAAATTTTGAGCAATGAAGAAGAACAAGTATTTACATTAGAACAAGTATTGTGATTAATCGCATACAAAATAAAAGTTTGAGCTTGCCTAATATGTGTGTGTACTGTGTATAATTATTATGTATATATAAATACAAGCACATTCATGTATATATTTAAGAAATATTTCCAAGTATATGTATTTATTATAATGTTTATAGAATTTATATTATATATAAATGAACATATTTTGTACACAAATAACATATTTCTCTTAAATATATACATTAATTTGTGTGTATTTATATATACATAATAATTACACAAAGTACACACACATATATTAGGCAAACCCAAACTTTTATTTCGTATGCGATTAATCGTATGCGATTAATGCGTATAAACGTTTACATATATAAATAACTTGGACATAATTACATCTGCCAAGTTCACAGTTGTTTACTACACATTTTCAATTAATTATCTATAGGAGCTGAGTGTCAGGCTCATGTGGGGGACTGTGGGATTGACAGTAGACAGGAGCAAACAGTGAGAGCATCAAAGCATTTAGAAATACTCAACTTTATGCAAAACTGCTTAAGTCATCTGGATTCAGTCATAAGTTTTTTTCAGGGTGCATGCAGTGTAAATTCTGCATCTTGTCAATATGGGTAAACAAATATGCACCAATTGCATGAGACGTGAGGTGCGTGAAGCAGGCCTGATTAGCATCTTCTCGTTAGTTTCTGAATATAACAGCAGCTATAATGAAACAGGAATAAACAACAGTAAATTAGTTGAAGCACCCATAGCGTTATATAGTTAGTGCACAATTGAAGACATAAATGGCTCCGGCCAATTAAAAGAATGTGCGGACGAAGAGAATAGCGATATCTTCCTTGTGCCCATCTAAGGCCCAATTACCCCCCATTACAGAGGGCAGAAACACAAGCCCTCAGGGTGCTGACCTGCGAGCACTACCCATTTAAACAAAAACTTTTGCAGTGATTTCATTAATTACATTGGAAAGATCCACTCCCGCGAACCAAAGTGAAAGCCAGCCGTCCATGTAATCTCTTAAGACTATGAAAATGTGCCGGCGTGGAAAGAATGCTGATTTGACATTCCGGTTGGCATACAGCAGTAGCCTGTTTTACTGATGAGCTCAGGAGACATGAACACAGCCCTGGGGCACTGCCAGGACTCGGCTGCTCTCAGGACTGTGCCAGCTGACCTAGTGAGGAAAAAAAGCTCAATTAATGGCCTCCTGAAGGTGTTTTTTTTTTCTCCCAAGTTCTGCAACTTACACAGAGATAGATTCACACAGGCTGACCACCGTCTCCGAAGGAAAAGGACAAGCACAGCAGAAAAACTGCCGTCTAGCCACGCAACCACTCACACAGCATACTTTTTTTTTTAAAATAGACTGCTGGAAAAAACAAGTTAGTGCACTTGAGGGCCAATTCAAAGAATTGCACCTTAATTCAAGGTTCCTGTGCATGGAAGAAGTGCTAAAACAAAAGAAACACGAACTGACACGAATCATACTGCTGTATAATTTAACACGGTTATAGCGCACTGCTTCAGCAGCAAAGCCACAAGACATTGCTTGTAAAATTTTAAATAGTGCAAAAAATAAAGTAACACATAAAACAATGTGGCAAGGCAGTGGACAGAAGACGATCAATCTTTCTTTCTCCTTGTTGGTTTAATAGAGGTTTTAAAGTCATTGGGAGGGCTGTAAAAAATACTGTCTATTTTATAGGCCTTTAAAAAAGATGAACAAAGGCAAATAGTTATTGCCATCCTTTTAATAGCAATTCATGACCTTTTCGCTGTAAACAAGGATCGAGGTTTCATTTTTTATGGATGCACTACGCTCAGAATCAATAAAACCAGCTTTGGGTTTTCTAGGTAGCGAAGTTTTATCCCACACATTTGTATTTGCATGTTACATACAGTACTACTAATGTTTTCCAGTGAAAATTCTCTCAAATTGTTTTAAAAAATTGATTTTCTCCATATGACCCCCCCCTTTGATATTTTGTTTTTTTTGGGGGGAAACCGCCAGAGCCAAACAGGTCCCATAAATTTCAGCTTGAGAGATTTCCACACACGCCAATCGCTGACAGCTTAGCGCAGACAGAGATAAGATGGTCAGATGCTTTAATGGCTTCATCTTAGGAGAAGAAGAAAAGATGCTATTTGTCAGAAGTTCAGGACAGCGGGCTTTGAGACATATTGCCTGTCTTAATCAAGAATGGGAGAAAGCGCATGAGAAAAATGGCTTCAATTTTGGGACTCTGCCAGTGGAGAGTCAGTTAAAAGCCAGTGGTAATAAATGCTCTCACCTTCTGATTACTTTCTTTCCCAGCCTTTCCTCTCTCTGCAAGTCCTCCAGTTGCTCAAGTGCTGGGCAGCGTGCTCAAACAAGCTGCGAGCTCTCAAACCCGGTGTTTTTTAGCACCCTGTTGACAAGCTGGCGGCAACAGGAGCTGTAAATTGTTCGGGTCAGACAGGGCCTCTGAAATGAGACTTTCTTACAGGTTGACTATAAGGCTTAGCCACAGGTAAAGGACAAAGAGCCTTTAGGAAATATATTTATCACCACACGACCATGGAATTTGATGATGTCACCAGAGCAAGGCACAGTAAATTTGTGCTGTTTAAATTACAGTTATTATGACTGGAAAAAAACAAAGTCGCACTGTTGGAAACTGCATTTCATGTAAACTTCTACCAACAATTAAAAGTAGTAAGTTACTTCTATATATATTTATGTGTTTTAATGTTACTGCTGCGCTTTCTTTGTTCTTATTTTCAAAAGCATATAAAGGTGAATTAATGTAGTGATTAAATATTTAGCTGTCATCAACACAACCACATATGGAACCTTCTTGGCATTATGAGGGTTGCCATGGAAACAAATAATTTGGGGACTCTCTCAGAGTAGAGTCTCAGGTTGTCAGCTCGTAATTGCGCTAATTTTAACACAACATGAATGCAGCATTATTGCAGAGACAATTACGCTGGTGCAACCTAAGGTTAAGCACACAATAGTGATGGATTACGACTCCCACCATGCAAAAATCAAACCAACTATTTTTCTTAAATCGTAAGATTGAAACTTGTGAGTAATTAAATGTTCCTGTTGATTATTATGTCTTGTTATTTTGGTCTATATACAGTACACTACCATTCAAATGTTTGGGGTTTGTAAGATTTTTTAAATCTTTTTTTTTAAAGTCTTTTATGCTTACCAAGCTTACATTTATTTGTTAATACAGTAAAACATTAATACTGTGAAATATTATTGCAATTTAAAGTAATGATTTCTATTTGTATATGCACACACACACACACACACACACACACGGGTCAAAGACATTAAGATGTCCACAAAGAAATTTACAAAAGCGATTTTATGTCCATAGAAAGCACATTAAATGTAAGTAAAGTGTTTACTTTTAAGGTTTCAAATAAGTTTTTGGAGAATTGTCATTACATTGTCATTCAGTGTAACAATATTTATGTAAAAATTCAAACAACATGCTTATTTTGACTTGTACATATTAAAATGTATAAAAGAATAAGGGAGCATATTAAATTTATTGTGTTTTAAATGAGTAAAAAATTCTTACTTATAAATAGGCAAAACCTAGGATAGTGGCAAATTTTAAAAATGTAGAATTACAACTAATTAGTATTTGGGGTGTAGGTGTTGGGTGACATCTTTTAATATTTTACAAAATTTTGTTGTAAATACACCTGACAAGATTGTTACACTGAATGATATTTTAGTGGGTGTTTAGTGAGAAAAATGTATGATTTTTTTTTTTTTTTGCTCAGAAAAACAAAAACAAAAATGCAATTAAATTAAACAGCAAACTTCTTAATTTTTTTTTTTTTTGGAAAACAACAATTTAAAGCAGTATTACACTTATTGTTTTTTATGCTTAAAACCTTTTTCGACTTTGACCCACATATACACACACACACATACACACATATATACATACATATATATATTATATATATTATATTACTCTAGTCTGAATAAAAAGCTCATAAGAACAGCATTTATTTCTTTCAATGTAAATGTCTTTAATGTCACTTTTGATCAATTTAATGTGTCCTTGCTGAAAAAGTTCATCAAAAAAAGTAACAAAAAAACAAAAAAAAAACCAACAACCTAATTTCAACTTTTGCTCGGTAGTGTAAATGCAAACTATTAAATATTCTTAAATTATTAACATTCTTTCTTGTGTTCATTTATTGAAATTCATGCCTTCATTATTTTTAACTATAATTAAATGTACTTGACTACAACAGTTATTTGAAAATGATCTGATGATAAAAAATTACACTTTTAAGCAACTTCAGAGCATACGCAAAAACATAAAAATATAAAAAAAATACATGAAATATTGTCACAAAGCTTAAAAATGGTCAAAAATATACATCCCCCACCATCCATAAAGCAAGAGAAGTCTAAAAACTGCAACATGTAGTGACTGCAACAGCAAAAATCCTCCATAAATGGATACCATCATCCAAAATTACATCCTAAATAGTGACCAAGCATCTCTGTGGACATGGGAACATGGGTTCACCACATCAGAAGAAATGGGAAAGGAAAGCTGTAAAAACATATTTGCGGGTTTCTAAGTAAAGCTTGTGGTTTGGGGTGTTTGCTGTATGCTCTGTTTGCCATAGATGTTTGTAACCTCAAACCCACATTTGTAACAGCGCTCCAAAACATCATCATCTTATCATCTACACATTATCAAAACTGTCAGCACTAGCTGCGCTGCTGTCTCTAATTAGGCTGCTGAATGTAAAATACTTCATCAATAAACAGACCTAAGTCAGGGTAGACGCCATAATTAATTTGATGAAAATTAAGCTGTGAGAAGTTGTCATGTCTTAAGATCCCAGATTTTTTGTGGTTCATTTGGAAGACTATCTTGTTGCATGAATCAGGGCCAAATGAACCCAAAGCCAGCCTAATTATTCAGTACTTTCCTAAAACCAATTAGTCAAGTAGTTGTTTTTTAAAATATGCATGTTATTTTGAGATCCATTGCCACATATGTGTAAATGGCGAATATCAGAAGTACTTCTATTCCACCCACACCACCACTGCTCAGCATTTTGCTGTCGCTGGAAGTCTCGGTAAGAACCCAGCCTATCAGCTTCCACATTTCTTTCGTCCTTGATTAGGAATCGCCGTCTTTAAGATTATCGATCTGGCGTAGCCGGTCGGTCCCTTTAGATCCCGTCAAACAATCAGCTGCATGATCAGAGTAAATTAGTTTTGCAAACCAGAGGCGAGAGGCCCATGAACATGAGCACAAAGTAGAGTTTCGAGGGATCAAACTTAATTATCACACTGCTTTCAAGCCAGAGCCACCAACAATGTAGATTAAGTCATTAATAAACACTTCTCCAAAGGCAAGACCATCGAGACTCTAGGAGCGTTCTCTTTGTCTCTTTTCATCTGTAAAGAAAAACAGCTGCAAAGGGGCAGCAACTGTGAACAGAAGCAAAATGATTTTAAAGTAATTATACGCAGAGAAATTACATTTTGAAAAGCCTGCTATTCGTTTATGTCCGTTTTGTTTGCATTGATTTGATTTGTTTCCTTGCAACAAGGGCAAAGCAGAATTTGTCTCTCGCATCACTGATACAATCTTACATGCCTTATTTGCATCTGACCTACAGAAACTTTCTTTAGATTGCTTTGGCCCAAAAACAACTTGCTAAACAACATGTCTGGTGCTACAATATGGGGTGTCAGTATAAAACCTAGAAAAAAAAAGATCTCTTTTTTTACGTTTTGTCTGCACATAAAGGCTGTATTTATTTGATCAAAAATCCAAGAAAAAAACAGTAATATTGTAAAATATTATTTCAATTTAAAATAACTGTTTTCTATGTGAATGTATTTTAAAATGGCATTTATTTCTGTGATGCAATTCTTCAGTTTCACACAATCCTTCAGAAATCATTCTAATATGCTGATTTATTATCAATGTTGAAAACAGTTAATGCTGCATAATATTTTTTTGAAACCTGTGATACTTTTTTCAGGATTCTTCAAAAAAATTTAAACAGAACAGCATTTATTTAAAATGGAAAACTTTTGTAACAATATACACTACCATTTAAAAGTTTGTGGTCAGTAAATTTGATGCTTACTTTTTTTTTTTTTTTGCAAAAAATTAATACTTTTATTCACCAAGGATGTGTTAAATTGATGAAAAGTGATAGCAAAGCCTTATATTTTTAGAAAAGATTTCTATTTTGAATAAATGCTGTTCTTTTGAACTTTTTATTTGACAAAAAATCGTGAAAAAAAAAACACAGGTTCCAAAAAAATATTAAGCAGCACTACTGTTCCTAATTAGTTACTAATAAAAGTAATAAATCAGTATATTAAAATCATTTCTGAAGGATCTTGTGACACTGAAAACTGGAGCAATGGCTGATGAAAGTTCAGCTTTGCATCACAGGAATAAATTATATTTTAAATATATTAAAATAGAAAAACTTTATTTTAAACTGTAATAATTTTTCACAAGATTACAGTTTTTTTCTGTATTTTTTTTAAAGTAAATGCATGCTTGCTGAGCATAAGTGAATTCTTAAAAAAACAAAAACAAAACCAAAAAAAAACACTAACAACATTAAATATTAACAATTTAACAATAGTTTTACTGATCCCAAACTGTTGAACAGCAGTGTATGTTGGCTTGTTTTTGGAAATATGCTTGAAATATGTCTTACAGACAGCTAAATCTGCTAAATGTCTTAGCTAGATCTAAATCCAGAGGAATTTTTTTTATCATCGTTATATATCACCATATCTCCCAGCCCTAAAACTTCCTCTGTATTGAAGGCATTGTAAATACACCAGTATGACTCTGTAAAGATATTTTAAAAAGTGCTATACAAATAAATACGACTTGACATTCAGCGCTCTCTAATATAATAGACACAGTCTCTAGAAGAAGCTATCCACCTTATCCTCCATAACATGATTATTCCTTTCAGTCAAACCTCAAGGAGATGAAGCTGACTGGTGCAGCAGAAAGTGAATAAAAACCTCATGACCCAGCTCATATGCAGCCATGTCACACCTCTATGACGTATGGCATTAATGAAATGTCAAAGCTGCACTGCTGTATTGTGTTCAAAGGTGAATGTGCTCGGGATGTGGTAGAAATCAAAGGGAAATTACGGATTAAGGATTAAGGACTCTCTTCTCTGGCCTGCCCTTGGAGCCCAGTGTGATTGTTCCCCCCTGCTGGGTTTTAAATAGAGCTAGCAAAGTTCGCTTCCGCACCATCTCTCACATCTCACCTACACCTTGCTTAGTATTCAACACCCTCAGCCTTCACCACATAGCCTTGTGTGTGTTTCTGAGCATTAGAGAGGGTCTGCACACATATTGAGAAGTGAAATCAAAGTGCTGACTAATCACCAGCTCGCAGTCAAATATGTTTGCCCTCACAGAAAGCCATTCACTCGAGACGGCACCCTTCTACTTTCCTTTGAACCCTCCTAGCGTCCCTTATCTCTCCCTCATTCATCCAAACCCACACTCGATCTTTCACCTTCATGCACGGCGTGCAGAGAGAGCGGACAGAGCGCTCTATGTGCTCCTCTGGCAAATTGAGCCTGACTGTTGTCCCCACCCTGCATTTGGAGTGGGAAGTTGATGGAAAGCTTTGATAGAATACATGCGGGTTGTCAAACGCCGCTCCTCTTACTGCTTCAGTCACCCATGAGGAAGAATTTCTTTTTCAATGACAGATCAAGGGTATAATTCCACAGAGGTGGGTAACAAGAGCTCTTACCAACGTGAAAGAAGCCATTCATGTACATCAACCTGGGTCTGCTGTCACCCAACACCTACAGTCTAATGAGAAAGCATGTATTGTACCTGAAATCTAAAAGCCCCAAAATGCATGCATCAAGTTGTCTAAATACTAGGAATGGGTTGCAATGGATGACTATTGAGGTTGACTTGTTTATAAAGGACGCAGTGCCTCCTCAAAATATTGGATGAGAAAAATTGAAAGTACAAAAATAAAACAATGCCAGTATATTGTCGAACACCAGCAGGTAAAGTTACAGTGAGAGTCCAAGTCTCTCTCTCCTACCCTGAGCCCATTCAATTTTAACAGACCCCCTAAAGCCGGGATCGTCAACTGGCGGACTTCGGTCCGAATCCGTCCATCAGGACCGTGAAGGCTTTTGACATAATGACATAAAAAAACCAAACACTAATTTCTAATAAATAAAATGTACTGATTTGAGATGACGAGAGACAAATCTACTACATATGATGATATAAATTTACTCCCTCCTTTAATATTTCTCTTGTGGCCCGAACATAGTGGGGGGAAAAAATGAGAAGAAACGCATTTCGTGTTAGGTTGTTTTAGAAAGTCGGGGCTTGAAAATAAAGCTCTTCATTTTTATTGATGACTGCATTGTTAATAAGGGTTTAATAAGGTTTAAGAAAGTCTTAATGATAATTTTCAGGTGGTCTTAAATGTGGGGAATGAAAGACAAAAATTGCGATGAAACTTCAAAAGGCTATCCATTAAATAAATATGAGCGTTGCACATTTCAAAGTCAGCTGCTGCGCTGCCTTGTGTACTGCCATTCCAAAAGCGCCTCCTGCTGGAAGAGAATGATCTTCCATTTTCAATCAGCCCGTACGTCTGCTGTTGTCAAAGACAAATGTAAAAATCAATCCATGTTTTAACATGCAGAGTTGTAAATGTGAACTGGCGGATCAACAAGAAGATAATGTGTTATAAAAATGTAAACAATTAAGGCTGTAAAATATATTTATGTTATTTAATTAATATGATAATGTATTGATAATAATTGTTTAAATATAAGAATTATACTTTTGACTCTTAAAGGCTGAAATGTGAAGTTTATTATTTAATAAAACCTGTGCTGTTTCGCCATAAGCATTGTGTCTTTAACACAGCGTGTCAAGTTAAAAATAGTCAAAACCTTCAAAACCCCTGCAATCTGTTCCATTCTGTCGCCTTTTGGCTGCTTTTGAACCCATGAGTGCACCTTATGTCAGCATCTCCTAAAAAACATATCTAATCAGGTCATCGATGAACCTAAAACCAGAATAATTATCTAAATCATCCTTGCAAGAATGATCAGCTAGGTGTTCAGACAATTCAGCAACCTGTCTATTCCAAAAACAAGTCGTTTCACACATCCCAAACTATTACTTGCATGTGTCAGACAAATGAATGACGGAATATGAAAATTGTTAAAGCTGCTGCACAAAACATAGAGATGAAACACAGCACTCACAATTCTGTTTTGTAGCTGGAGCACCTCGCCAGGGGGATCTTTAGCACTCTGTCATTCAGGCCCACAAAAAGAGTCCTGTCACCATGGAGAATCTGAAGACTCAAGATTGGCTCCCGCAGACCGGGAGGGAAGAGCTGCATCTCCTCCAAGTAGCAACCTTGCAGGCTCTTATTTGTGGTTGCCAGGGCCTTAAGAATAGTTCCATACTCTGATAAGTCAGAACAGAAGGCAAAGCATAATTACACAAGGTTGCATAACTAATGCTAACTAATATTATTTATATAAGGATTTGGTGCGACTTGCAAGGTTTTTGTACACAAAAGTTTGACTTTGACTTGCTACCTGTGCCTATGTACATGACATGGTGCAAAGTATCCTGCCCCTGTACAATGTCAACAACCAGCTTGGAGAACCGCACATCATCCTGCCAAACCAGCGGGTCCACAGAAACAGGCTGAACCACGTCATTCATGAGGTAGAGCCGCTGGGCGTCCTGCAGACTGCGTTCAGTCAGTCCTTCATTAGGCCCTTCTTCCTCTATGGTCCCACACTGGCAAGTATCATTAGGGTTAGACTCATTAGTTAGTGTAGAGGTCGAGCAGGGCAGTGCAAATATAAACTTACAAAAAAAAACGTCCAAACTTCTCACCATGTAATTTTATAGGAAAATAGACAATAACTGTGAATTACGATGCATGCAGGTACACCCAGCTGGTATTGAGCAATTACTCTCACAGTGCCAGGCTGATAGAATTTATCTATTGGATGTTTGTTTCAGACACACACAGAGAACAAAATGTAAAAGACGTTCCGGGGGAATAATGCACCTGGAAGTTAGGGATGGGGTTCTGAGTTGGCAGCCACGTGGAGCGCGGGTTCTCCTGGGAGCGGAAGGGCCCGTTGAAAGCCTGCGTGATTGCGCTGAGGTTGTACGCACAAACTGCAGAGGCAGCAATGCTGTTCCTGGATCGCAAGAAAGAAAGATTAAAATTTAGTACTATTAAACATGCAGTATTTTATTACATATGATATATATATATAAATACTGGTGATCTGGTGTGTGTGTGTATATACTGTATATACTGTACAGTTGAGTTCAAAAGTTTACATAGACCTTGCAGAATCTGCAAATGTTATTTATTTGACCAAAATAAGAGGGATCATACAAAATGCATGTTATTTTTTATTTAGTACTAACCTTAATAGGATATTTCACATAAAAGATGTTTACATATAGTCCACAAATGAAAATAATAGTTAAATATAAATATATAAAAATTACCCCGTTCAAAATTTACATACTCTTGATTTTTAATACCATGTTGTTACCTGAATGATCCACAGCTGTGTTTTTTTTTGTTGTTGTTGTTCACGAGTCTCCTTGTTTGTCCTGAACAGTTAAACGCTTTAACACAGTTAAATGCTTCAGTAGGAAACACAATGCATTAAGGGCCGGGGGGGTTCTTAATTTGAAGATCAGGCTAACTGTAACTTATTTTGTCTTCTGGGAAACATGTAAGTATCTCCTGTAGCTTCTGAAGGGCAGTGCTAAATGAAAAAAATATGGTATTTAGGCAAAATAAGAAAAATATACACAGTCATTCTGTTCAAAAGTTTACACCCCTGGCTCTTAATGCATCGTTTTTCCATCTGGAGCATCAGTGAGTGTTTGAAACTTCTGTAATAGTTGCAATGTGTATGTAAACTTTTGACCTCAAGTCAAATATATATATATATATATATATATATATATATATATTTTTATATATATATATATATATATACACACATACATACATATATACATATATATATATATATATATATATATATATATATACACACACTAATTCGAAAATATCAGTTTAGAACTAGTAACAAATGAACGATTAAAACATAAATAGATTTTTTATATTTTTATATAGTTTTTGTTATACAATTTAACAATTATTTTTTTTCAAAAAGCAAAAATAAAACAATTAAAAATCAGCTCAAAATAATGGTTAACCGACCAAAAAAAAAAGTATCAGTACCGTTAGGGCTGCACGATTATGACAAAAATTTGATGAATTTTGCAGCCCTAAGCACCATTATAAAAAGAATTGTTGATCTCTAAAATAATATAAAGGCATTTATTTTCCCACACAAAGCATACAGCTGTTAGACCTATACAATCCATGGCCTCAAGGCTGCACAGACAGCTACACAAATCTAAAATCCTGAAGCAAACATAAAAGTTCCTAATCGGTTCAGCCAGGCCGATCTTGCCAGCTTCTTTTGGCATGAAACATTCTCAAATGCATTGTGACTTAATTAACTCCATCGATTTGAGTGACAGGTGGCCCAGAGACCCAAGTAAGCTGTCAGGAGCAGAGATGAGCTCTGCAGTGAATAGACTGAGTGGTTATTCTTGTTACCAGACTCACACTGAATTTAGTACAGATGACAGTGCAGTTTCAGAAGCTGCTGAAGTGACAAAGAAAGGACAGAGTTCTGTCTTGTTACCCTGAGAAGAGTCCCCTGAGATTTCAGCATGTCCAGAGGCAGAGTTTAGAGGGATGCCAGAAGCTCTTTTTGGACCAGAGCCATATATATATTTTTGGACTAAGTATAAACTGCATTACTGCTTATATTTACAACATTACGAGTATGATAAGCAGCAGGTGTTCAACAAGGTCACTTACACTAACAAAGTCTCATTACATGCTATGGATAGCCCTCACCACTGGAAGTTTAAGTCTTCCATCTGTGACAGCAGGTGACTATGATGGGTACAGTAGATTGCATAGCTATAGATGTCACCAGTTGCAAGCATGGGATCCTTTGAGGTCAACTGAGAGGGTCACTAAAATTGGGAAGTTATTCTTGTTATTCAATTCATTGTTGTGTGCTGTTGAGACTGCACATAAATGAGCAGCAATAACTATGGCGGTAACGGAGAAGCCACAGACAGATGGGCCCACAGGCAGAGCTCCAGGAGTGGGGGCTTGGCCTGCCAGACGCTGGTGTCTGGCTCGGGCTCTTGTTATGTGGCCTGGTGAGGCATGGACTTGAAGAAGATTCAAGCATGGTTCTGCAGCTCGACTCTGGGGACTACATATGAGGGGTTCAACATGGAAAGTTAGCGTGGTAAAATGAGAGGCTCTTGGCAGTGCATCTCAAATGGCTGGTGCGCAGATGAAACACAGGCTCTAAACCGGTCAGCCCTAGGCTGCGAGGACAGAGCAGGCTCTGACAGGACAGCCAATTATCCCAAGCTATTTCTCCTCTTTCACTCTACATTCAAAAGCAAGACTCTGAAACTTTGTTATGAGAAACTACACGGATTTGTTTTTTTGACATTTTACCTCTATAGAGATAGGAAACGCTGCTGACTGCCTATATACAGTAGGGAGCTGCTTTTTTTATGCAGCAGCAGAATACAGTTGCCAGTCTTGGTACATTTACACGCAGTTTGATTATATATAAAAGCGACACCACATTCAACAACCAAACTCCATTAAAATTTCAGGACTCAAACCCACTAGTTCTCTGCCACATCATACAGTGCAATCTTCTAAAGGTTTTAGATCCAGTTGCCTACTCTTTCTTATTCAGTCACTTTAAGGCTTGTTCACACCAAGGATGAGAACTATAAGAATAAAGTTTTAAAAATCGCTCTAACTCCTTTAGAATAGACAACTACGCCTGTCATTTCAATTCAAATTATAATTCAACTTCTTCTGGGATGTGACCAATTCATATCAAAATTGAAGTAGAATTCATAATTGAAAGTGAGGTAAATCTGCTTCAATTCAGAATTTTGCAAAACACTTGTGACTTAGGACATTAGTCATGGTCACATCATGAAATGTTTTTCTCCAATACATGTAGGTCAAAAGTACTAGCACCCATAAACATTCTTATGAATAGAATATCTGTGAAGCATATTCCCATTCATATTTACATTTTTAGCACACCAAGGTGACTACAAACGTGAAACTGTCCAGCCATGACTAACTGGAGTATTAAAATTCCTTTCAAAGGTGTATAAACAGGAGGGAACACAAAGGCCGAATTTCCTTAATCATCCATAACAATGAGTAAAACCAAAGAATATAGTTCTGATGTGCAGCAAAGGATGCTAAAGCATTGAAAATTTCCATTTCCACCATCAGGGCAATAATTAAGATGCTCCAATCAACTGGAGATGTTACAAATCGTGTGCTTATATCATCCTAATGCTCAGTGAGAAGGATAGTTTGTGTGGCAAGATAAAAAATAAAATAAAATAAAACAAAATAAAACCAGGTTCTATGGTCAGATAAAAAAAAAACTTTTTGGCACGCATGAGATGAGTTTAAGGGAATACACAGGGATAAAAAAGTACACAATGCCCATGGTTAAATACACTGCTGTTTTTCTGCCTGAGGTCCTGGACATCTTGTTCAGATACATAGCATCATAGATTATAAAATACCAACAGATAAAAAAATCTAAACCTGAATGCCTCTGCTAGAAATCTTGTAGTGGGCAATAGTTGAATTTTCCATCAGGACAATGATCTAAAACAAATATCACAATCAGCACAAAAATGGATAACTGAGCACAAAATGAAGGTTCCTCCATGGCCATCTCAGTATCCTTACCTGAACCCTATAGAAAATGAATGGCTTGAACTCTGGAGAAGAATGTACCAACATGGACATGGGAATTTGAAGGATCTGAAGAGATTCAGTATGGAACAATAATCATATTTACCGAGGGGGCTAATAATTCTGACCTCAGCTGTATGTTGTCAGTGTGTAAACACAGTCCATAAGTACTCAAAATCTCACTAAAATGAGGAGCTAAAAATTAACTTGAGTACAACAGCGAGTGCAGTGTATGCATGTTTGAGCAAGGTTTACAGTATACATACATACATAAAAATGCATAAATGCACTGTCTGGTCAAATGACGCATACCTCAGCTAAGTCACGGTGACATTTATTGCATTTATGCTTGTGCAGATGTGACTTTCACACAGATGATGGTGCAGTTTTAAAGGCTGTTGAGGTGTGTAAAAAGTAAAGTACAGAGTTTGGTCCTATAACCCTTTGGAAAGTCACCTACTCTAGCAAATCCCATGACACGCTCAGTATAACACGCAACATATGGGAACGAAGTCTTCTCACTGTGAGAGCAGATGACTTCGGAGCTTTCCAAGCAACACGTATAGTTGATCACATGCTTATTTAGATGAAGTCATGTTGAGTTATGATGACAGAATAGACAATATGACAAAAAAGAACAGAGTCATTTGAGGTCATCTGAGAGGTCCATAAAGTTGATTTAGATATAAAGTAGGACAGCACTCAAGGGAAAAAGGGAGTGAAAAAAGAAAATACATTACTTCAGTGTTGCAACTTCAGTGAATACCTGTATCGCAGCAAAAAAAAACAAAGAGCCAACTCAGCAACCTTCCACAGCCAGGACTGAGGCAAGATTATTAATAAATATTTTTACAGCATAATATCTGCCCTTGTGAAAAACGTGCACTCATGCATTTGCTTAAAAAAAAAAAGATTAATAATTATTAAAATCATATAGCTCATCAGTGATGGGAATAAGGGCGTTATAAATAAACAATGTTACTAATGCCGTTATTTTTTCAGTAACGAGTAATCAAACTAATTACTGTTTCCCCCGTTACAACGCCGTTACTGTTACTAACAATGAAATGCGGCGTTACTAACTTATATATTTTTCAGTTCATCTGAATTGATGCGCAGCATACCAGTATTTGATGAACCGTAGAATCACACACACGCAAAGAAAGATACAGAGCAAGAGAGTCTTATACACCATGCAGAATTGAAGCTATATGTAAACGATATTCTTTGTTGTTTTTTCCTGCCAAAATAACAGAGTTCCTTTGGAATTGCTCAGCTTTTAACGCTGCATTTACGCCATGCCCTAATTCCAAGATGAAAACACGTGACATTCTACTCTATCTGGAATTATGTGTTTCTATGGCAACACTATCAACGCCAAAGCTCTCACGTGTTCCTGAACTCGTAATTACAACTTCTAAACTCGGAATGTTTTTAGAATTACGACGAGGTTCGTTTTTGGCACTACTTAGGCGCTACCTCCGAATCTGATAACATGGAAAGCTAAGCTATGAGTAAAATGTCACGTGTTGTCATCTCGGAATTATGATAATTACGACATGGCTTGAAGGCAGCATAAGAACTGCCGGTTTCTCCGGGAGTAGGCGCAAACGGCAATCTCATTGGCTTGCGCTCACCTATTATCGTCCCTGTTTTGATTTCAGCAAATCAGTTCGAGCGAATGCAGACAACGTGATTAATATTCACGATCCCAGCAGCTCATTAATCCTTAGTGCATTTTATATTGTTATTGGTAGTAGAATTCATAGTAGTTTTGTTATCTTATCAGTATTATTTTTAGTTTTTTTTCCCCTTTTTTATAGAAACACTAAATGACAAACAATATCTTAATCACCACCACCAGTGCTAAGTTCAGTCAGCATGATAAATATGCATTCATACATGGTTATTCTAATTACTAAAGTTCTAATTACTAAAGTTTAATGCTAAATTATTATAGTATCATATTATAATGCTTGACTGACTGATGCTATATGAAGAGTTCAGATGCAAAACCAGCTAAAAGACATCTTGGTCAAAAAATGAGACAATGATACTGAGTGAATGCTCCTGACACATAGGCCTAGTATACGTCCATCAAATACTTTCACTTCAAACTCTCTAAATTCAAGCCTCAGCCCAATAAGAAGTACCAGTACTTACATCATAGAAACCTATACAAAGTAGCCAGAAAGAAATGTTAATTTTAAAGAAAAGCATCAGATGGATTTAGAGGCTTTTGCATCTGAACTCTTCATATGTACTGATATTTGTACTCATATGTAGATAATTAAAAAGCTATAGACATTTAATATTAGTCTGGTGAATAAACAAAACAAAAAACAAACAAATACTAGCCAATGGCGATTCTATTGCCAAGGTAGGTATAATAATTTTTTGAATTTGATAAGTGTCTCTCACATTGTCCCACAGCAACATTAAAATACATTATAGTAAATAAGTGTACAATGTTTAACAATAATAATTTATTCTATTTAGTGTCCATTTCATTCATATAACATTTAATATTGGGGACATCCAAGTTATCTAACATATTTAAGCATTTAAAAAAAGTAACACAATAGTTACTTTCCCCGGTGATTAGTTACTTTTATAATGATGTAACTCAGTTACTAACTCAGTTACTTCTTGTGAGAAGTAACTAGTAACTATAACTAATTACATTAGTATTAAATTTTAATATTATTTTAAATATTTACATTTAAATATATTACACAATATTTAAAGTACTGTGTTTGGTGTTCCAGTTTTACAATGCAGCAGCATAACATCAGTTTCAGACCGATGAAAAACAACAGAAAGCAAAATCCCTTAATACCATCGCCTCCATACATCTACATGAAAGAAATATGCATGGAATAAACTCGAAGTGAAGATTCCTGCTACGGGGTACAAAAAACTCATTTCAAGGTGGATTTTGTCTTGCTGCATCACAGCGAGCGAAGAGATGCACTTGGCTGTTATTCTGTATTTGTTGTAATTCAGGCATGAAAGTGTGTGTATTCATGATAGACGTATTCATTCACACCCGCAGATCTGTTTTCCAGAGAGGTTGTCTGTCGTCATATTAACTGCCAAAAGGCCTGTTCCACCCAGTTAACCTGCAGGTGATTGACAGAAATGAGGGTGATAGCTATTGCTTTAAAAAGTTAATTAAAAAAGCAGAAAATAACTACTAAAAGAAGAAACCACCTCAAAATACTTGGAAACTTCCCTCATACAAAAACGTACGAAAGGTCAGAAATAAGGGAAAATGTCCAGTCAGCCAGTACCAATTACAAAATAAACCCTGAAAGGCTCTTCAGGAGTTAATAAATGAATCCTACATTTAATTAAATGAGAACAAAAAGACCGCAGAGTGATATATGACACATTTATCTGGCACAGTACAGAACAAGTCAATTGTCCCATTAAATGCTCATTATTGAAAAGATCTGACTACCAAATGCCGTGATTGACCAATCAAAATCAAGAGAGCCATGTAGTAAGTTTTATAAAAGCAACAAGAGAGAGAAAAATTGTGATTTAGCCATTACAGCAAACCAATTTAGAAATCTGAGGTCAATTCACTGCAAAGTGCAAGCTCTATTGCTTTTATAAAATGCAGAAACAGCAATATAATAAAACATTCCAATGTTCCAGTTAAATTTATGAGCAAAAACGATCGTAAAACAGCAGAGCAGCCTGCGCCAAACAATGAAAAGCTTATATATGCAGGTTACTTTGTTTAAAAAAAAAAAATCAAAACAGGGAAAGAAAAGGTCTGCATATAATATCCTTAAAAATACATATTAGACAGCCGTTACTGTCTGTAGGCTCAGTATGAGGACATATACCGTTTTGACACCTTCAGTGTCAACTCAATGAAAGTACACACTCACACTGCCAATACCTCAGGACAAACTACTACCAACACTTTCAGGCATTTTTGGCTGCTCTCTTGCGTTCTGTCTCGCTCCGCTCCTCCCATGCCCACCCTCCCAGTTTTGCAGCCCCAAACCCCAGGGAGTATTGCTTAAGGTGTTCAATTTACCACAGACAGATGGAGACTCTGTTGCTCTGATTGCATTACCATATTCCGTTCCTACTGGGGCAGTGAGTGAAAGGGGACAGGAAAAGAGACAAAAAAGAAACAGATAAAATGAGGGAGAACGAGAGAGAAATATAGGGAAGGAGAGCAAGAGATGGAGAGTATTCAAATTTATATACTGCCATACTACTTCTTGTATATTTGAAAGCCAGCTTGCAGTATGCATACTGTAGTGATAGATAAAAAAAAAATGTTGGTCCACCAAAAATTTTGAACATGGCAAGATATGAATGTGCTGCAGAAGAAGTGCTTTATGATGGTCAGGAACAATTAAAATTTCATGAAAAAGATCTATTAAGACCAGCTGGTGCCATTATTAGCTGTTAATTCATAATGTTATTAAAATCATATTCTTAGAAAATACTTTGTTAGCTAAGTGACTTGCAATTAAGTGCAAAAATATACTTGTTAATCTAGCCCTAATTTATTTTCTTGTTCTTATTTGTAACAAAGGTGGATGTGATGCAGCATATTCCTGTACTACTTTCTAAGGTCTTCTCACATTTCTTGAACACCAAAACAGACTTAACCTGTTTAGTTCACTTCCAGAATAAAAATTTACTCACCCCACTAATTTACTCACCCCATGACATTTAAGGTGTTCACGCCTTTCTTTCTTCAGTCGAAAAGAAATTAAGGTTTTTGAGGTAAACATTTCAGGATTTTTCTCCATTTTTGCAAAGCATGCTATGAGCAGTGCTTGATTTGTAAATCGGAAAGTGCCGTATAGGTCCCAGAACGTCCTTATAGGCCTCAATTTTAAGTAATTTGGTTAATATAAATATTGTGGCAATAATTACAAATAATTTTAGGCTACTCACATTCTTTTTTTAAATAACGCATTCACAATAAATAATGAATGTTCAATTCAAAATGGAGAATTTGACTAAAGTCAAGTAGTTTGCGTCACTGGATTTTTTGTGTTAGTCACAAATATTGTTTACTGATATTGCATTAATATAAATAGCATCGGAGGGCAAAAAAGACTTTAACTCTGGATTCATTCAAACAGCTACTGAACCAAGATGTCCACCTATATATATATATATATATATATGATCCTGGACCACAAAACCAGAAATAGCACACGTATATATAGTAATAGCCAACAATACATTGTTTGGGTCAAAATTTTCAGTTTGGGGCGATTTTTCTTTTATGCCAAAAATCATTAGGATATTAAGTAAAGATTATGTTCCATGAAGATATTTTGTAATTTTCCTACTGTAAATATATCAAAACTTAATTTTTGATTAGCAATATGCATAGCTAAGAACTTTAAAGGCAATTTTCCTAATATTTTGCACCCTCAGATTCCAGATTTGCTCAGCCAAATAGTGTCCTATCCTAACAAACCATAAATCAATGGAAAGCTTATTCATTCGGTTTTAAGAAAAACTGTATATATTGATATATACACACACACACAGACACAGTTATGCTGACATTGTGTGTTAGATTACTAAACCTACACATTGGTGGTGAAGATGCCATAGATGAGATCCTGTTCGGGCAGATAGAAGGTGCTCTGTAGCTCGTTGTAGTAGAATGGGATCTCTCCCGACCGTGAGCAGTTGAGTCGGGCCTTTGTGAAGGTGGTCCACGTATCCTCCAGCAAGAAGCGGCCTCCTATGTCGTTCTTACACACCCGCGCCACCCGTGAGTACACCGTCTTACCGCAGTCGTGTTCCACTGCGTTTTCCCTCAAGAAGAAGAAGGTGAAAAGACCCACGTCGTAAGCCGAGATGAAGTGAGGCTCTGAAGGAGAAGAGAAAAAAGCGTGGCTAAACACCTTACAGGCACAACAAGCATTTCAAATGAGTACATCTACAGCAGGACTCTCAGTAATGCAGCATAAAGTGGTTTAAACGGCAAAACAACGAGCAAACTGGCCTGCATCCCTGTTCCTTGAATTTCTTAGTTCCACTCTTTTTTAATATCCGCTTATGCCTGCCTAGGACTGGAGCAGAAAACTGTGTGCCCATGCAAAAATTATTCTGGATGCAAAAAGCTGTCCCGTTGGTCCAGGTGCCACTGGTCTGGATTGCATTAGTCAGAGTTAATATCGCACACTCTGAATAATGTCTTACCCCCAAGGCCAGTTTATTCCCCAGCCCATCCAGTAATGCATGCCACAGATATTCACCTGTAAATAGGCATGACTATAATCACTGCTGGGGCCATCGCAGCAGTTTACGAGAATGAGATTACTGTTACGCTGTGAAGCCCAGGAGAGACATCAATGGCCACAACTGTTTTTGATTCAATTTTAAACACAATAAATACCAAATCTCAAGGGACACAGACTCAGAAACAGCCCAGAGAAAACAAGCAAAAGAAAGCAAAAGAAAAAAACTGCTCTATTTGCATAAACTGACTGCAACAGAACGATATCCAGGTCAACACTGGACTGGACCTTTGTGTATTGTACCATATGCTGGTCCAAAAATCACAATAAAGCACAATTAACAGCCCACATGACTGTGTACTATGTTCAGTACTTTCATTTGAAACCACACAAGCTTCTGTGCGAGAAACGGTCAGAAAATCATTTGTTAAAATAACCCTAAATGGTAGGGTAGAACGGGGCTAAAGGCACCCCGGGGTAAAAGACGCCTTTGATATTATTTTCCTCTAAACCACAAGATGGCAGATAAAAGTTTTGTAGTACTTTCCAAAACATCCGCTTTTCAAGATACATGTGCAAAACTGCCTGATCCTTAACAGCACAAAGTCGATTCTGTGCTTCCTTAAGCTAATATTTGATGTTTTTAAAAATGTTGTAGATTTAAGTAGTAAATGAGAATCACTACAATTATTCAATATAAGAAGACAAAGGTCTTCTTAATGATTTTCAGCTTGTTTAAGATAATTAAACCAGCACTTTTTAAATAATGAATGGATATGTAAAAGTATAGTATTTGTAAAAAGCACCCTGCTGTTGGGGCTAAAGGCACAATAATTAACATGATAATTAATAGAAGGCTGACTTTTCCATTTGTTGACATGACATTGTTAGATTCAGATGGTAAATATCATATATTATGTTGGGTGTCCATCTTAAAGATAATCGCCATGTTTAGAATTAAATTAAAATTTTAAAAACATGCTATTAATCATATCATATAATAAAATATAATTTGTTGTTACTACTGTAAATCTATATTAAATTATTAAGGGATCTCCTTCAATACTTTCAGAATGCTTACATTTTAAAATGATTTTGTTTCTGTATATTAACATAGTTTAATGACAATATATTTAGTGAACAAAAAATAATTATTTTATTTAACAAAATAGGCAGAAAATAGTACAAACTTTGCTAAAGTGATTGTTTTGAACAAGTATTAACTTAAACATTATTTAAAAAAACAAAAACAAAACAAAAACAAAAAATTATTTTAGCTAAAGTATTTGTATTTAACACTGTGTGCCTGCATGTCCAAAGGCCCCCCTTGCCACCTCATACATTTTACATTTTTTTTAACAAAATAAACAACTTGCATCATTTATTTTCACACAAAATCTGTTTCTCCATAAATGTTCAATACAAACATATGTATTTTTCTGCAATCATACACTTTGGGCACAGCGAAAAACTAATTTTTTTCCTAGGGGGTGCCTTTAGCCCGTTGTACCCTACTTTTTTGTCTAATTCAGGTTCATATTCTTTTCGGAGGGAAGTGTAATTACTCTGATATATAAATATGTATCATTATATATTTCAAAATTCTATAAATTATATATAAATAGATAATTTAAAATTTTCATCCACTAATAAAGGTACCATGGTATTATCATGTTTTGTAACTGTACCATAGTAATGCCAGGGTTTAGATGTATATTATGGCAGTATCATGGTTTTTGGACAAGTACTATGAAACACCATGCAAACACCTTACTTATAAATATATACCATGGTATACTACAGTCAGTGTAAATCTAGGGTCAATAAAAGTTTGGGGTCAGTAAGATTTTATTGTTAAAAACAGAAAAAATGCTTTACTTTTATTCAGCAGGGATGGATTAAATTAATCAAAAGTGACAGTAAAGACTTCGAATCAGCATAGGGTCATTACTGTTTGTACTGTATTTTTAGTAAAATAAAGGCAGCCATAGTAAAAGAGAAAAAAAATACCATGGTAAAACCTTGGTATTAACATCTGCTTCCAATCCTGCATTTTAAAAGTGAATAAATGATGACTGATGATAAATGTTCATGAATAAAAAGAACAAAAAAGTACTTTATAGTATTTGGATATGGTATCATAGTAATGGTACATCCTTTTGGACCACACATCTCACGTTCGCATTTATCTGGTAAAACATGAATAAACTAGTATATAAATATTTATTACAGTATACAGTGCACAAGATATATGCTATTACCCTCCAATGCCTCACTGTAACATGGTACATTTTTTGAGCAGTGAACTTTAAAAAAAAGATTGAATTCTCTGTCCAAATGCATTCACAAAGACTGTTATTGTGATCAAACAAATTCTCTAGCTTTCAGTTTCAATGAGACATCATAACTACATTTCCACACAGATTAGGGTAAAGAAAGTGGTCAGTGAGAGACAGTGAATACCAATACTAATGCATTCAGCACTACAACAATTACTTCCCAGCGACTGCATGAATTCATCAAGTGATTTTGCTAAGCTGAAACTGGCAGGGTGTGAGTGTGCTGATTTGTGAGGGACTGAACATGACAAACGGTATTTTTCTTCCTCCATGCTAAACGTAAATACTGCCTCATTTCCACACCGCCACTCCATCAGGGGTCCCTGTATGTGCGTGTGTTTATCTGCGAGCTGCAGTCAGGGGAAAACACTAAGCTGGGAAGTGAATTACGAGTCCCAATAAGCACCAGAGGAGAGAGGCATGTGCTAATAGCCACACTGTTGGCGATGATGATATTTCTCATTGAATCAGAGCTGTGCTAAAACAATATCACATCTCACTTCGGGTACGACCCCCACATGGACTCAGTGTTAAAAAAAAAACATTTAGTCAGCACCTGCCACGAACGATATAACAGTAGTCCGGATGGATTCAATTGTGGACCTTTGAGGTTCACACTGTTCTTCACTGACCCCCAGTTGAGAAATATATTTTTAATTCACACCTCATCTCTATCGAGTCCACATCCCGCTAACACACGATTGAAAAGGTTAGCGGATTTACTTTGGCTAAACTGAAAAAAGCAATTTATTAAAGAGACATGGTGTTCAGTTGTGCAGATATTAGCAAACTACCTGATAATGTTGCTACCAATTAGCCAAATAGCTACTTTAGCTACAAATAGCGCTTTTTCTTTTTCTTTTTTAGCTAGCTCACAATTTATGTTTTACTTTGGCTAAACTGGAAAAAGGCATATTTGAGGAAAAATGTTATTCAGATGTGCAACTATTAGCAAACCACTTGATAATGTTTCCACCCATTAACCAAATAGCTACTTGAGCTATAAATAACACTTTTTTTTAACTAACCCACAATTCATGTTTTACTTTCATGTTTTACTTGGGCTACATTTTAAAAAGGCATATTTGAATGTTACTCAGTGATGCAATTAGCAAACCGCTAAATAATGTTGCTACCCAGTAGCCAAATAACTATGTTAGCTGTTTTTAGCTAATTTCATTTGAAGCAAAATGTTATTCAGTTGTGCAACAATTAGCAAACCACTCGATAATGTTGCTACCCATTAGCCAAACAGCTTCCCTGGTGAAAAAAACAGCATATGCTGGTAGGTTTTGATGCTGGTTTATGTTGGTCCTTTACTGATTTATGCTGGTCCTTAGTGGTCAAGTTGCTGGTCAAGGACCAGCATAAACCAGCAAAGCACCATCTTAAACCAGCATTAAGACCTACCTAACCAGCATCCCAGCATCAAAACATACCTACCAGCATATGCTGTTTTAGCTACAAATAACACTCTTTTTTCAAAATTCATGTTTCACTTTGACTAAATTTAAAAAAGGCATATTTGAATGTTATTCAGTGGTGCAATTAGCAAACCACTCAATAATGTTGCTACACATTAGCCAAATAACTACTTTAGCTGCTTTTAGCTAACTCAAAATTCATGTTTTACTTGCACATTTTACTTTAGCTAAACTGGAAAAAAGCATATTTAAAACAAAATATTATTCAGTTGTGCAACTATTAGCAAACCACTCTATAATGTTGCTACCCATTAGCCAAATAACTACTTTAGCTGATTTTAGTTAACTCACAATTCATGTTTTGTGTGCACGTTTCACTATAGCTAAACTTTAAAAAGGCATATTTAAAGAGAAATGTTATTCAGTTGTGCAACTATTAGCAAACCACTCAATAACATTGCTACCCATTAGCCAAATAGCTAACTCACAATTCATGTAATGTCAATTTTCATCATTCAGTCTTCTCACAATGGATAAATGTCATTTTTTCATGTTGAATATTCTCTTTCACTTTGAATTATGTCATATAATGGAAGTAAAATAGCAATTCACACTAACTTTAAGCTCTCTTGTGCTGATTTTGTTCAAATATGGTCAATATACATGTTCACAGACTGGAGGTAAATGCGCAAGCTTCAGTAATCTTGCTTCCTTCTTTTTGTCTTTCTTTCTCCTTAAGTGTGAACCTACAGTGGAACTACAGGCCGACTGAGTGACGTGAAGCGTTGCAGCTGCAATTTCACCCTCTCTCGGTCATGAGGAATAATTACACTGCTGGATGCCTGAACGTTCGTCTCCTCCGCCCAATCCTAACTCTCCAACCCTTGTCTATGTCCTTCTCCTTTCACCTCAACTACCCTCTGACATCTCCTCGGTGGAGCCTCACTGTATGACTTACAGCTCTGGCATCAGAACTTTCTGCTTATTCCGTTTCGACTGGCATTGGATGAATTTTCTATGGGAAAAGGCACAGTGTCAGCAGCTGGGAGATTATTGACACCTTTTGACTTTGTGCAGGAAGCTGAGTTTCGTTTGTCTCTGTGTTTGACTGGTTCCTCCCCTGACAGGCCAGGGCTGCTTGAAAAAAACTGCCTTTGACACAAAAGATACAACTGTGCAGCTTTACTTTTCTCACTTTTTGCTAGGTATCATATAGGAACTTGCAGTGGGTCAGAGCACACATGGAACAGGGTTCATTACCTTATTAAAACCTTAAAAAAAACATTACTTGAAATAAATGTTAATTGAAAAAAAAAAGTATTTTACTGCAGCTAGTTGCCAAGGTGACATTTCTAATTTTTTTTCTTTCTCTCTTTCCATTTTTTAGTTTAAGGTAAATTACTAAAATATCTAAAACTAAAACTAATAAATAAATAAATACCTTATAGATGTATTTTATACTATTATAGTTTTTATTAATATTTTTAAAAATATTTATATTTATATTTTTATAATTTCAGTTTTTTATATTTAATTTTAGTTAATTTTTTAGTACTTTTTGCTGTGTTTTTGTATTTTTTTAAAATAGGTCTATACAGTTTTTTTATTTTAGTACTGTTATGCTAAATGAAAGTAAGAAATGATGCCTTGGCAGTGACTACATATAAGTACATAAGTGTATTTTTTATTTATTTATTTATTTTTTAATTTTAGTTAATGTTTATTGTACAATTTTAATTGTAGGTTTACTTGATAATAAACCTGCAGATGTTTCTCCTAAACTTTGTGTAAATAGCACAGATGAGACGATACAGTAAGAGTATACAGCTGAGATCATCAGATGATAAATGTTTGTCCAAATGAAAATCAACCATTTTCATTTGAAGAACAACATTCAGCAATTTGGTTGCACATTAGTAGGACAGAAATGGGAAGGGCATCAAGAGAAATGTCAAAACTTTTCAGACGATACCTGGAATATGAGACTATCAGACATGAGATGATGAGATTAATGTACCATTAAGCCATTTGGAGTTGTACTGGGCGGTCCGCAGGGGTGGCATTCCTCCTAGGCTGCGGTAGATGACGGGGTCCCGGCCAGAGAAATCGATGACCGTGGCGGCGTACAGCTCTCCGCTTTCGGTCACCACAGCCGTCGAATTATGACGGGGGTCATAAGGGCAGCGGGCCACTCCGTTCACCCTTTCCAACACTCTGCTCATGTTCCCTGCCTGAGAGAAGTATATGGTATAGATCTCACACACACACACTTTGATAAAAGCTCCAGTTTAGTGCTCATTTTACTGATCGATGCTTACCTCTCTGGTGATGCAAAGCGGTTGGAAAGCATTGGTACCGCACGTGATCACCTCTGTCTTGTTGACAAGCAACACCCGGATGTAGTTTTGACACTCCACCTGCAGGAGTAATTGCACGTGACAGTTTGACAATAGCAGTGGGATATTCAAAATACTGTAATACTGTATTCAATTTGAAATATGTAATTGAAAATATATGCAAACAGCAGTTTGCTACATTGCTGTGGTATAAATTAACTTTTTGAAATCCAGTTCATCCAGAGGGAGTTGTTGTGGGATTCTTGCCCAATCCTTTTGGGACTTTAAAATGATTTTAGAAAAGATTAACATGCATTCTGTTTCCTGTGAGAGCACTTACACTTCACCAAAGAGTGCGATTACCTCAGCTTTCATTTGTACTACTACAAACCAAAAATAATCCTGTCTAACACTGGATCAGCGAGTCACAGCATCAACCTTTTTGTGCAGCTGACTGTAAAAGTGACAGCATTTCAAACAGGGAGGGATGTGATAAGCACCCTAACGCCACTGAGGCATAAAGCCACATGGCCTAAATTAACAGCTAAGGAAATAGACTGTGATTTGTACTGTCTACTCGAGATGAGAACTGCCAGCATGTTGGTTTATAGTTCACCATTTACTGAATAAGTGAGCAGCAGATCAGTCTAAGCAGAAGATGTGCACCAAGGCAATCATGGCACTGCTCTTGTTATTGACAATAAAAAGCTAGACAGGAAAAAGAGTGAAGTTTTAAAATCAGAAACTAGTTTCAGTGTTGGTTAAGAGTGGTGTAAAGAACCTGTCTTTAGATCCATTCTAAAGCGCTAAGCTTTTTCTGGCAATGGTTTAATCTGCTAGTGGATTTTTCATTTTGCCTTTCACATTCAGCGAATGATACGCTCAAGAAAGAAAATACTGACCTCTGGGCTTTAAAAATACTGAATAAGTAAGCTGAACATATTGCCCTCCCACAAACCTCAACAATACCCGACCCCTCCGGCCAATGGGCTGTCAGCGTTTTAAAAGAAATGTGCCTATTCAACAGAGAACCTGGGGGTTTAAAGTTACCTCCGTCTTGCCTTTGCTTTGACAGGACCTCCTGGTGTCTTCGTCTGGGCCCCATTCCGTTGCCTAGGAAACCAAAATAAACCCCAAAAAGTGACTTGCCGTGATTCGCAGTTGCCCAGCAGCTGTTTGCAATAAAGCAAGAGCCAGGTTACGCAACTGTTGATGATGATATTGCATTTAGCCAGATGCATCAAAAGACATTAACCTTATTGTGGTGTTTATTGTGTAAACAGCATGATAAGTGGGCCAGCGGCTTAAAAGGGTGAGGTAACTAGACAGTTGGAAGACCAGATGCAATTTGCATGTAAATACCATCCCCTAGTTTCATTCAAGCACGGAGACCTCGTCGTCTTCTCTCTTTTTTATTTTTTCACGAGCACAAGCCACTCCATTTTCCTCTGCCCAATTATGCCCCCTTAGAGCTGCGTGTCCAGCCAACAATAATAGAGGCAGCACTTAAAAACTCCAATCCTGCTGTCTTAAGTTGGGCATGAGCACAATCACACACACTTTCACAAATTATTCGGATATGAGCACAAAGCTAGCACCTTTGTCTCTCAGCTTGAGATCCCATTGGTTTCAGATCCTGATTGAAACTACAAATAGTCCATTCGTTAGTATGGACCACTAACGGTGTGAGAAGGTCTGCAGGAAATCTTCGAAACATAAGAAACCCTTCAATGTGGATAAGCTGATAAAGCTGATGGTAATTGGTTTAGTGTATTAATAGCACAGTTTCCTGTTACATGACCTGTCATGCTGTGGCTCAAGAGAGCCCTGACTGATGGGACCGAATCATAATCATTCTGAACATATGAACCTGAGGAATATTAGATGGCTAAGCAAGCAGGAAGAGAAATAGATGACTTGATCACATACATTTATGAACAGCTCCAGACACGAAGTTGGTGTGCTTAAGAGAGATTGAAGATATTCTAGGTTCATTTTTCCCACAAGCCAATTAAAAACAGCAAATATAGCCCATAATGGTATATTTGGATTTTATTAAATTGAGCATTTTCATGCAGATTGGATAAGCGAGACCAAGAATGACAGTGATGTCACGATGAACTATTATGCCCAAAAGTGAAATGAACTTTCGTCAGACTAAATGGAAAGGATATTTCTTTGGTGCGATAGGTGGCGCAATGCACCTTTCAGATTATATATTATCAGAGCTGGGTAGATTACTTTCAAATTGTAATCCGTTACTGATTCCAAATTACATCAACATTTTTTGGTAATATATTTAGACAACTTTTTGAATACTTTTGACCTAACTTGTTTAATCACATTAATTTAAATAACATAATCTTGTACCATATTAATATAATACTATAATAAAGAAAGAAAATATATTCCATTTGTTGTTATTAACAACATGAAGTGCATGAAACATTACCATACATTAAGGTTTTCCAAACTTAAAAATTATAATAATAATTCAATGCTGTTGTGTGAATAACATGTAATCATGTAATCAAAAAAAAAAGTAACTATAGTCTGATTACAAGTATTTTAAAATGTAATATATAACAATTACAAGTATTTAATTTTGGAATCTGATTACATAATCCAGATTATATGTAATCAGTTACTACCCAGTACTGTATACACTTGAAAGTTTACATAGACCTTGCAGAATGTGCTTCTGCAAAATGTTAATTAATACCAAAATAAGAGGGATCATACACAATGCATGTAATGCAGGGACTCATATGCAACTATTACAGAAGGTTCAAGCGCTCACTGATGCTCCAGAAGGGAAAACAATGCATTAAGACCCAGGGGTGAAAACTTTTGAACAGAATGAAGATGTGTACATTTTCTTTATTTTGCCTAAATAAGTTTTTTTCCATTTAGTACTGGTCTTATATTGGTAAAATAACATTTTCCAGATTCTGTAAGGTGTATATATACTTTTGACTTCAACTGTATTACTGGTCAGTGAGTTGGTATTACTGGACAAAGAAAAATACATTAGTCTACAAGATGAAATTCAAAGACTTTGTCCTACACTACAGCTCTCAAATGTCATTTGTATTTCTAAATAGGACAAACACAAGAGTCACTGACATTTTGTCATCATTCATATTGACATATCCTGACGCACTACATAAATCAGATTGGAGAACTATTGTAGAGGCCAACACTTTTTCATCATATTAGAAGTTCAAGAGCAATCACTTCCATTCACTTTCATTGTATGGAGCCGAAGAAACCCAAAGAAAGTCATAAGGGCTTGAAACTACTCCAGAGTGAGTAAATAATGGTATAACTTCCATTTGTGGGTGAAACAAACATTTATTACTGAGCAACAACTGGATTTTTAATGGTTGCTTGTATACATTTAGCTACCTCCTTCTTGCCAGTCAAAGTGGTTAAAGGATTAGTTCACTTTCAGAATAAAAATTGTGTGATAATTTACTCAACCCCATGTTATTCAAGATGTTCATGTCTTTTTTTTCGGAATAAGGTCTTATCTAGTGAAACGATTGCTCATTTATATACTTTCTAACCACAAATGCACATCTTGCACTAGCTCTATGATGCATGTCCGCGAATTCACAAATTACGTAATCACGTTGGTAAGGTCGAAAATGTAGGGTAGAAAAAAATCCCATCTCATTTTCTACTCCAACTTAAAATTGTCGGACATCATTGTTTTACCTTTTTTGTAAAGTTCGTTTGAATTTCTTTAACTCGTTCACTTTGTAAACACTGCATCAGTACTTCTGCCTACATCATGCATGAGCTTTCCAATGTGACTATGTAATGTAATGTAAAGTAGAGCAAGATGAGCATTTGTGGTTAAAAAGTTTTTATTTTTTTAGAAAATGGCTGATTGTTTTGCTTAGATAAGACCCTTATTCCTTGGCTGGGATTGTGTAGAGCCCTTTGAAGCTGCATTGAAACTGCAATTAGGACCTTCAACCCGTTGGCTCCCATTGAAATCCACTATATGGAGAAAAATCCTGGATTGTTTTCCTCAAAAACCTTAATTTCTTTTCGACTGAAGAAAGAAAGACATGAACATCTTGGATGACATAGGAGTAAGTAAATTATCAGGAAATTTTTATTCTGGAACTGAACTAATCCTTTATCAACAAGTTGTCAGGTATGACAGAGCAACACAATGCCACACAGATCTGGTGCTCTTTTGTTTGTGTTTGCATTCATATGTGTTTCAAGACTGAGACATGTTTGTGATGGATGCCTAAGCGGTGAGTCATCGTTCAGGTCATTAACATCTTGTCTGTGAGCCCCTGTTTTCTGGAAGAATCCGTCAGCTTAACCCTGACCTTAGCCACGGCAGTCCCTCTCTTCACACCACACTGGAACAATGCCAGCCCTCCAATGCTATTCCCAAAGAGCATTCTGAAGAGGCAGGCTGTGAAAAGCACACTGTATGCCATGTTTGGCGAAGGCTTGAATGTGAAGTTGGAAACCCTGCCACCGATGGGGGCCCAGAATCCACCAGGCTGTGGTGGATGGTGATGGGAGAGCTTTTCACTGGTGGGAGGTTTGAACCTTTGAATGATAAATTGCTTCTGACAAGCGTTATGCCAAAGAGGATGAGGTAATATATAGATTAGAAGCATGCAGAGGTAATGACGTAACTGTTTGTTCATTAAGACAGAGTTTTTCAACCTTTTTTGTCTTATACACCCCGTAACCCCATCAGTACGACTCAAGTACCCTGTCATAAACAACAGCAAGGAATGTGGTATTTTTCCTATCCTGGATTTCATTTAGTTTTAGCAATAATAATAAAATGAAATAAAATAATAAAATGGTTGTTATTATTACTGCTGCTGCTGCTACTATTAATACTGCTACTATTGCTAATACATTTGTAATCTTTTTTTTTTCTTATACTGGATTTCATTTAGAATTATCAAGAAAAAAAAAGAAAAGAAAAGAAAAAATTTGGATAATAAGGTTATTAACAACAACAATACTACTACTACTATTATTATTACTATATACTTATTATTATCACTACCACTATTACTGCTACTACTAATAACAATAATTAGGGCTGTCAAAAGATTAATTACAATTAATTGCATACAAAATAAAAATTTGAGTTTGCCTAATATATGCGTGTGTACTGTGTGTAATTATTATGTATATATATATATATATATATATATATATAAATACAAACACATTCATGTATATATTTAAGAAATATTTACAAGCATATATTTATTATAATTTGCATTAAATTTATATATATATATATATATATAAATATTTTGTACATAACATATTTCTCTTAAATATATACATTATTTTGTGTGCATTTATATACACATAATGATTACAAACAGCACACACACATTTATTAGGCAAACTCAAACTTTTATTTTGTATGCAATTAATCGTGATTAATCATTTGACGGCCCTAATAATAATAATAATAATAATAATAATAAATAAATACTTTAAAAAAAAAATCTTTTAGTCTTTTTTCTTATAGTGGATTTCATTTAGCACTATGAGTGAATTAAATTAAATTATTAAATGTAGTTTAATTTAATTATATTTAAAAAAATGGAACAAAATATTGATATTATTATTGTTATTCATGATTAATAAATCATCATTATTATTATTATTATTAGTATTATTGCTAATTTTATTAGAATGTTCTCAATCAAAAAAAACAACAACGACTAAACTTTAAATTAAAACAGCTACAATGATTCACTTTTAAACTTAGATCAATCAATATTGTGGGTGAAAAATAGACTCACAGTAGCTTCCTCTCAACTGGAGCAGTTTGAGGACATATGCTAGGAGAGATAAACGACAGTTTCGCATCCCTATGATGTTTGAATAACAAGCGATGCACTTTAAAGTAGTCCAAAATGCACTTTTTTCATTGGGAATAGCTGTAAAACTCCCTAAAGGATATAAAAGATGTTGAAATCACAGATGAGCATCCGTTTCGCCTCCAAAGCTGTCAAAGGAAAAAAAATCGCAGTGAGGCATGTGCGCTGAGACTGAGCAGTCTAATGTGGCTCTGCAATTGGATCTCGGTGGTCTAATGAGGCCACCGCACCGTGTATGTGCACTAGCTCAGAAATCGCGCTCAGCACCACTATTTGTGGCATAATTACTCAAACTTCATCTGCTCTAATAATGGTGGCGGCACCAAGCGCCCTGCCCCTGGCATCCTCATGAAATAGTATCATGAATTTTTCATGGAGGGATAAAATAGTTGGGATTTATTTATACATAAATTAGTGAGGCACAGAAACAACGCTGGGCTAGAAAATGCATTCCATTCACATCAAGCATTGAGGAAATGCTAATACGAGCGCAAGATAGGGCAGGATGGAGGAGAATTACCCAGTTTGCAAGCTGTGTGCTTCCGTTGATAAGGCTATTGTCTCGGTGGCACATTACAAGTGTTAGAACTGAAAAGCATATCATGGGACACTGCACCTGTCCTCAGGCCACCTTCAAGCACTTGTTACTCATCATTAAGACAACACCATTTTAAATTAATCTTCCCACAATATGTTGCCAAATTCATTTTTTAAAAATAAAAACATTCCTTAAATATATCTTAATTAAACAAGGTCATAAATCTACATGTATAATAAAATCTTTAAAGATTTACACAAGGGTTCATACTAAAGCAAAAATAAAATAAAATAAAATAAAATAAAATCCACGTTTGGCTCAAACTAAACTCTCTTGGCTGAAGTACAGGCCTGTAGACACTGACAACACTTTTTGAAATTGCATGTAAATCATGTATATGAATTGTCTTGCAGAAAGGGTTTTACATTTAATACTTGCCTTCTTTTTTTCAACAACAGTCTCAAATTCACCTCCTAAAGGATCTGATTGCAATATATATATATATATATATATATGTCAGGATATACAGCCTGTGCATAATTTACCTTTTAAACATTTAAAACAGCAAATTGGAAAAAAGTATGTGTGTTGTTATCCTTAAATTAAAAAAAGAAATAAATACATTTACTTGTACTTCAGTGATTTTAATAAAATATTAAGACTTGTTTTCAGTAAATATCTCAGGAAATATCTATCTTCAGTAAGTTTCTTACCCTACTGGCAAATGTTCTTTTGCTAAAAATAAATAAATATTCTTGGGTAATAAAAACAACTCTTATAATAAAAAAATAAGTCTTATTATCTGTAAATTTACTTTTTACAAATTACAAGTTTAGATACTTTATCAAGTCAAAAATACTGATTAATTAACGAAACAAAACAAACAAACAAAAAAACAATACAGATTTTTAATTTTTTTTATGTTAAGATCTTTAACTAATATGCACTTACATTTAAATGAATCATTTGGTACAATGCACTTGTGTACATACAGGTTTTTACATTGTACTTATAATAAAAAAAAAAAAATACCTGCATGTAATTATGTAATTACCCCTAAATCCCTAACCTTACCCGTATCCCACCTCAATAGCAGCAAAAGTGTTTTGCAATACAATATGAACACAGTAAGTACACTGTATTTTCTTTTTGATGCAAATAGTAAGTAGTAGTTAAGGCCATTTAATATAAAGTGGAAACAATTTTTTTTGTAGTAGTAGTATTTTTGTTACCCAACTGGCAATAAATAAATAAATAAACAATCTCTAAAAACAGATTTGCGAATTTCTTACACAATTTGACCTCTCATGTAAATTTATTTTTTTAAGATGTTTAGATGTTTTACCCGAAAACAAGTCAAAAATACAAATTACTAATACTTGAAGTGCAGGACTTCCCTCCAAAACTTCACTGGTTTGAATGGGATGAAAACGTCATTTACATGCTCATTAAGGAGGCCCCTGATTAAAGCATAATGGCTCCGCCCCCATCTAGCCAGCTGGAGCAGCGAGGCTATCCGTCTCATTGGCGGATCTTCAAGGTTCGTGTGCTTCAATAGGCAAGCCGAGGCACCGCCCTGTTTTGTCCTTTAACTGAGTGGCCTATTCAAGCGGCCCCATCCCCATTTACCACCGTCCTCAAAGATGTGACATGACTCTCAATACCTTCGCCTCATTGTCTAAAAACGCTGAACCTTACACAAGAGGGCGCAGATATCCTCTTTAGCATCTCCTCCTTCCCCCACGGCATTCCCGGAGCCGTCTCTCTCTCACTTCACATTCCTGCACCATATTCACCATTGGAAAAATAGAGGCAGTGTAGCATGGGGGTGAACACCCCGCTTCGTAGGCCTGAATAAGGGTAGTGCACGGTTTTGTCTAGAGACGTGTGTGTGCCCAGGACATGCAAATAGGGAGCCCTTTGAAGGTTCACAGCTGTGCCGTCTAAACGCATTTACTTTGGGCTCGGAAAACAGGATGAGAAATGAAGCAACAGGTCAGTGTCTAATGCACAGCTCTAACAATGTGCTTGCACTACAACACTGGGATAAAAGCATCATCGCACGCACGGTAAAGGCGTATGTGTGGACGTGAGTGATGGCTTTAATTTAAGAAGGCCATTTTGAGTGAACCCAACTGCCTCAGCAAGTTACAAAACTCCTAAGCAAAAGAGCAATGATGTGAGAGACTGAGGCACCACGATGCTGCAGTATTTTTCTGATTCAGATTTGAGAGCCCTTTTAGGCATAAATCACAATAAATCTTATGTTTTCCGTAAGGGAAAGAAAAAGTAATAATTACACATACGCTAAAAAAGCAGGGTTTTTTTTTTGTTTATTTGCTTTAAATGTATCATGTTTTATTTGACTGGAAAGCAAAACAAAAAAAATCTCATTAAGATTTTTAATTTTATGCTTGCCATGTGTTTTCCAACAATAGTCTCATATTTAAAGCTAAAGCAACTTCTATCTGCTCAATGTAAAAAAGGGATGAGTTAAAAATTAAAACAAAGCTTGAGAATGGCTTTCATTGCTTAATTTTACCCCATGTCAGACATTACCAGTCAAAATTTTTTTTAAAGAAGTCTCTTCTGCCCACCAAGTCTGCATTTACTTAATCCGAAGTACAGCAAAAACAGTAGAATTCTGAAATAGTTTTACTATTTACAATAACCACTTTCTATTTGACAATATATTTAAAAATGTAGTTTATTCCAGTGATTAAAGGTAAATTTTCAGCATCATTACTCCAGTCTTCAATGTCACATGATCCTTCAGAAATCATTCTAACATGCTGATTTACTGTTCAAGAAACATTTATTATTATTATTAATTATTATTATTATTATCAATATTAAAAACAGTTGAGTACATTTTTTTCAGGATTCTTTGATTAATAAAAAAGATCCAAAAATCTGCATTTATCTGAAATAAAAAGTTTTTGTAACATTATACACTGTACCATTCAAAAAGCTTGGAAACAGTATATATAATTCTGCTTTGAAATCACAGGAATAAATCACATTTTAAAATATATTCAAATAAAACAGTTATTTTAAACAGTAAAAATATTTCCAAAATTTACTGTTTTGCTGTACTTTGAAATAAATAAATGCAAGCTTGGAGAACAGAAGAGACTTCTTTAAAAAAAAATCTTACTGTTCAAAAACTTTTGACTGGTAGTGCACTTGTAACACAAACTTACAAAGCATATAGAATTTGTGTAGATTTTTTTTTTTTTTTTTGCAGCCATAAAAATGCTGTTGCGTTACGGGTGTCCCGGGTTCAAATCCTGGCTCGAGAACCTTTCTCGATCCCGCCCCCCTCTCTCTTTCCCAATTCTCTTCCTGTCTACTCTACACTGTCCTGTCATAATAACGGAAAATGGAGAATATACATATAGCTATTCTACTTTTTATCATTTTCTTTATATTTTTTGCCTTTTTTTCGCTGACAAAAAAACCCAAAAAACATTTTTTTTGTCAGTAATTTTGTTAACAAGACTAACAGTGGGTAGAAACGCCTGCTGCAAGTGAAGTGAAATCATTTCTTTTTTTAAAAAAAGGCATTTCCCTTTGGGTTTCATTGTTGCAGTCTCTTTCCAGTGTCTATATGTCACAAATTAGCCCACCCGTGGCAAAGACTGCATCAATAATTCAATCTGGGCAAATTGCAGAGGGAAATTAATCATGAGTGGCTAGGATGAAATCAGCCCAGATTCATCAAACTCTGAGGTCAGGGAGTTGAAAATTGCACCTTGGGCGACCGTTGAGTGATCATACCAAAAAGAAGACGCTTAGCGTTGCTTTTCTTCATTTTGATCTCCAGTCTGGAGCATCCTTTTCCTAAGGCCTGAGCCGTCCCACGAGAGCCGGAATATGAAATATGTAGCACGCCGCATAGCTGCCGCCGTGATCCTGCGAGCCTCTGTCAGATCATTAGAATAAATGAGAGCAGCAGCCACCATTGTGCTCATGCATTTCCATCTGTTGAGCCGGATGCTGTTTCATAATCACCGCAGAGTATTTGTGAACACTGAACATATTTCTAACCAAAACAAAACCAGAGCAGAATCTAAACAGCTCTTGTTCCCAGCTGCTATTTGCTCACGTCGGGTACTTCCTGTTTTATTGGTTACAGCTGAAAGGGGCAGTCACCTCTTGACCACAGGGGTCGCCGTCCAAAGCAGCTGTAACAACGTCTACTGAATGCATTCGGCACACAGCGCTCTCACGGCATTGTCTGTTGACAGAGAGCAGAGACCTCTGTCTTGTCAATGCAGAGACTGCCGTCTCGGATGTTTGAATTTTGGATATAGACTGACCAGTGTACCTTTCACTGCAAATGTGTGTGAATTCTGTGTGTAGAGTGAAGTATTACTGACCTCTGTTTCAGGATATTGTACTAACACTGACAGGATGGGAAAGATGGGGAGAATTTGTGATCAGCCATACTTTCATGTGTCTTAAAACGATCGTTCATCCGGAAGTGATCAATCTGTCATCACTCACTCTGATTTTGTTCCAGAACGTGGGTTTTGACACAAATTTCAATAGCTTGCAATTCGATTAGATTCAGATTCAATATAGATTATTTTGGGTATATACTACCAGTCAAAAGTTTTTGAACAGTAAGATTTTTAATATTTTTTTAAAGAAGTCTCTTTTGATCACCAAGCCTGCATTTATTTGATCCAAAGTACAGCAAAACAGTAAAATTTTGAAATATTTTTACTATTTAAAATATCTACTTTTTATTTGAATATATTTTAAAGGGGTCATCAGATGCCCATTTTCCACAAGTTGACATGATTCTTTAGGGTCTAATATACTAATATACTCTAATATACTTTGATTAAAAATTCTCAATGGTTTTGTAAAACAACACCCTTTTTACCTTGTCAAAATGAGCTCAGCAAAAATCATCTCATTCTAAGGGGTTGTTCCTTTAAATGCAAATGAGCTCTGCTCGTCCCGCCCCTCTCTTCTCTCTGTGGAAAAGACGGTGTTGTTTACATTAGCCGCATGTAGCCGCTAAACTTCATAACTACCACGTTATAAGGAAAGGTGATCGCAAAGATTCATAAAAAAACCCTTATACTCACTTCTGCTGTAAGTGAAGCTGGATCATGAATGATTCGCGTGAACATAGACGGATATATGTAGATCGGGAGGCGCATTCCCTTCACAAACAAACATAATCTACTGCATCTTCAGCGGCTCTTCAGGAGTAAATGACGACCACTATGTTCATTATTACATCCAGCAACACAACACCTCAAACGCTCAGTCGGTGATATTCTTGTCTAACTTACATCCCTGCTGCGGCATCGAAACAAAGAGGGCGGACTGTGACGGCTGATTCAAGGTAAATCGCTCATGTCAATCAGCTATCGTGGGAGCGGCCTCTGTCGGTGTGACGCCACAACGAATCTGAAAACGGCTCGATTTGAAAAAGGGAATATTATTTTTACAGATTAATTAAAAACCGCTGCATGGATTTTTATCATTATAGGGTAGATTTGTACATACACTGCCAACACACGTTAATGTTCAAACAGCATGAAAAAGTGAACTTAGCATCTGATCACCCCTTTAAAATGTATTTTATTCCTGTGATCAAAGCTACATTTTCAGCATCATTACTCCAGTCTTCAGTGTCACATGTTCCTTTAGAAATCATTCTAATATGCTGATCTGCTGTTCAAGAGACATTATTATTATTATTATTATTATTAGCAATATTTGAAACAGTTGAGTACAATTCAATCAAAAGGTCCAAAGATCAGCATTTATCTGAAAGAAAAAAAAGCTTTTGTAACATTATACACTATACCATTCAAAATATTCAGTAATTTTTTGGGGAGGAGAAAGAAATTATAAAAAATAATACTTTTACTAAGCAAGGATGCTTTAAATTGATCAAAAGTGATGATAAAGACATAATGTTACAAAAGATTTCTATTTCAGATAAATGCTTTTCTTCTGAACTGTCTATTTATCAAACAAACCTGAAAAAAAATTCAGCTGTTTTCAACATAATAATAAATGTTTTTTGAGCAGCAAATCAGCATATTAGAATGATTTCCGAAGGATCATGTGACTGGAGTAATGATGCTAAAAATTCAGCTTTAAAATCACAGGAATAAATTACATTTTAAAATACATTCAAATAGAAAACAGTTATTTTAAATACTACAAATATTTCAGAATTTTACAATTTTTCCTGTAATTTGGATCAAATTAATGCAGGCTTGGTAAACAGACTTCTTTAAAAAAAAAACATTAAAAATCTTACTGTTCAAAAACTTTTGATTGATTGTATATCAGGTACAGTAGCATGGCAAATTTTCTCAAGGAAAAAAAAGACATCGACATTTCTTACTCTCAACTGTTTTTGGCCACACAAAGTCCAAAACAGCGCTGACTTTCATTATATGGACAAAAAATAAATAAACAAACTGAAGTCAGTTGGCTTCATCTTTTGAAGAAAAGCATCTGACTGGGTTCCTCATGGTGCTTTGCGCTCTGAAGTGGGTCAGAACCCTTAAAAGTTTCTTTACACAGCCTTTACAGGTCTTGATAGCCATATGAAAACATTTCTGTATAACATCAGGGGAAATGGCAATAGAAAAAAAAAAAAAAAATCAGGCATGACTATTTTGAGGAAATTCTTAAGGCGTTACATTGTAGAGCTGCACAATGAAAGGTTAATCTTAAATGCTCTTATCTTGGCCAGGCGAAACGCTCTGTAATGGCAACAGAAGGAAGGCTGTGACAGCCATATTAATCTCTTAGTTTATGTTTACATGTATTGCTTTTCACTTATTTATTCTATGCAGAGCACTGATTTATTTCCAAAATCCCTCATACATTTTCATAGGCTAAATGAAAGATGCTCAATAGCATGCAGACAATCTGCTAAAAATGTCTGCCATGACATTTTAGACAATTTTAGAAAATAAACTCTAAAGCAAAAGTTATACACCAAAGATAAAACCTTGACTTATAGTAATAATTAAGCTTGCTTTTTTAAGTTTGAATAATAAGGCAGCATGCATAATGTTCAAAAGTTGGTCAAAAAGATTTTTAAATCTTCTTGGACCGTTTCTTCTGCTCACCAAAGCTGCTTTCAGTTGATCAAATATATAGTAAAAAGAGTAATATTGTGAAATATTTTTCCTATTTAAAATAAATAGTTTCTATTTTAATATCTTTTAAAATGTAATTTATTCCTGTGATGACAAAGCTGAATTCAGAAATCATAACATGCTGGTTTAGTGCTCAAGGAATAATTCTTATGATTAAATTGTATGAAACAGTTGTTCTGCTTAATATGGGAATGGAAACATTTTACTACATTTATTTTTTTACATTGCATTTATTTTACATGCATTTATTTTTGCATTTTTTTAATAATAACATCATAAATGTCTTTACTGTCACTTTATATTAATTTAATGCACCCCTGCTGAATAAAAGTATTAATTTCTTTAAAGAAAAATTGAACGGCAGTTTAACTAGCTTCTAAATAAAATAAAATAAAATAAAATAATCAAACACAAAATACAATTAAAATTAAATATAAAAATAAACAATAAAATAGTAAAATACAACAAAATAGAATAAAATACAATTAAAATAAAATGATAAAAAATTAAATACAAATAAAATAAAGCAAAAAAAAAAATAAATAAAATAAAACATGAAATGAAAATAAATAATAATTAAGATAAAATAATAAAATATAAAATACATTGAAATTAAATCAAATTAAATATAAAAATGAAAATATAAAAATATATAAAAAATAAAATAAAATACGAAAAAAATAAAATTCAAAAAACAGGATTCATTTAATAGAAAGCTTAAAAGTTTAAAACATTTATTTTAGCATTTTTTAATAATTACTTTCATTTGTTTGGTAACATTATAAATGTCTTTACTGTCACTTTATATTAATTTAATGAACCCATGCTGAATAAAAGTATTAATTCTTTAAAGAAAAATTGAACGGCAGTTAAACTAGCTTCTAAATAAAATAAAATAAAATAAAGTAAATTAAACATTAAATAAATTAAATACAAATAAAATAAAGCAAAAAATTAAATCAAATTAAATAAAATAAAACATGAAATGAAAACAAAATAAAAAATGTATTAAGATAAAATAATAAAAAATAAAATACATTGAAATTAAATAAAATTAAATATAAAAATGAAAATATAAAAATAAAGCAATAAAATTAAATACAATAAAAATAAAATAAAATAAATAATAACACAGGATTTGTTTAATAGAAAGCATTTATTTTAGCATTTTTTAAATAATTTCTTTCATTTATTTGGTAACATTATAAATGTCTTTACTGTCACTTTATATTAATTTAATGCACCTCTGCTGAATAAAAGTATTAATTCTTAAAAGAAAAATTGAACGGCAGTTTAACCAGCTTCTAACACATGACAAATGACAGCTTAGAAAAAAATAGCTGCTCGTCATCCTCATACAACTATGTCAGACACAAAAAATGCAATACATCAAGCACATTCGCAATTCACTTGGGTCAGTGCATGAACTTGAACCCCAATACTATGAACCGAATCAGACTGAGCAGTGACTGGAATCCTCAGTGGCATTACATTTTTATCCTTCAGTGTACTTTATGTACTTGCATGACATAAAAACAAAGATCAGCGAAGACAGAAGGGGGAGTTGTGACAGAGATTCCAGTGAGAGATGGAGGGAGGATGTCGTTGTGAGCATGCCGTTGCACGCAAGCGATTTCATTGGATAGAGAGGGGGGATGATGGAGACTTGAGATAGACTGAGACAGATTCATGCATGACCCATATGTTTACATTCCGGTCCTGTCGAACTGTGGGCTTTATCTCATTCGTGACTCCTTAGTAAAGTGAAAGCTCCTCTCCCATAGCTCTTCATCCCTATACATAACATCACATCACTCTTCTGTGACCCTGAGGTCAAGCTTCTGGTCTGGCTCCATCTCCAGAGGTTTTAGGGCCTCTGATGTGTCAGATCTAAGCTTCTCTATATTCTGAGACCCGGTACAGCAGTCAGATGTTTGGACACACCAATTTGCTCTTTATTTTTACTATTTTCCACATCTACATCAAAACTATGAAATTACACAAATGCAAGTACAGGAATTATAGCAATTAAGCATACTTAATTGGTAGAACTCCTGTACAAAACTCTGGACGATTCCTATGCCAATTAATAAAGGTGCAACAATGTTCAAACAATATATGTGTAAAATAAAATAAAATTAAATTAAATTAAATAAAATGATAACATTCAATTAAAATAAAATAAAACTAAATAAGATAAGATCAAATTAATTAATTAAAATAAAATAATAAAAACAAAATAAAATCTAAAATGAAATAAAACACAATAACATTCAAATGAAATAAATAAAATTAAAATAAAATAATGAAATAAAAAATATAAAATGCAATAAAATTTAAATAAAATTAAAAATATAAAATATAAAATGAAATTAAATAAAATACAATTAAAATAATAAATCAAATAAAACAATCAAATCAAATAAAAAGTATATGAAAAATAAAATAAAATAAAAAAATGAAATAAAATACAATACAATACAACACAATAATTAATAAATTATAAAGTACAAACCTAAATGAAATAAACAATTAAAATAATAAAAAAACATATAATAAAAGTAAAATGTAAAGTACAATAAAATAAAATAAAATAAAAAATATATAAGATATAAAGTGAAAAAAACAATTAAAATAATAAATCAAATAAAATAATAAAATAAAAAGTTTATATAAATTTTAAAAAATATATATAATGAAATAAAATAAAATAAATAAAATTTAATTAAAATAAAATATAAAATTAAATGATAAACAATTGAAATAATAAATAAAATAAAATAAAATAATAAAATACAAAATGAATAAAATTTATATTTGACTAAAAAAACGTCGAAATAGAATGTAACCATAGACCTTTAGATCACAGATCACTGTAAACTCATTCAAGCATGTCTAAACATCTGTCTGGCAGCGTAAATCCTGGGAAAATCATGCCCTAATATGTCTGTCGAACTACATCTACGTCTTTGTGAATGGAGAAATTATTCCACCTCATTTTGCAAAAGGCATTTAGATGATGGCTGAACTTTTGTTTTCCCGAACAGCATGGTGCACGAACATCTATTTTCACATTAGATACAGCCATAATGTAAATTAATAGCCACGAGCACATAAACAGAATAATGCTATTCGGAGAATGAACTGTCATTATCTTATTTCTCCTGAGCAATTGCATTAGTCAGATATGACAGATCCAATAATGTCTATGGCTGCTGTGACCGGCTATATGCTGTAGCCGCAATTGCGAGAGAGGAAGTTCATCCCACGTTGTAAACTGATCTGTGCAAATCTGGTCCATTTGCGCAAATGCGTACCAAAGGGACCGGATCAAGAGCCGAGACGGAAAGAGAAGCCGACAGAAGCTGTGTTCTGAGTTTCCTTTCTATTGCTCTTGTAATAGAACCTACTTACAGCGTGAAGGAGTCTCAGGGAGGCGCGGAAGGAGCGCAGTATGTGGGTGGGTCTCCATCTCAGTACCTTGAGCTCCCATTGTGCCAGCATAGTGACGCCAACATCATCAGATGTTCCCGATCCCATGAGACGGCTGGTCCCCCATGAGGCGGAAGCAGTGGAATCCTGCTGCCTCATGTATCCGTTTATATCTTGAGAAAGAGCAGCAGCAACACAGGCTGCACAGACAACACGCATTGATCTCACAGAAAAACTCTGTCTCAGGATAGACAGGTTTTGGGAAAAAAATCTAATGCTTATTTGACAATGGTGGTAGTTACAAAAACATGGTGTAGATCAGGGCTGGGCAACTTCGGTCCTGGAGGGCCACTGTCCTGCAGAGTTTAAATTCAGCCCTAATCAAACACACCTGAACAAGCAAATCAATGTCTTCAAGATCACTAGAAAGCTACAGGCAGGACAGTGGCGCTCCAGAACCGAAGTTGACCAGCCCTGTTGTAGATAAATGATTTTTATTTAGAAATCATTTCTGTGCACCCTGAATTGATTCATAAAGCAGTTGTTGGAAATCAAATTGCTGGTGTTTAGTGTTTAAGTGTTTAGTTTTAATAGCAGTCAAATGGTTTGCAAATTTAAATTTTAGAACTGAAATGAAAGTACGGAAATCAAAGAAATATTTGTACTATTTCCTATGGTCCAAAATTAAAATAAAATAAAATAAAATAAAATAAAATAAAGCATTAATATTTTGAACACAATATTTACTCAAAATTCACCAAAAACCAAACAAAACAAAAGAAAAAAAAACAGATGGGCTCAGATTGGATAACAAATACACACATACATACAGTTTATTAAAATAAATAAAATAAAATTCAATAAAATAAAGTAAAATACAATTTCAGCATTAATATTTTGAACAATATTTACTCAAAATTCACCAAAAAAAAAGAAAGAAAATAAAAAAATTGGTTCAGATTGGATCACAAATATGTACATACACATATTAAGTAAAATAAAATTTAATAATACATAAAACGCACTATAATATAATACATTTTAATATATTATTTATATATTTTATGTACAATACATGCTACAAACCAAAAGTTTGTTATAAGAGGCATCTCATGCTCACCAAGGCTGCATTTATTTGATTAAAAATACTGTAAATATTTACTAATATTGTGAAATATTATTACAGTACCAGTTTCAACACTGATGCTAATAAATGATTCTTGAGCACAAAATTAGGATATTACAATAATTTCTGAAAGATCATGTGAATCTGAGTAATAACTGCTCAAAAACTAGCTTTGTCATCACAGCAATAAATAATATTTTAAAATACATCAAAGTAGAAAATAACATTTCATAAATAATATTTCAGAATATTTCAGAATGTCTTTATCATATTTTTCATCAAAAAATGCATATCCTGCTGGTGAGCATAAGATATTTCTTTCAGAAACATAAAAAAAACATTTGGAATAAGTAAGATGTTTAATGTCTCTTTTGCTCACCAAGGCTGCACTGATTTTATCAAAAACACAGAAAAAAACTGTAATATTGTGAAATATTATTGCAATTTAAAATACAGGTTTTCTATTTTCACATACTTTAAAATATAATTTATTCCTGTGATCCAAAGCTGAATTTTCATCCGCCTTTACTTCAGTCTTAGTGTCTCACAATCCTTCAGAAATTATTTTGTTATGCTAATTTATTATCAATGTTGTAAACAGTTCCTTTTTTTTTTTTGGAACCTGTTATATATCTTTTTCAGAATTTTTTGATGAGTTAAAAAGAACAGCATTTATTCAAAATAGAAATCTTCTCTAACAATATTAGTCTATACTATCGCTTTTTATCAATTTATCACATTCTTGCTGAATAAAAGTATTAATTTCTTTCAAAGAAAGGAAGAAAGAAAAAAATTTTGAACGGTAATGTTATTACAAAAGATTTCTATTTTAAATAAATGCAGTTCTTTTTATCATTTTATTCATCAAAGAACCCTGAAAAAACTACCACAGGTACAACTGTTTCCAACATTGATAATAAATCAACATATTAGAATGATTTCTAAAGGATCATGTGACACTGAAGACTGGAGTAATGATGATGCTGAAAATTCAGTTTTGTATCACAGGAATAAATTCTATTTTAAAATATATTAAAATAGAATTTCAAACTGCAATAATATTTCACAATATTACTGTTTTTTTTTTTTTTTTTTTTTAAATAAATAAACGGCCTTGGTGAGCAGAAAAGACTTTAAAAAACACTAAACATCTTACTGATCCCAAACATTTGAACGGCAGTTTGAACGGAATGCATAATTTAATAAGTATTAACTAATAAGTATTTACAAAACACATAAGAAACAAAACTTCATTCAGTTGTGTCCAAATTCCTGACTGGTAGCATACGTTACATCAGGCCATGGCAAATTTTCCTTATTCATAGTTTCACGGAAATGAGGACAGCAGGTGCGTACCCATGGGTCAGCGCAGTGAATAATTCAAAGGCTAAGAATCAGCTTTTTTCACCCCCATCCCAGCCTGGGTAAAGTTGAAAAGGCTCGCCTGAGCTGTTGCTCTCCCCTGCCAACGGCTGCATGTTTGGCACCAAGACATACATTTCTGAGATGAGCTGGCTTTCTGTCAGCCCCATTACACTCCTGGCAGAAAGATGCAGGATAGCTCTAATGGTGTGGGGAGAAGGACAAAAGGAGACGGAGAGAGGTGGCGAGCAGGTGGAAGTGTGAACAAAAGTACAGCGAGCAGCATGAAAAGATGAAGAATGTGCGAATGTGATAGGAATGAATGAATAAGAGAAGATACTATACAGACATCAATGTGCTCAGTAACAATGGCTTATTCGGAGAATAAAATGAAAGCATATAATAGAATCTCCAGCTACAAGATGTGATATATAGGTGCTGAAACCCTAATAAAAATGGTTACATCTGCCAAAAATACTGCGTTTTTTGTTACTAAATTACAATCACACAAAAAAAATTCTATAAAGGATCTAAAAGCACAAAAGAAATCTGTAGCAGATTCAGTTATTTGATAATAACAATAAAAAATAACTATCTCTTGAATATCTCTATCATATCACTACTGAAATTGTTTTTGAAAGCTCTTAAAGGAGAACTCCACTTCAGTCATCCAAGATGTTCATGTCTTTCTGTCTTCAGTCGTGAAGAAATTGTGGTTTTTGAGGAAAACATTTCAGGATTTTTCTCCATCTAATAGACTTCATTGGTGCCCCGATTTTGAACTTCCAAAATGTAGTTTAAATGCAGCTTCAAACGATCCCAAATGCAGTTGTAAACGACCCCAGGGTCTAAGGGTCTTATTTAGTGAAACGATCGGTCATTTTTTTCGGAAAGTAAGTGTAGCACAGGCTCTGGGATGCACGTTCACGTACTATTGAATCACGTCGAAAGGTCACGCGGAACTACAGACCCAGTGTTTACAAAGCGAACGCACAAAGACTAAGAAAGTGCAAGTAAGTCAAACGCTGTTTACAAACAAAAAGGTGCAACGATGTCGGACGATTCTGAAGTTGTAGGAGAAAATAACATGGGGTTTTTCGACATACTCTACCATTTTGCGCTGGAGTACACAGACGATAAATTTGTGGTGATTCGAAGATGTGATTTGTAGCAGTGATGGGAAGTTCAGATCATTTTACCGACTGACCTTTGAGTCTCATTCAGCTAAATGAACGAATCTTTTTGAGTCATTTTGTTCATTTTAGCAAAATCAGCATCACGTGACAGACCCATAAGATGAACGAAAGACTTGAAAAACCTGAGGACTCGAAACAGCTGAACTAATTCCAGTACAGAACCTAACAGGATGTTGCGCAAGCGTGACTGAATGAATCACTCCCCGAGATGACTCGTTTTTTCCCGAGTCACATTAAAGATTCATTAAAAATGAACAAAACATTCAAGAATGACCTGTGGACGTGCATCCTAGAGTCTGTGCTACACAAGCTTTTGTGCTTAAAAAAAAAATGTAAAAAATAAAATTTTACATTTCGAAAACAATGAACGATCGTTTCGCTAGATAAGTCACTTCTTCCTTGGCTGGGATTGTTTAGAGCCCTTTGAAGCTGCATGTAAACTGCATTTTGGGGCACCAATGAAGTCCATTATTTGCAGAAAAATTCTGAAACGCCTTCCTCAAAAACCATAATTTCGACTGAAGACAGAAAGACATGAACATCTTGGATGACAAGGGGGGTGAGTAAATGATTTGTAAATTGTTGTTCTGGAAGTGGAATTCTCCTTAAAGGAGAAGTCCACTTCCAAAACAAAAATTCACATATAATGTACTCAGCCCCTTGTCATCTGGAAAAAAACAGAGGTTGGGAAGAGCAAGACAAGACAAGCGTTTGGCATTGTATTTTTTTAATGAAAATAACCGATCGTTATGCTAGATAAGACCCTTCTTTCTCGGCTGGGGCCGTTTACAATCCCAAATTTGGGATCGTTTGAAGCCACATTTAAACTGCATTTTGGAAGTTCAAAATCGGGGCACCATATCAGTCCATTATATGGAGAAAAATGCTGAAATGTTTTCCTCAAAAAAAAAAAATTCTTTACGACTGAAGAAAGAAAGACATGAACATCTTGGATGACAAGGGGGGGTAAGTACATTATCTGTGAATCTTTGTTTTGGAAGTGGACTTCTCCTTTAAGCTCATTAAGGCTGCATTTATTTGATCAAAAATACAGTAAAAACAGTAATATTGAAATATCATTTCAATTTAAAACAAGTGTTTTCTATTTCAATATATTTTCAAATGTAATTTCTGTTGTGGCAAAGCTGAAATTTCAGCAGCCATTATTTTTGCAGGACTCTTTAATGAACAGAAAGTTCAAAAGACCAGTATTTTTGGCTTTTTTGTAACAGTGTAAAAGCCTTTAAAGTCATTTTTGAATTTAAAATGTCCTTGCTGAATAAAAGTATTCATATTTTTCAAAAATATCTTACTGACCCTAAACGTTTGAACTGCAGTGTAAACTCAAAAGCTTTTCATCAATGCACAATTCATAATTTTGTTTGATTTCCCACTTCATGGCTTTACTGTTAGTAACACCAAGGGCCAGATTTACTAACAGCTTTAACCAGCGCAAACCATCTTTTGGCATTAAAATAGTACTGTCAGGCTTTACTAAAGACGTGCAGTGAAGAATTAGCGCTGACAAAGCATGGACACAGTTATTTTTGCGCAACCTTACTGAATATGCATTTATAGGAGTTTCCCTTTCAGATGCAAAATTTATGGGAGGAGAGTATTAAAATGAATCACACAACACATTTTACTAACATTTGCGTTCGTCGAATTACTGGTATTTCCACCATCATTTAACGCCCAAAAAAGCATGTCTTGAAGCAGGCGCTAATTTGCGCTGCTCTTGGTAGATAGCGCTGGTCATTATGAAAAGTATCTGGCTGCGTCTGTGTTCTTTAATGTGTGCATTGTCAGTAAATCACCCCCAGCGCTTTTATGGAATTGCGCTCTGACGCTAATTTGCCCTGTTTAGTAAATCTGGCTCTAAGTGTATTAATTAAGATGTTTTATGAATTGGTTACAATTCAGGAAGCCATGCTCAGTGCTGTCAGGTCAAAACTCTGTCACCAGTATCTCATTCATCATCCTTTAACATCTGCCCATTTGAATTTTTTCCCTCTGCAGTTTAGGAAAAGACACACTCAAAAGCTGGCAAAATGCTGCTCATTGATTTGGATGCTGCCTCCACTTGTGATGCTCCAGTTAGTCAAAATGAAGAAAGATCGGCCTTGTTTATTCACAGTTTGGAATCACCCAGGAGAGACACACAGGCGAAGGTGAGATGGAGGAAAATGAAATTGCACCTAATCCTCTCCACTGGGACAGCGGAGAAAACTGCTGCAAATTTAGTAACGTCATTGAAACAAAACACTAGACGCAGACAAGGGAATAGGTGAATGGAGTGGCTTATTTAGCTCCTATTTGTTGTGCATCCAGATGTGCGCTGAGCATCTAAGGTGAGAGAGAATGAAACCGTCTGATACTTGAAATTTTATTCAGTCTTCAACCAAAAGTTGCTTCATGCATGAAACATTACGAGTGGTCTGCGAGTGAGAGCATTCAATAAATGTCTGGTACATCTACCAGACACGGCACAGAGATTACTGGGGGTATAAAAGAGATCTATGCAAGCACAGCAACAGGTGGGAAAGCCACCACAGTCTCATTTCACTGCTTTATTTAGACCTCAGACAGTCCTGGCTGACCTTCTCAGAGGTTTTAGCTCCAAGCCAGAGTAGAAACTTGGTACTTTCGCTAAGGACGCCCCTCACTCTCAGTGCCGGGCAGTGCTGCTTTCTTTGAAGTCCGTCCAGGCGGTTTTGGGAACAGACCCATTCATTTCACTATCAATAACCATAAGCCAGCCCTCTCTAACACCCAAAGGCCTGACAGACAGCTCTAGACTAAGGCCACATCAAACAGGAATCATGATCTAGCAGAGGATTTTGACCATAAATAAGCAGTGAAGGTCTTACCTGAATTAGTGAAATGTTGTTTAGATTCAGTCTGAAGAGGTAGTTTCTGCAGATAAAATAAAAGAGAGATTGAAAAAGGTTAGACTGATATGATCTATCGACTGGAGATGAAATTAAAATGTACCCTTAATGTGCCAAGGGAAATGAATAATAAAGTGGGGTCCAAAAGTCTGAGACCTCTAGTGAAATTTTTTGTTTTACACTGTTTTATATATATACAGTATATGTGACCCTGGACCACAAAACCAGTCTTAAGTCACTGGGGTTTATTTGTACCAATAGCCAAAAATACATTGTATGGGTCAAAATTATTGATTTTTCTTTTATGGCAAAAATCATTAGGAAATTAAGTAAAGATCATGTTCCATGAAGATATTTTGTAAAATTCCTACTGTAAATGTATGAAAACTTAATTTTTGATTAGTCATATACATTGTTAAGAACATTATTTGAAGAACTTTCAGGGCAATTTTCTCAATATTTAGATTTTTTTGCACCCGCAGATTCCTGATTTTTAAATAGTTGTATTTCGACCAAATATTGTCCTATCCTAACAAACCATACATCAATGGAAAGCTTATTTATTCAGCTTTCATATGATGTATAAATCTCAATTTAGAAAAAATGACCCTTATGACTGGTTTTGTGATCCAGGGTCACACACACACACACACACACACACACACATATATATATATATATATATATATATATATATATATATATATATATATATATATACTGCTGTTCAAAAGTATGGTATCAGTAAGATTTTTCACATTTTTTTTTTTTTAAAGAAGTCTCTTATGCTCATCAAAGTTCCATTTAAATTTAAAATAACAATTTTCTATTTTAACATACTGTAAAATAGAATTTATTTCTGTGATGCAAAGCATGATCCTTCAGAAAGCATTCTAATATGCTGATTTATAATCAGTCTTGGAAACTGTTGTGCTGCTTAATATCTTTTGGAATTTGATTTTTTTCAGCATTCTTTAATTAATTAAAAAAATTAAAAGAACAGCATTTATTCCAACAATATAAGTCTTTACTTTACTTTTTATCAATTTAACACATCCTTGATTAATAAAAGTATGAATTTCTTTCAAACAAACAAAGAAAGAAAACATTTACTGACCCCAAATTTTGAACGGTGGTGTATATTGCTAGAAAAGATTTCTATTTTATATAAATGCTGTTTATTAAATCAAAGAATCCTGAAAAAGGTATCATAGGTTCCAAAAATAAATAAATAAAAATATTAAGCAGCACAACTGTGTCCAGGACTGATGATAAATCAGCATATTAGAATGATTTCTGAACATCAGATTTCTGATCATGTGACACTGAAGACTTGAAAATTCAGCATTGCATCACAGGAATAAATTATATTTTAAAGTATATTGAATCCACTATTTTAAATTGCATTAATATTTTAAAATATTACTGTTTTTTCTGTATTGTTAACTAAATAAACACAGCTTTGATACACAGAAAATAATTCTCCAAAATAAAAAAAAAACTTTTGAACGGCAGTGTGTGTATATATATACACACACACACACACACGCATAGTTATGTAAGCTGTGTATCTGTATTGATCAATTTCATGCATCATTCCAAGCTATGGCTAGATATTATATGAGCTTTTTAAAGTTTTTACCTTGCTCCCACTATAAGTTCATTCCTGGTGAGGTCAAGGGTCAGCTGAGAGTAGTCTCTTACACCAGGAAAGGAGAAACTGGAGATTAAAGGACTTAGAGCTGAAAGACAAAAAAAAAAATGTATGCATTTTAGTGATACAGTAAAGAAGTAGCTGTGTTTGACAAACCTTAAAAGTTCAAAGCGTATAACATTAAAATCCATTAAAAGAACTCCTGGTTTAGGTTAACATATGGATTAAGTATTACAAAAACAACTTTCACAATGGAGGTCACTAATCCAGGAAAACGAATGTACTTTCTTCCCATGAGCTCACAAGAACATGCAAGGAGGAGCAGAGAGCTATGCTCAGAGGTAGCTGGGCCTCTTCAAGGATACTGATCCTAATTCGACATGACACTTAGTCAAAACTCTGCTTACCCGAGGAATCTCAGAACATAAAAGCGCTGTTTGATACAAAGTTTCGCAAATCAAAACAATTTGCCCTGGCACACACTTACAGCACCGACTGGCCCTATTGAAGAGGGAATTACATAGGACAGAAAGGGCATTATGCAAATATAAAAACCACTTGATCTATTGTTGACCTTAATGTGGCTTAGTAAATGGGATTTCACTGTAAAAGGAAGCGATAAAAAGATTTGTTATCCTTCCATACCAAATAGGATCTCTCAGCAGCATTCTGGATATGACATGTCTAGTTAAAACATAGAAATCCTTGCCTAATATTACATAATGCAGTTTTCAATGTTGTTAGTACTACAAATCAAGTTTCACTTTCCTAATAAGCAAGAAAGCATAGATCTTACCATGCATGACAAACTGGATAGTCTTGAGTTACAAAAACAACTCAAAGTCCAAAGTACTTCTTAAAATTAAACTTCAAAAACCAAATGAATGAATGCAAGAGAATGCATGAACTAAAAAATAGTAAATATGTTGATTTCAAATATAAATCACTTTGAAATAAAAATGTCAATATTTTATATAATGACAATACTGTGTATTTTAAATTATTCATATGATTCGTATTAAATGTATTAAATCGCATAAATATACAACACTAAAACGAATATATAAGGCTATACATACTTAATACATACACTGTAAAAAACAATTTGTTGTGTCAACTTAAAATAATTTGTAACCTGGCTGCCTTAAAATTTTAAGTTCAGCCAACTCAAAAAAAGTTTATTCAACTTGAAATGTTAAATTATACTAAGTGACAACTTAGATATTTGAGTTAAATCAACTTAAAAATGTAAGGCAGCTGGGTTACCCATCTGTTAAGTTTAGCAAACACAAATATCTAAGTTGTTACTTATTTTAGTTGACTGAACTTAAAATTTTAAGGCAGCAGGGTAATTATTTTAAGCTGACTCAACAAATTGTGTTTTTTTTTATTTTTTACAGTGTACATCATTTCTCTATTAGACACAGTATAATAAAAAATAAAAAGAATTTGACTACAGAACGTTGCAAACACAGCTGCAGATTTCTCAAACCACAGGTCAAAGCAGCAGTGAAAGTGGTTTCCATTAACAAGACATCTATAAATACCACATCATACAGTCCGAATCTGCCGTGGCAGATGGAGTCATCCAGATGCTGGGGTCATCCAAAACAATCCGTCTTTCACATGATAACACAAATTGAATAAATGTAAGGAATGTGTTTGCATGATATTTACAGGGGGGAAAAAAATGGGGAAAAAGCCTCTGCTATGGCGCTGAATTAATATATTAACAAACTGAATGACTGGAACCATATGGCTGCATCGTTCAGGCGTTATTTATGGGAATATAATAACAGGGAAACAAACACAATCTGTACTATAAGCCTACCTCATCCACAAGCATCCATCTCACCCGTGTTAAAATGTGGTTATGGCCTTTGATGACTCTGATAAAAAGTGTTCAGAGAGAATCATAGAAAATCTTACAGGATATCATACATCAAGAACTAGCTGTCTTACAGACAGTGATTAACGACTGAGAAGGATAAGACGGAGTCTTTTTCTTTATATATATAAAAAACTGTAGCACAAGCTTGAAGCTTATTGATCCATTACTGTAGGTCAAAAGTGAGACAGCTCACAGTCTATAATATAATACAGAGGTTTCCTACCTTTTATGTCAGCAAACTACTATGACCCAACTTATTTACTTTACCAACTTTTTCTTTTTTTTCTTATGGCTTTATTTACACCAAAAGAAAAAAAAACCTTTCAATAAATATAATGAATTGTTACATGTATATTTTTTTCTCTCTTAAGAAATGTAAATATATTTTTATTATACATTATAAACATTTTTTGTGTAGTATATTTTTCCACTTAAAGGAACACTCCACTTTTTTTGAAAATAGGCTCATTGTCCAAGTCCCAAAACAGTTGAGTTTTACCGTTTTCGAATCCATTCCGCCGATCTCTGGGTCTGGCGGTAACACTTTTAGCATAGCTTAGCATAGATCATTGAATCTGATTAGACCGATAGCATCTCGCTCAAAAATGACCATATATAATGACGATATTTTTCCTATTTAAAACTTGACCCTTCTGTAGTTACATCGTGTACTAAGACTGACGGAAAATGAAAAGTTGTGATTTCCTAGGCTGATATGACTACGATCTATACTCTCATTCCGGCGTAATAATCAAGGAACTTTGCTGCCGTACCATGGGTATGATATTATGCAGCGCCTGAAAGTGACCGGCACTAAGTTTGTGTAGATGTAGAGTTTTAGCCGGCAGAGTTGACGGCTGTGTAACATCATCCTTGATTATCACGCCGAAATGAGAGTATAGTTCCTAACCATATTGACCATATTAAAAAAATCGCAACTTTTAATTTTTCGTTTAAGCTTTATTTTGACGTAACAAAGTGGTTACTTACTTTTTTTAAATTAAAGTTTTAAAGTCTCCCTATTAATGTCATTATATTCTTCATTCAGACCGATTTGTGAATACAGAATGCGCACGAACACAAGAGGCGGGATTTATCGCAACAACCAATCACAGCCGAACATAACCACTCATATCAATCATATTGCAATGGAGGCATTGCATATGTATATACAGTGTGTGCAAAAGTGTGCAAAAAAATGGTTTTAAGTCAGCTATTTCTATCTTTTGCTGTTGTGTGTCAGTAGGATATATCAGTGTACATTTCCAAACATGCATTTTGATATGAAGAGTTCGGATGCAAAACCAGCTAAAAGCCACTGAAGGATTACAAATTTAAGAAACTGTTTAAAATATGCTGATCCTATGTTCTGACATAGCATTACGTGAAAACCTAAGGTGCAGTACATTGTATTTAGCATTTAAGGTAAATATGATGACATCAGACAAATGATTCTCTCAAGCAAAGTTTGTAGCATGAGGTTCCTGCCAGTTCCTGTTCTCTTATTGTAAGTCAAATGAGCCAGATTACTGAGATGTTCACCTTTTGTTTGTAATGGCTCTTGGTACCTCTGCCCAGTCTTTGAGTAGTTATGATGATTGGATTAGGACTGGTGTAAATGGTGCAGCTATACCTGAATACTTCATTTGCATGCTTTGTTTGGGGTTGTCACCCAGGTGCTTTGTCTCCAGATCTAAGCACTGCCCCCTAAATGTATATAAACTACAATGTATCACTGCCTTAAAAAGACGACTTTTTTGAAGACTGCAGTGCCAAGCAGAGAGTATCTGAATAAAGAGAAACTTCTGCTTCAAGATATCCAAAAACGTCTCCTGGTCTCTAAGAAAAAATTCACAACACCACCTCGGTCAAAAATTAGATAATGATGCTGTGTGAATGTTTTGACACATAGTATACATCCATCAAATACTTTTACTTCAAACTCGCTAAATCCCAGCCTCAGCTGAATTAAAAGTGTCGGTACTAACAGAGAAATCTATTCATAGGAGCCTGATAAAATGCTTATTTTAAAGAAAAATGTCAGATGGATTTAGAGGCTTTTGCATCTGAACTCTTCATATTTCCTACTGACACACTAAAGCAATAGATATGTAAAGGTGTATATATATTTATATATAAAGGTATATAAAAATATAAAAGTTTATGTTTGATTAAAAAACTTAAAACTATTAAAACTAAACCTGGCCACTTCATTGATTTTTTTTTTTGTTAGTCAAATCCATATTGGGAAAAACAGATATTATAAACACAATTGTCACAGTCTACTCTAGTTAGCATGATGCAAATGAAAAGCTATTAACCCTAATCCACATGGGTTTTAACATTGCCCTAATGTTTCTCTTTATGCTGTTCCTCGAACAAGACTATGTCTACATAAGATTACATAATACGTCGTACTTTGGATCCACAGGATCTTAATGTAAGAACCAGGTTTCTTAATTAGCTTAACCAGCTAATCTTAATCAATCAGTTTCATCAGAAAAGCCAAACTATTTAACTAGAATTTTGGCAGATAGACCACTACCAAACCAGAAATGACCTGCATAACTATGCTAGGACCACCATGAAAATCTACGTTTAGTTATGCTTGTCTTTTATCCTGAATCCTTCATAAAACACATGCGCTGACAAATCGCTTAGATTGTGCAGGTTGAAGGACTGTCATGATAACCTCAGAGTCACCCGAGTTACCCCAAACCACACCGGAGTTAAACGTCAGGCTCAGCATGAAAAAGCTGATCTTTGCAAAAACAAACCGACTCAGCTGTTCAGCTGTAAGCCCTGCAGGGCTCAGATACGTTACCCCCTAAACCTGAATAAAATAAATCACTCCAATTCCCCTGCACAGTAATTTTTAAGATAACCAACAAAATGAGTTTGCACCACCACACCGCGTAGAGGTTATCTGAATGTTTGTTTTTCATTCGCTTACAGGAGTTGATCATAAAGTGCCCTTTCTGACGGACTTCTAAGCCTCTGTGAGTTTTATATAAACGGAGGTTTTATATGCACGGACAGCTCCCACACATCATCAAGCCTGCCTGACGTCCAGCAATCCACATGCAATAAAAAGGGATAAATATGAGGGCCGGGCCAGAAAAGGGTTGATGGACGATTATTGCATTTTCCTCACCAAACACGCAGCGGAAGAGATTAATGCGTTAGCCAGCAGATCCGAGGGACAAGAACGGATTCAACAGTCTGCATCCAAGACGCTCTGGAGGACATAAATCATAATCATTATGTTTTTTGTTCTCGAAGATTTACAACTGACTGGTTCTTAATGCTACACGCAGAGAGGAAGACAGAAGGGGTGGTTTTGGCCATGCTGCTGCGGGTATTGATTGCAAGACTGCCATTGTTAAGCTACAAATCACACAAACGCTAGCAAATAACCAGGCCCGGATTGAACCTGCACACTTTCTATGCTTATACGGGGATGTAGTTAAATGATTTAAGTATGGATTTAAACAGGGCTGAGGGTACTACACTCTTATCGGCAGCTGAAAGCATAATCAAATTTGCCAAAATATTTAATTAACGAACACGCAAGAGAGAATGTGTAGAATTGAAAATAATGATTTTGCAGAAACCTGCCAAACTTTCACAGTCTGAGAGTTCACAGTTCACATGCAAAATCTTACACCAATTATGATTAATAATCTGAAAGTGTATAAGGTCATGGAAACAAATTAAACTGTGTTGTTTCAATTGGGTGAAGGTCACAAACTGTTTAAGGATTATACACCTGGATTTCTGCCCAGTTCTCCGAATTCGCTTTGCATATAAACTCCTTCAGAAATGTTCTGACATTTCAGTATGAAAGAATCTCATGTAAACTTGTTTTCTTGAATTACCAGGTTTTTAGAATAAGCAGGTTTGGATAAGTATCAGCACACTGTTGTGCATGTAAACACAGTCAATGTAAGATTTACTGTAAATGAGAACAATCAGTATTTACTATAATCAGCACAAACACAACTGAAAACAATAACTAAACATACATTTGATTTAAAAATCTGCCTTCATGATGTCATTAAAATATTCTAAATGCATTTTCTTCCCCTCCAGAGTTCAGTAATCAGAAGCATCTATACACATAAAAAATGCAGATGATTAAAATTATTCAAACGAGGATCACAAAACTACAACACTATGCAAATGAAAAGCTATTAACCCTAATCCACATGGGTTTTAACACTGCCCTAATGTTTCTCTTTAATCATTATATAAAAAACAAAATTAAAGCAGAATTTCCCTCTATGTTTATTTAATTCATTGCTTTAAGCTTATCGCTAAATACAGAAATAACTTAACAATAATAATCCTAAATTTGGTTAGGGAGAAGATTAAGGAGTATATTATGCAGTGTGAGGCTGAAAAAGTTATCAATGAGAAACAGTTTTGAAAAGAATCAAGGTGAAACTAATCCAATTCCACAAGAGCTGCAGTCCTCTCTGGGATCAATACGAGAGAGTGAATATGGATCACCATTGACCGCTGTAGGCCTAGTAGCCTTACGTTTTTGTGACGTTGCTTTTGATAGCACTAGCCTTGTCCTGTGAGAGACAAAGTCATCTCGTCTGTATTTTGCATCTCTCCGCTCCAAAGACCGTTTCTCATCTGAGCTCAGAGAATCTTATCAGAAGATGCAGGCCGGAGCTTATCTGAGCACAGTCCGAATTTGCTTGTGTTTTGTCTCTGGTCTCCTTCCTCATGCCTGCTGTGTGATTTCCCTGCTGTTGCATCCCCTGTTGTCACTGCATGAGCGGAGAGAGCCACAGAAATCTAAATCCTCTTACGCAGACTGCACTCTGATTATAGAAATGGGAAGACAATGAGTGCCCCAAGAAATGCCACGTCACAACAGAGGAGAGGACAGGGCACTCTGGGGATGAGGCCGCAAATCGAGGGCCGGTTCAAGTCAGGCAAAGACCTGAAAGAGCACCTTTCACAAAGCCAATGAGAGAAACCTGCACTGGCAATTTCAAACGGTCATTGAAGCGTAACACGTCAGCATTTACAATGGACAGGAAAGGCCAAGCAGAAGCATAAGGGCTGCTGCTATCAGTTCAAACCACTTACCAAGTTCCATTTCATTCACGGTTAGCAAACGTAAACCTTGCACTCCAAGGTTAGACTCACTTGTGAACACCTCCAACAACCTCCACTTTCTATGTGTGTGGTGACAGAGGGTCCAACGACATGACAGAATGGTTCAGGCATCAATGCCTCCAAAATCACAGACCAATTAGGTTGAGGGAGACACATCGGTAAAGGCGTGGAGTTTAAGAACAACATTATTTTTCTTTTCTTCTTTTTTTCTTCTCAAGGTCTACTTAAATGGGGCAGGTGGTTAAACAACAGCACTATTACCCACTAGAGATTGGTTTCTGAACATGTTCTACAGACGAGACAAACAATCTCAAGACAATTACAATGGCTGGGTGAGTGGAAGGTAGACAATGGCTCTGTGGCACCACTCCTCTCGGGACAGATTACTGTAATTCCAGCCTAACAGGTTAGGACTTTGCATTAGGTTCTCAGCATTGGACATGCAAGGACACTCCATACCTGACATTAGCTCTTAAATCTTGCTGTTTTCAGTCTCGATGTGGCCTATAAATGCTTAAGATCCAAATCTGGTAACTTTAGACGGTGGTTTTATACAACAAAAGGTGGAATTTACTAAGGGGCCATTCACACATAACATTTTTGCTTTTAAAAACGTGAGATGCAGGGCAGTGAGACAGAAAAAACATTTTTTTTATAAGTTGAACGCAATGTTCTAAGGACAGCATGTCAATCAAGAGATGCCGCAAAAAGTGCAATAATCAAAAAGACAGAGCAACAATACAGTGCTGCTTGAGCGTTTGTGAACCCTTTAGAAATTTCTAAATTTCTACATAAACATAACGCAAAACATCATCAGATTAAAGTTGACAAAGAGAATCCAACCAAAGAAACAAGACAGAAATATATACTTTGTCATTTAGTTATTGAGAAAAATGATCCAGTGTTAAATATTTGCGAGGTGCAAAAGTATGTGAATCTTCAATTTCAGTATCTGTTATGACCACTTTTTGAAGCAATAACTGCAGGTAACTTTTTTTGTAACTGCTGATCAGTCCTGCATCATGACTTGTAGGAATTTTAGCCCATTCTTTAGTACAGAAACACTTGAACCCTGTGATGTTGGTGGGTTTCCTCCTAAGAACTGCTTGCTTCAGGTCCTTTCACAACATTTTAATTGGATTAAGGTCCGGACTTTGACTCGGCCGTGATGGCAAGTTGTCCTGTCCAACATGCAGCAAAACAGGCCCAAACCATGATACTACCACCACCAGGTTTCACAGATGGGATAAGGTTCTTCTTATGCTGAAATGCAGTGTTTTTCTTTCTCCAAACATAACACTTTTTATTTAAACCAAAAATTATATTTTGGTCTCATCCATCCACAAAGCATTTTTCCAACAGCCTTCTGACTTGTCCACATGATGTTTATCAAACTGCAGACAGGCAGCAGTGTTTTTTTGGAGAGTTGTGGCTTTCTCCTTGTAACCTTGCCATGCACACTATGGTTGTTCATTGTTCTCCTGATGATGAACTCATGAATTTCAATATTAACCAATGTGAGAAAGGCCTTTAGTTGCTTAGAAGTTATCCTGGGGTTCTTCGCAACCTCGGAAACTATTACACATCTTGCTTTAAAGTGATCTTTGTTGGTCGTCCACTTCTGGGGAGGGTAACTGTGGTCTAGAATTTCTTCCATTTGTAAACAAACTGTCTGACTGGAGATTTGTGAAGTCCAGACACTTTAGAGATGGTTTTGTAAACTTTTCCAGCCTGATGAGCAACAACAACTCTTTTTCTGAGGTCCTCAGAGATCTCCAATGTTTGTGTCATGATTCACTTTCACAAACATGATCAGACTTTAATAGATCCCTGTCCTTTAAATAAAACCGGGCATAAACGGACACCTAATTGTCATCCTATTGACTGAAAACACTTCTGAAAAGACAGACTCTAATTTCACCTTCAAATTAACTGCTTTAATGTGTTCATCGTTTATGCTTGAATGCATGTCATTAGCTTACAGCATGAATTATATTATTGTGGATCTGTACATTTCATCAACAAATTATTCTTAAATTTAATGCAGACAATATGCATCATGAAAAGTATTATATAAATAAACATAAATTGAAACCTTGTACATCTATGGATAGTGCCATTTGTTAGCAGGTGCTGTGTTTTAGTTCTGGAAAAATGGAAATTAGGTTCCTTAATGATCTATCAGTACTATATTGGTTATTGGTAAATATGTTGTTGGGTATGTTTATTTCTCTTATTTTTTTTACATTAATATTACCCTTTGTCATCACATAATGCCCACAAAGTGAAAAATCTTTAGCAAATTTCAAAATTGCAACCTGTTTTTCACACTGTACATTACAATGCATTGCTTAAATTAAATTTTACAGTATAAGATTATTTTATACATAATTCATAAATAATAGTAAACACAAATAAAGCAAATTCATTTTAAAATTTACAGTGCAGTACCATTTCAACTCATTTTGTATCTTGTTACACTGGACTAAACACAGAACAGGTTTTTGTTGAAATAGTGAATACCTTTGGTGAAATCACCTCAGTGTTTGTTGGATAAGTCTCCAGACTTTCAGAAACCTGGTAATTCTCATTTCCGCATACATGTGTTTGCAGTGATACACTGATATCCTTGTAGATAGACATGCTGGTGTTATTTTTTGCAAGCTTAGTCATGAAGACCAAAAAAACAGAACAAATACCTACACCCCCACCAAAAATCCATCCAAATGATGTCCCGAGATATCTAAACTTATCTGAGACTCCTTGTAATACCAGCATGCTATTGCTGTTGCTGTTTTATAGATATGCTGGCGATGATTTTAGATGGGATTGTCACGTATAACACGCAATGAAAAAAATAAGGATTTTCTCTGAAGGGAATAAGTATCAGGTTGCTCTCAATATGGTATTATATAACGACACAGCACCCGCTTTGAGTTTCTTAAAGTGGTAGTCATATCATGAAAAAAAGGCTTTGATCTCTTGAAATAAAAGGGTTTAATGTAAACATACTCAGAGTATGAGAAAAGAGAAAACTTTTCCAGGCCAAACAGACCACCTATTGAAATGCTGCAAGCTACAAAAACTTCTCTTTCTGAACTTCCTCAACTTTCTGAAGTCAGATGAATACATTGACACATGACCGCCTGCATTTGCACATCAATGATGCCTAATCGGTGGTCGGCAACTTGGACCGGCCAGTCGTGTTGAAGTAATATGGAGGGGGTAGAAAAGAAAATGTTATTATTCCAGTTGGCATATAACAATAAGATATGGAGGTCCCTTGATTATTTCAGTCTGACCTACACTGTCTGTGTGTCACATTTCAGTGAGAATTGTTTTATGAACCTGCCACAATCTAATCCAGCCTTTTCAAAGGAATGCTATTGAAGGTCAAGGCAGCAACAACTACATTGGACCAAATAGCAAACCTACCACAAACTGTGAAGGTTGTCTCTCATTTCACATGCTAAGAGAGTGTTTACACAGAATTTAAAAGGATAGTTCACCCAAAAATGAAAATTCTGTCATTAATTATTCACCCTTGTGTCATTCCAAACCTGTAAAACCTTTGTTCATCTTTGGAACCCAAAGATTTTGATTAAATCCAAGAGCTTTCTGACTCTGCATAGACAGCAACGCAACTACCATGTTCAAGGCCCAGAAAGGTAGTAAGGACATTGTTGAAATAGTCCATGTGACATTAATGGTTCAACCTTAATGTTGTCAGAAATCTCTCGTATTTGGAATAACATAAGATGAGTAATTACTTACAGAATTTTACATTTTGGGCGAACTACACTGTAAAAAACAATTTGTTGAGTCAACTTAAAATAATTTGTAACCTGGCTGCCTTAAAATTTTACTCACATATTTGAGTTGAATCAACTTAAAATTTTAAGGCAGCTGGGTTACTTACCCATCTGTTAAGTTTAGCAAACACAAATATCTAAGTTGTTACTTAGTGCAACTTAACATTTCAAGTTGAATAAACTTATTTTAGTTCACTGAACTTAAAATTTTAAGGCAACAGGGTAACAACTTATTTTAAGCTGACTCAACAATTTGTGTTTTTTTATTTTTTTTACAGTGTATCCTTTTAAAGCTACAGCAGCAAAAACAGCCTATTTAATTGTAAGGCTCACAAGAAACTAAACTCCTCAGAAAAAAGTAATAAATACTGTTTTTATATAACCCCATTAAAGTTCTTAGATATGCTGCATTATTACCTCACAACATTTCCCTGGTTTCTGTATTATTTGCAATTAAAAAATGCTTTTATTAAAAAGTATTTGTCAAAATAATAATAAATATATATATTTAATTACGCCACGCTGGATAAGGCATTAAGTCTATCTTGAATTAGTGGATTAATTTAAGTATACTTTGTTATTGCAAAGCCAGATTGTTTCTCATTTGTGTTTAATTTATTCATATTTAAAATACGCAAAAAAAAGAATGCAGTAGAAAAAAAATACACTCTTATTAAAAGATCCATTGTCTGAAAATAAGTCTTAATTTAATGTTGCATAAGTAAATGCATCTTTTTACAGTTTAACTTTATTTTTAAATGGAAAACAAGTCAAATGACTAATTTAAAAACTAATTAAGAGTTAATTCCTTGAAATGTAAAGTCTAATTCTTAAACTTGTAAGTCCCCATTCCATAAGCACCGGAAGGGTTCAGAAAGGAGACTGGCCCCAACCCTGGTGGTCATGCTCTACCATGCTAAATCATCTTAAGAGTATCATTTCCATGGTTTAGAATAGTTCAAAGGCATGTGTGAATCTACAGAGCTTGTCAGAGATCAGAGATAGAGGCCCCCAATACGCCTCAGGTGACTCCACTAAGCAGCCGCCAGAAGGCGTCAATTAAAAAAACGTTCATCCATCAAAGAACCTAATCTCAAGTTCGGCCAACACTTCCATTGTAGCAGGGCTTCCATACCACTGCCTCAACATAAAAGAAGGCATTAAGGTGTGCTGTGGGGCTTCCATACCACTGAGAACACATAAAGAGGGATTTCTAGGTGTGCTAGCTTACAATGGAAAGCTAATTGTTTAGCAGCTCTGCGCATGAATGCTATGCCACAGTGCCTTTGCTTTGACGAGCTAAAATGACGAAAGGGAATAGAATGTCTTAACAACAAAAACAAAAAAAAATTAGAAAAACAAAGACAGTATCAGCTGTACGATTTACTGATGGTTTGCAAGTTGTAGTGTTTTCTAACTCAGTGAACAAGGTCGTTTGTAATTCCAGACTATTTCAACACTATGGAAAGAAAAAAAAATCTTGTCGCTTTAATACCAAAGCATAAAATGACAAATCAAAATGCAACCTGAGCTTTTTCGGAAGCAATAAATGGAGCTCGCCGCAGGCAATGTCTATATGAGCCATGGCTGTCCTAATGTCCACGCAGGTTTCATATATTAAACAGAGCCCCCCCTGGTTATCAATCCTTTCTCTTTCCCGTGAGGCATTTTTGCTGCAATTTTTGTCATGTCCCTCAGAGAGTCAAAAACACGCTGCTCATACTCCACGGGCAAGGCAATCACCGAAAGATCATATTCACTACAAACACACTCTGTTGTCTAAATAAATATGTGCTTGGTATAGAAAACACCTTTGTTCCACGGGTATAGAAAAGATTTTCTGAGCGATATCAAGGAATGGCTCCACATTCTGTTTTCTTTGTGTGCTAGGACACAGGAGGATAGGCATCTTGACGAAATGAAAGACGTTTATCTCTCGCTATCTTCTGCATGCTCTATCGCTGTCTGAAATGTGTGGATAACCAAATGAATAAGATAAACGAAACAAAAAATGTAGATCTACAGTCTGGGCCTGTCTAATATACAGGAATACTGGAAAAACAACCAGACTCAGACATTCCCAAACGCTATGAATTCCAGCAGAGGACTTCGTCTGAAAAATGTGTATGTGCAGTGGTGAACATGCCTGGCCACATCTTTCAACATAAAAACTAATAATTGCTGTTATTATCAGCAATTAAAGTTGAAAGAAGTATGAACATGCACTGAAAATATATGAAGGCTACCTTCTGTGCACTTCAAGCATGCTTTGTCAGTTTTTAAATGATTCAGGTTTAGCCAACAAAAATATTGCCAACGTTTAGTCATGCAACTAGCTTTTTTTTGTAGTATGACAGAAGCAGCTATTTTCAAAATAGCATAGTTTTTCCAGCAACCAGTCATTTTTCTAGTTTTTGCACTTTCTTTCATATATACAGTTGGTTAAATAAGATTCATGTGACTGATTTTTCATTTCAGTGAATTAGTGAATCAATTTTATCTTGGAACAAAACATAGTTCAATTCAGTGAACGACTTACTGATTCAAACAATTTACAGAATTATTTGAGTACATGTGAGAAGTAGGGAAAACTGCATACCAATATACATTTTATAGTCACACAGCCTGTTATGAGCTGTAAATACTGTTAAAGTGTGAGAATTAACCTGTGCTAGTCCATTGGCGTGACCGCTGTGCATACAAGGCACTTCAGATCAATCCTGCGGCGTGCTTTCGGTAGTGATGTATGCTTTTGAAGTGAAGCTTTATGAAGTTTTGAAACCTTTGTGAATCATTTGTTTTGTACCAATGGTCCAGAGTACGTATAAAACTGCCTTAATGATTTTTCCTTAATGCCTTAATGAATAGCTTAATGATTTTTCAATCTGTTTTGTGCATTATTTACCCATAAGGAAGGTGACACCAGTGACAGTAACACTAGTAACAATTTTCATGAAAAATGAATTTTACAAAATGGCTGCTGCAAGATATCAAACCACAAGTTGTCAACCATGGTATACTCACTAAATTAAGTAGTTTAATTCATTTGTATTCTAGTTTTATACAATTCCCTAACAACAAAACAGGTAATACCAGTGAGTTAAAAAGCTTCAAATGATAAATAAGAAAATGTCTGATAACTTAAAAGAGCCAGTGGACTTATCATGGGTCTTTCTTCATAGATCTTCAGGAAATAGGAAGAAGGAAGTCAAGTGATGCCATCAGTGTGATTTTTATGTCAAAATAAACAATTTTTGTTAAATGGTAACATCAGTGACACAGCCACACTTTTATTATATATTTTAGCATTTTTATTCATCTTTTTGTTTGTTTTTTTCGTGGGCCTTTCTTCATAGATCTTCAGGAAATAGGAAAAAGGAAGTCAAGTGATGCCATCGGTGTGATTTTTATTTCAAAATAAATTATTTTTGTTAAATGGTAACATCAGTGACACAGCCACACTTTCATTACATATTTTATCATTTTATTCATCTTTTTTTTTTTTTAAATAAAGAAATTGCAACCCTAAATTGTTTTTCAAGTGTAATATTTCTGTAAAGGCTAGGGACAGAAAAATTGACATTTCAATAGAATGACCCATTTGCAATGCCTCCGGGCAGCTCGTACAAGACAAAGTCCTATCTAAGTGAATGAGGCAATCTTGAAATATCTAAAACTGCTTGCTGAACTTGCAATTAAATTACATATTTCAAATCAGCAACAAATCAGGAAAAAATCTGAAATGAACTGCCCCATGAATGTTGTTTCTTATGCTCACATAGCATTTAAAATGCTTATTTTTTAGGCCAGCCAATGCGCATACATAGCCATAACGTTTATGACTGCGCATGCGCATTGGCTGGTCAAGCCTCAGGTTTTTATGAAAACCAGATCTTCTAACAGCCACTGCAGTGATACAATGACTTTACCAATCAGCGATTGGCTCTTTCATTTAGAAGGTGCGACTATTCTACCATATTGTGCGTTGCAGTTGCTTCCAATCATAAGTATAGGAGTAAACCATCTTTGTATTTCTATAGTCTTTGTTCAAACCAAAAGGTTCATTTGTGCCATCACTAGCTTTTGCATAGGTTAAAGGAGAACTCCACTTCCAGAACAACAATTCACAATTTATTCACTCCGTTGTCATTGTGTGACGGGACAGAAGCGCGGCTCTGCCCGAACAAAGCAGCAGCGGCGGCGCCGGCGGTGTGAGAGGGGACAGAAGCGCGGCAAGCACGGAGGCATACGAGCTAGGCTAAGGGCTAACCCCACCAGACCTGCTCTTCCAACACTCATGCTCTCTAATGTTCGCTCGCTGGAAAATAAACTGGACTCATTTCAACTCAGTCGCTCTACACTGCACGAGCAAGGGATTGTCTTAGGTTATGTGTATGTATAGTTAGTTAATTATAGTATATGTATAGTTACATGTATAGGATTAAAAATTGCTTCTATGTCTAGTGTATTTTTGTTCATACTTATGTTTATTTATGTAGCACTGTGGTCCTGCGAGACACGGCATTTCATTCCACTGTATGTCCACACATGTAGCGGAATGACAATAAAGCTTGACTTGACTTGACTTGACTTGACTTGACTTGATCCAAGATGTTCACGTCTTTCCGTCTTCAGTCGTGAAGAAATTATGTTCTTTGAGAAAAACATTTTTCTCCATATAATGGACTTTATTGGTGCCCTGATTTTGAACTTTCAAAATGTAGTTTAAATGCAGCTTCAAAGGGCTCTAAATGATCCCAGCCGAGGAAGAAGGGTCTTATCTAGCGAAACGAAACGTCTTTTTTTTGGAAAATAAAAATTTGTATACTTTTTAAGCACAAAAGCTCGTGTAGCACAGGCTCTGGGATGCCTGTTCACGATGCTACATACTACTGAATCAAGTCAAAAGGTTATACGGAATGTAAGCGAAACTACAGACCAAGTGTTTACAAAGCAAATGCGCATAGACTAAGAAAGTGCAAGTACGTTTGTAAAGGCTGTTTATAAACAAAAAGGTACAACAATGTCCTCCTCTCAAGTTGTTTTTACCTGGGTCTTTAGTCTATGATGAGCTCACCTCACCTCTTATCTGACAAGTTTTCGGATTTGAGCCATTCGTTTATCACATGACAGCCCCATAAGATGAACAAACGGCTCGAAAAACCCAAAGACTCAAAACAGGTATATTAATTCCAGTGCAGAACCTAATAGGATGTTGCGTATGCGCGACTGAACTAATCACTCCCCAAGACGACTCGTTCTTCCTGAATCACATTGAAGATTTGTCCAAAATGACAGAATCGTTCAAGAACGGCCCATTACTAATTTGTAGCATCGTGGACATGCATCCCAGAGCCTGTGCTACACAAGCTTTTGTGCTTAAAAAGTATACACATTTTTATTTTTCAAAAAAAAAAAAAGACCAATCGTTTCGCTAGATAAGACCCTTCTTCCTCGGCTGGGATCGTTTAGAGCCCTTTGAAGCTACATTTAAACTGCATTTTGGAAGTTTAAAATCGGGGAACCAGTGAAGTCCATTATATGGAGAAAAATCCTGAAATGCTTTCCTCAAAAACAATTTCTTTATGACTTAAGACAGAAAGACAGGATCATCTTGGATGACAAGGGGGTGAGTAAATTATTTGTAAATTGTTGTTCTGGAAGTGGAGTTCTCCTTAAAAGTGCATTCACACTACGTGATTGAGTGCATGACAGTCTACAATTTATTCTGCATTTGTTGCTTGTACCATCGCTATAAATGCTGATTAGCTTTAAGTCAGTACAAAGTAAAAGTGTACTTTGACTGAAATGTAACAGCATTAATGTTTTCAAAAAGGGTTACTACATCATTCACCATTATTGGTCAGAAGAACAAATATTCTTCTGACCAATAATGAGCATCAAACTCACACCACTGGTTGAGCTAATGTTGCCTCTATTGGCTGGTTGGGATGACCAAACAAATTAATGTTTTGATATTGCCACTGAGACGTGTTTTTACGCTTACAGCTGTCTCTGCATATTAAGGTGGAAAAGGAAAAAATATTCTAAAATTGACACCTTCAAAACAAAAATTTCTTTTAATTTTGCAAGCCAGAATTTCAAAGTAGCTTCCCCAACACATGTACTGCAAGAGATTCCTAGAGAAAAGAGAAATATTCCTGTAATATCCCAGGAGTGCGAGAGACTTGAATAGTGCTCACCTTGAATAGTGATGACGGGGTGCTCTAGGCGGGTACACTCTGGCCTTGTGTGGGGTGCTGGGGTGGGGGAGGGCTCTGTGGGGAGAGGGGGCCTCTGGGATAGTATAGCAGGAAATGGAAGAGTGATAAAACAGAGGATAAGGCCGGGCACAGCCAGGGAAGCCACGGCCCGTGGCAACACTGTCATGGTGACGGAGGCCGACCTCTCCTCTCCTCTAGCTGCCAAGGTGGGCCTCTGGAATGCACCTGTTGAGAGGGGAGAAAAAGATTTGTGATAAATATACTTTCCTAAGTTTATTTCTTAGGAAATCACATAAAAGATGTTTACATGTAGTCAACAAGAGAAAATAATAGTTACATTTATAAAAATGATTTCATTCACAAGTTTACATATGCTTGATTCTTAATACTGTGTTGTTGACTGAATGATCCACAACTGGTTTTTTTTTTTTTTTGGTTTACTTAAAGTTGTTCACGAGTCCCTTGTTTGTCCTGAACAGTTAATCTGCCCGCTGTTCTTCAGAAAAATCATTCAGGTTCCACAAATTCTTTGGTTTTTCTGCATTTCTGTGTATACAAACCTTTCCAACAATGACTGTATGATTTTGAGATCCATCTTTTCACACTAAGGACAACTGAGGAACTCATATGCAACTATTACAGAAGGTTCAAACGCTCTCTGATGCTCTAGAAAGAAAAACTATGCGTTAAGAGCCAGGGGGTGAAAACTTTTGAATAGAATGGAGGTGTGTACATTTTTCTTATTTTGCCTAAATATCTTTTTTTTTTTTCCATTTAGTACTGCCCTTCAGAAGCTACAGAAGATACTTACATGTTTTTAACTTATTAAAAATAAGTTAAATTTACCCTGATCTTCAAATTCAAAAATTTTTAAGTCCCCAGATTCTGCAAATAAACTTTTGGTTTCAGTTGTATTACTGTGTAGGTATTTCTGTAGTTCTAAAAATAAAAATAAAAATTTGAGTCACCAAATATATAAATTATATAATATTATATATAATAAATAAATTAATATAATATATAAATTAAATATATTACAAGCTTTTTAATTTAACAGTAGCAAATGACATGCAGAAAGTCTTAATATTAAAATAAATGGTAAATATTAAAGAATAATAATATTTTATACAATATTTTCACAAAATCAACCAAAAATACAGAAAATAGAAAACACAGAATACAGAAAATATGAAAAAAGAGGATTTTTTTTTTGAAAATGGCCAAATATTTGCATATGTATTGGCCTGCCTGATTATTAACGTGTGCATATTCTAACATCCAGAACTTACAATTTTCCACAGCACAAGGTAATTTATTAAAATTCAACTGTAAAAATCTTCACCCAGAATTACACCACAAAAAGATGCTAATACATCAGTTGCTAACTAATAATATATGACTAATTTAGAAGTTTCTGTGCTGTCCCTGGTTGTGTATTAGCACCTGTGGCAAAATCCTTCCATCTATCCTAACATTTTGTAAAGAGTGGCTGAAGTCTATTTTTAACAAGGTCCCTGATCTTTTCAGTATGACCTGAACAATTTGTGCAGCACAGTTCAACCATGAATTCTTTGTGACAATGTAATCCAGACTTTGTAAAGGGATTGAATGATTGTGGCTACTACAATGAACCCCACAGAAAACCCTAACAAAACATGTAGCACTTGAAAAGTAGCAAGCTAGAATGTTCAGCTTCTGTATAACAACAATTACGGTAACAAAATATAGAAGTAAAAATATCCAAAATTCACGAGCAATAACAGTGATGGCTGGTGCAGGGGGACTGGGGTAGAAAGCCAAAGTGGTGGGTGGTGTTGTTAAAAGTTTCTAGCAGTAAGTGGTGGCCCAGCTTGATCAGCATAAAACCCCTTAAGCACCCAGGCACTTCCATCTCCCTTCATATGCGGAGGAGTTTTAATATCATGGCTGATCTTATTAGAGGTGAGGCATGACATCTCCATCTCTATTCAGAGCAGCTCCAGTGCAGTCATATTACAACACAGCAGTTACCTCAATCACCGCACACAGCTGCCTGTCAATCTCTCACACCGCGTCATATGCTAACTGCTCAAATCATAATGTGTCACACATCAGCGAAACCTATGAACCTAGGAGACCAAGATTTAATTGAACACCCACATTGCCTTAAGCTAGAATCTAGTATCCTTAAGGAACCCATTAGCAAAAATGAGACCAATTTTCCTTTTGGTCACAAATTCAGAAGAGAGGAAAGGTGAATTAAAAGTATATCCATTAATTCACACCTAACACAATATAATACAGAGTAATATAATATAATGTCAGTTTTGGCAGCTCCTGTTAGGAGGAGCAACAAAACAAAACAAAACAAAAAGAGGACACCCATTAGGGGTCACTACAGTGGAAAATAAAATAAAATAATAAAATAATAAAATTAAATAGTTTAGCATTAAAAACTAAACTAATAAGGTGACACCCATCAGGGGTCAGTACAGTGGAAAATAAAATAAAATAAAATAATTTTAGCATTAATATTTAGAACACAATATTTACTTTAAATTCACCAAAAGAAAAAATAAATAAAATAAAAATAGATTGGCTCTTGCCAATCACAAATACGTACATATACTAATTTTCAGAAGACGTAACATACTGAGGAAATATCAGAAATAATTATCCTTGATTAAAAAAAAACCTAAATAAAAAAAACTAAACTAAACTAATAAGAGGACACCCATTAGAGGTCACTACAGTATAAAATAAAAATTAAAAAAACACAAATAAATAAAAGAATAAAATAAAATAATATAAAACCATACAAATTTATATTAAACAACGCCCTCCAAAAGTTTGAAATAATGCCCTAGAAAAGTGGGGTTTTGGACAATACTGGCATGAATCCTTTTAAATTTGTGGTAATTTTGCACTGATAAGGGACAACACAAACTACGAAAACATATTTTATTACATAAACAGTTAAATTTTCAATGAATCAAAATATCCACCATTAGCAGCTATTACAGCTCTGCATAATCTGGGCCTAAATTCATTGTATTCTAATCTTAATTGGCAATCAATTGTTGAAGCTATTAAGGTGTGCTCACCCAAAAATCTTTTAAAAACCTGGGCCAAGTTTACCAGTAACCAGGCATCACAGCTTACAAAGGGGCATGTCTGACTTTGTCATGTATATATTGCCATTATTATGTAATCAAAATGAAAATAATTTTTGCTGGTCTTTAATGATAATGTCAACTTACTTTAATGTATTTGCACCAAAAAATGATAAGGATTTATGCTGATATCGCCCAAAACCACACTTTGCCAGGGGTGTTTCCAAACTTTTGGAGGGCAGTGTAGATTTACATATATTTCACCATTTATGTTCATTATTTAAAAAGTTTCACTTAGTCCTCATAGCAATTACTGACAAGCCAAAAGAGGCTTTGTAAAACCAGCATCTTGTAATTACAACATCTACCAGCAGAAGCTAACTGGATTAACCAGCAACCCCCTGGTTTGACCTACTAAAACTTTGTGGTAAACTAGTTAGGAAGCCATTTCAGGGACATCAGTCCATCAGTATTGCACGCTGTGGACAAATGTGGTTAAAAGTTGTGCACCACCAACATTAATGCTGTTTCACTGTAGACATGATATATGGAGTTTATAGCCGTAGCAGCACATCACCATCTTTCATGGAGGGCCAAAGTTAATCTTGTGGCACATAATATTATTTGAGCGTTTAAAAAACAAGACTGAATTCACGCAATCCACTGAGATGCACCAGGGGCTAATTTACAGTTTCACCATTGGATGAGGCAATCAATAACAAATTATTAGCTTGGTTATGTTGCAAATTACCATGATGCCTTCTCAATTATCCCTCTCGCAACAGCAGGTAACTAATTAGGCAAATGAACATGGCAACTGGCTCGCTATACACTCAACCATCTGCATGAGACAGGACTATTCAAAACATTGAAAAAGATCACTAAATTCTTGTTAGCTTGTCAAGTTAGTTCATCTTAGAAGAGCATGTGCAAAGATCTAGAATGCAAATGCTACAGAAAAACATATCTTTGGGTCATCACTGCTCATTAGGGGTTATGTAATAAAGTATGGCTGGGTGTATTGGCGCATGTGTAAAAGAAGTGATTGAGCCTAGTTAGTATGCAGGAGAAATGAGAAACAGATCAGAACCTTTGATGGGAAAATGACTACTTAACCTTATGGTAATATTTCAAATGTGTACGCTCAGAAAGAGATAAAGGGGTAATATCATAAATAATCATCCTTGAAGAATTCTCCCTAATGCCTTTTTTTTTCTTTTTTTTTAATAAAAGAGCTTGATTTATTATATAGATCAGTGGTCGACCAATGTGGGCAGCAGTCCATAGAGTAGATGTATTATGAATAATTTAATTAGAGCAAAGATAATACTCCTTAATTAGGATAAAATATAGCAAATTAATATTACAAAACATTACATTTGCCAGTTTCAGGTGTCCCTAGAATGTGTCTCTGAAATTTCAGCTCAAAATACCCTACAGATCATTTATTATATCATTTTGAAAATAGTTATTTTGAGTGGAAGCAGAAACACTGCTTTCCTGCTCGTCTCTTTAAATGCAAATGAGCTGCTGCTCCCCGCCCCCTTTTCCAGAATAGGGCTGTGCCTTTACAGCTTGTACCTCAGATACTCAGCTAAAAAAAACATCTGTTCGGTTTTGATTATCATGCTATCGCGCTGAAATTATGCATTTTAAACCATATTAAAGGAGAAGTCCACTTCCAGAACAAAAAATTGACAGATAATGTACTCACCCCTTTGTCATTCAAGATGTTCATGTCTTTCTTTCTTCAGCCGTAAAGAAATTATGTTTTTTGAGGGAAACATTTCAGGATTTTTCTCCATATAATGAACTGATATAGTGCTGCGATTTTGAACTTCCAAACTGCAGTTTAAATGCGGCTTCAAACGATCGCAAATGCGGTTGTGAACGATCCCAGCCGAGGAAGAAGGGTCTTATCTAGTGAAACAATCAGTTATTTTCTTAAAAATAGGGTATGTCGAAAAATTCCCATCTCATGTTCTCCCTCAACTTCAAAATCGTCCTATATCGCTGTTTTACCTTTTTTGTCAAGGGTGTTTGATCTTCTTTGCATGTTCACTTTGCAAAGACTGGGTCGGTACTTCTGCAGCGATGCAGGATGATTTTGAAATTATTTTTGAAGTTGAGGGAGAAAATACGATTGGAGTTTTTCGACATACCCTAACTGTCTTGAGGCAGAATACACAGAGTTCAGGGAGAGAAAGACAAGACGAGCGTTTGAGATTAATAAGTATTTAAATTGTATTTTTTTAAAATGAAAATAACCAATCGTATCATTAGATAAAACCCTTCTTTCTTGGCTGGGATCGTTTACAACCGCATTTGGGATTGTTTGAAGCCGCATTTTAAATTGCATTTTGAAAGTTCAAAATTGGGGCACCATATCAGTCCATTATAAGAAAAAAAATCCTAAAATGTTTAACTCAAAAAACATTTCTTTATGGCTGAAGAAAAAAAGACATGAACATCTTGGATGACAAGGGGGTGAGTACATTATTGGTAAATTTTTGTTTTGGAAGTGGACTTCTCCTTTAAGCCCTTTTCGGATGGGACTAGTTTTCTAAATTACGTTTGAGTTTCAATTCGTATCACCTGATGTGTGATAAGAATTTGTATATACATTTGTGTAGCAGCCAGTCTTAACAGTTTACGTGATCTGGCTCTTGATTTTATTATAATTATTTCTTTTTATTTCTTTCATCTAAGGTAGTTCACATTGGCCAAAACAAGCGTTGTGAAAAAGCGCAGTGTGACAAAAAATAATGTTGCAATCACAGAAATTCGCATTTGGACAGTTTTCTCAGAGGTTTGACGAAAAACAGTAGGCAATTTGCTGTGGAATTATTACAGAGGTTGTGTGAGAAAAACACAGATGTGCCCGATTCGGATGGGATTAAAATCGCAAAGTATGTCTGTGAAAACTAGTCCCGTCCGAATAGGGCTTTAGCTTAAACTTCTGATATAGGGTTTTATGAGTGCACAGAAAGCAGCTGTCACATGGCATGTGAGTACTAAACTAAGTTCTCTTTCATGTCTTATTACACTTAAACTGTCAAATACACACAAGTTAATGTTAAAAACACACAGGAGTTACAAAAACAGCTGGTTATGTCTGTGAAGGTAAAACAGTTGGGAAAGAAATTGCATGTTTAAATTAGATCTGTGTGGCAGCAGCTCAATATACAGTAAATAAATCAATAAATCCACTGCTCTCTTGTTTCCTCTGAGGTTGGGACTCTAAATAGTGTTCTGTGCTCGTCTGTGCAGCCAAAGACAGAACAGTTAGCATGTTTTGCTCAAATTTTTGCCATGGCGTTAGAACTGGTACACCATTGTCACAATTGTCAAAAACAGAATGGCGACACCGTGGGTGGAATCGTGTAGATTAAAGGGCGGTAATATTACAACAAGATCCACTTCATACATCGGGGGAGAAGGGAAATCTGAGCGGCTTGTTTTTTCACAAGCTTGCAGAGAAAGGCTTACCAAAACAAAGTTACTGGGTTGCTCCTTTTCACATTTTCTGGGTTGGTAGATGCCAATTATAGCACTTCAACACAGAAAAACTCAGATTTTCATGATACATCAGCTTTAGTTAAGAATAAATATACTGAATTAATATTACGAAAAATAAATGTACCATTTTTTTTACACTATATTTAGTCACAATTCACTTAATTTGCTCTCAAAAGCAGAGATGCCTCTTTGTGTAATTCAGTGAAGTAATAAGGAAGAAGGATGGATACTATCATTTCTGAACCAAGAGGAGGAGAAACTAATAAAATACACATTTCCTATGATGCCATTATCATAAACCACAAAAAGTGCATCCTTTTCATTCCATTTCATCTCCCAACACCAATTTATGATGAGATGTCTATTCATGGAGGTCATGTGCACACTTCTGGCTTGGGATCTGAAATTTGTGGCTGGGGATGTGTGCTTTACTCAGCTGGTTGTTAAAGTGCTTCTGTGATGGGAAAGAGGTCAGTCTGAACCAGCTGCATTAAGCCCAAGAGACAAGAAGAAAAAAAAACAACACAAAAAAAAGCTAATCCACACACATGTAAAGTTCAAAAGCAGTTGTTAACAACTTGCATCCCAACAGTGAGTCAACAGCTGTGAGCTAATTAGTCCCAATGCCAGATAGCAAAGGCGTTAAGGATCTACGCAGACAAGCGCCACCTACACTAACAAATTAAGGCTCAAAACAGCTGGTGGCACTTCTAAACTGGCCTTAGAGAGTGGGCCGAGCTGGCAGAGCTTCTGAATGCGGTGAGCTCACCAAAGTGGTAGAAGAAAGATCAAGCCAAAGAAAGCACTCAAGACTCCTTCCCTCTGGAATACTTGCAAAATGGCCCATTGCATTTTATGGCGTCTAGCAATTTTAGAGCGTGGGAAAATAAAATACCCATCTGGGACACTTCGCTGGATTTCACAGGAGTGGTGGACAATCTGAGCGGATGGTCAATTATCCGTGGACCGTGTGCACTTGGCTTTAGGAACTTCCCTTGATTAGACTAATGAATGCACAGGCAGTGCTTCTGTCAATAGCACCCAGATCAGCCAGGATAACATGCGCCCAGCAGGCTACCCAAGCCCCTAGCATATTTCCATGGAAACAGACCTGACTAATGAACACGTCGTTAACGCCGTCGGACAATTACGATAGGTGGGCGCAGGTTTGTTCGCCACCTTACAGGCAAGACAGGCCGCTTGTGAGACAAGGGAGCAGGTACAGACAAAGAGCAAACACTAACTCTCTTAATGAGCACCGCTTCTTCATTTAACACCTCATCAAATGACAGTGATGTTAGACGGGGGCATCAAGATCTGTCAGCGAGAGGGAAGCGCGCTGAGACGGGTGCCTCGATGGAGGCAGATTGTAAGACGTCAACAGCAGTTTCTCATGTACCTCCTGGGCTGCCCATCTGACAGAAAGATGAACAACAGAACATAATCAGCTCTGAGCACACACAGAGTAGTAACACTGAGCTGTTGCTCCAGACCAAACAGATGAAAAACCATCATTAATCATCAAATCATCAGTTTAGATATAAATATGTTACCATGAAAAGTTTTGGGGTCAGTATGTACGTAATGCATCCTTGCTAAATACTTTTATTCAGGAATGATGCATGAAGCTGATCAAAAGTGACATTTAGTATTAGTGGTATATTAGTATTAAATAATATTATATAAACTTAAATATTACAATGATTTCTGAAGGTTCATGTAGCACTGAAGACTGCAGTAAATGTAATATTTTATAATATTACAGATTTTACCGCATTCTTTATCAAAATGCATGTATATACAGTACCATTCAAAAGTTTTTTATGTTTTTTTTCTCTTATGCTCATCAAAGTTGCATTTATTTGATTTAAAAATACAGAAAAAACAGAAATATTATGAAATATTATTGCAATTTAAAAAAATGGTTTATTCCTGTAATGCAAAGTTGAATTTATAGCATCATTACTCCAGTCTTCAGTGTCACATGATCCTTCAGAAATCATTCTTATGCTGATTTATTATCAATGTTATCAACCAAAAAAGGACATCATGTGTAATAATATACACTATTATATAATTTTTACTATATTAATTTTTTTTTTAAGATTTTTTTTTTTTTAGCAAGGATGTGTTAAATTAATAAAAAGTGCTGGTAAATAGTTATATTGTTTGAAAAGATTTATATTTTGAATAAATGCTGTACTTTTTATTCATTATTCACTATAAAAAGTATCACAGGTTCCAAAAAAAATACTAAGCAGCACAACTCTTTCCAACACTGATAATAAATCAGCATATTGTTTATAAATCAGAATGATTTATGAAGGATCATGTGACACTAAACACTGGAGTAATGGATTTATTATCAAAATTCAGCTTTGCATCACGTGAATCAATTATATTTTTTATTATTAAAATAGAAAACTGTTATATAAAATAAAAATTTCTTTTACTTTTTCATCGAGGGGACTACAGATTTAAATATCAATGCTACTTGCATCATACAAATCCCGGTTTGTGGATTACTTTTTTTATTGCTTATTTTGATGTAAAATACATTGAATTAAATATAATGGCTGTTCCTGGCATTGTTGTGCTCCCTAAGAATCATTCCCTACCATTCACACCATTAACTTGTTTCTGCACTGACAAATAATTGGATTACATCTATGACAGAAAGAATGCAGAATGAATCTAGAAACAAGACTTTAAATCATGTAAAATCACTGTGATGCAACAAGTCTCTAAGCAGCGCAATAAAAAGGACACTGGTTAGTGCACTCCAGCATTCCCTTCCATTGGTCCCAAATAACAAAAAAAAAATATATATATAGGTTTATGAATTACTTTCTTTCCATTCTTCCTCCTGGCAGCACAAAGCTCCTATCTTTTGGCTTGTGAGTGGGTCGTAAGCTTGGTTAGCTGGGTCATATTCTTCCAAAAATGTATCCAATAAGTACATATCGATCCTTCTAAAAGTCAAACTTAAAAGGAGAGTCTTGCACATTACACGGGCTGTTGGGCTGCCAGCTGTGTTGATCTCTTTGGGTATAAGTCATACGGCTTTGGCAGCAGTAAACCCTCAACCACCCCTGTGCTAAGACCTCTCCTCACAGCACGAGTTCTTCCATAGCCTAATCATACAACTTTCTGCACTTCCTAACTCGAAATTCAACTAAAAGTTTATATTTTGAAAACCATGTGCTATTGGCTATATTTAGTTGATTCAGGAAAAAAAGTTTAAAAATGCAATGTACATCATGTCATTTGATTGTTTTCTCATTTGTTTAGAAACGGAAAGATAAAATAGATATATTTGACTTTATATTTTGATTAAACAGGCCACATTCAAGCCATTGTATGTATACACATATATTAAATGTACTGTAAATAATCACATTATTAATTCATTATATACCCATAATTTATATTAATCACATCATTAAAATTCTATACCGATGCGGCAAGTAGCAACCGTAAACAATCAAACACTGCTAGGCACTTTATATAAGTTTTCACAACAGATGGGAGAAAAAAATTTAAATGTTAATAGTAATTTAGATGAAGCCATGTCTCTGAGGGAGTATGTTTCCCCTAGTAATTTCTGCTAGTCCAGGCAAAGTTGATTACCTCTTATAATATTCTCCAGGTTTAGCATCTTGTGTGCACTCATAAGTCCTCATAAATACTAAATGCATAAGAAATCAGTCATTTAGGTGGCGCATTATGCTGAGGTTGCCTTGTCATTAGCTCCAACACCGCAGGAATGCTGATGAGGGCCAGCAGAGCACACAAAGCTATTTAGGCACCCACCAGCTCAGATCCAGGGAGGTCTCATTTACAGCGGAGGGTTAAGAAACACCTGTTTCTCAATTAGAACAAATATACAAAAGGAGATCTGCAAAGTAAATGGCACACCATCAGCTCATTGTCTCTAAATTAAATGGGTTTCTGGCAAGACAAATACAATTGTAAGTGTTTCACACTTGTCATTTTCTCTTTACATCATTTTTAAAGTCCAATTGAAGGGAAATGGAAAACAAATGAAAAGCATTCACAGTTTAAACGCTTAATATGTTTGTGGAAGCGTTAAATAAAATCTACTTTGGGATTCAATGTCAAATCACATATAACTGCCCTGTCTACACCTGGTATTAAGATGTGTTTTGGCCGATACGATCACAGTGTGCCTGATGTTAAAATCCATCCCTTTTGTCCACTTTCAACTATTTTCCTGATTTTTCTGAGGGTAGGTTCTGGCTACCATGCTTCAACAACACAGCTGGGTATCATTCAAAATTTTTCAATATCGATACTAATACCAATACCTTGACTTCGATACTAGTTACTAGGTGTGGGAATCTTTCTGTACCTAACGGTTCGATTCAAATCGATTCTTGGGGTCACGATTCAATTAAAAATCGGTTCACAATTTTTATTCTTTTTTAATTACAATTCACAATTTATCATCACATTTTTTTGTGCAGACTGGACATCAAACACACCAGTATTTTGTTACAAAAACACACCAGTCTATAGTATGGGTGGCCCTGACTCAAGATACAAAATAGTAACTGAGTTACATCATTATAAAAGTAACTCATACCAGGGAAAGTAACTTTTGTGTTACTTTAAAAAAAAAAAAAATCAAATGTGTCAAATAACTTGGATGCCCCCAGTATTAAATATGTTAAAACAAGTATGGGTATTGTTTTGGTTTTAGGACAACTTTGATGAAACGTTTTGATCCACTTTAAAGGTTCACTACTATACACATATAAAGCTTAACAGCACAGTTTTACAATATCTGAAAGTACACTTTGCATCAGTCAGTCAAGCAGTATAATATGACATTATGACAATTTAGATAAGAAAACTACTATGAATTCTACTACTAAGAACAAGATAAAACACACTAAGTATTATAATGAGCTGCTGGGTTCATGAATATTAATCACGTTGTCTGAAATCAAAACAGGGACAATAACAGGTGAGCGCCAACCAATGAGATTGCCGTTTGCACATTAGTTCCACCTACTACCGGAGAAACCGGCAGTTCTTAAAAGCTGAAGAGTTCCAGAGCATCTCCGTTATTTTTTACAGGAAAATACAGCAAAGAATATCGTTTACATGTAGCACATCAATTCTGCATGATATGTAAGTCTCTCTCGCTCTGTATCTTTCTTTGCGTGTGTGTGAGACAAAGTGACGGCTAGTCGTGTGCCTTCACACTAGTGTTTACGGTTTGTTAAATACAGGTACGCTGCACATCCATTCAGATTAACTGCAAAAATAAAATTAGAATAATATTATAATAAATTATAGCAACGCCGCATTGTATTGTCAGTAATAGCAACGCCGTTGTAGCGGGGGAAACAGTATTTCGTTTGATTACTCATTACTGAAAACATCACAGCGTTTATTTATAGTGTCGTTATCCCCATCACTGCTAATAAATCAAAAATATTTTACACTTCCCATTAGGAATGTGTCTGAATCATACCATGTTCAGAAAGGAAATTACGTACTATAAAACCCCTAAATACAAGATGGGAGGAAAAAATATATTTCAAAGCTTTCTCTCGTAATTATATTGTTGGGTAATTATACTGTATAAAAACTGCTGGCTTCAGGAAGCCGTAAATATGCAGGGCATTGAAACCTTTTGAATGCGCACTTGCATTTACTTTCACTTTCGAGATCTGTGATCACACTGAGTGGTGGTAGGCCTGCTTACCACATATTTTACAAGGTTAGATGCTTGTCAGTGGTGCTCAGGATCTGCAAATCATTTGCCATCATCCTATCAGTCATCTCTCCTTACTCTGTTTATGTGGCAAGTGAAATAATATATATTATGTACTGTAATTTAAAGACTAACACTAGCACGGCTAACCATGTTTCTTTAGTGGCTTCACGTTATTTATTTTCCATCCCTTTCCGAATATTAACAAGATCAATAAACAAACACTTGCCTTCGCTGAAAATGTGGCAGGATGTATTTGTTTTTCCTCCTCCATTGCTGTTGCTGTTTTGTTCTGACAACATCATGATATTATTATTATATTAACTAGAAATCATTTTTTGAAATTTGTGAATCGATGCGAATTGCTAGAAGACTGAATCACGATTCATATGTAAATCAATTTTTCCCCCCACCCTACCGGTTACTGAATGATCCTTTTTTTTTTATACCAATTTTATGAAATCTATTTTAACAAGACTACATTACACATTATATTTTTCCAGTTTGTTGATGATTTCAATGATCTGAGCACCTGTTCTGAAGCACATGGCGTAGGTACACTTAGGGTGCGTACAAATCCACTTTTGCTAGTATAACGACGGAAAAAACTGTCAAGTTGCATTTGCACCGTGGTGGACTTGCTATTTACATGGCGAAATTTGCAAGAGCAAAGACGGGTCTGCTCGCTAGTAGTGTATGACATCAAAGTACCACAAGAGCTATAGACAGCAGATGGCTCTGCATGCTTTTGAATCACTTTCACAGTACTTTGATGTCAAACACTGATCGACCTGCGCAGTGCCGCATCAAATCGAACACACTTAGTGGTTTTCCCTCATGCCTCACCAGAGCCAATCACCAGCACTTGATTTAGGCACATCACGCATGCTGCATGCTTATTGGCTGGTACTCAATTGTATCGAGGCAATTCCGTCTGTGCCTAAGAAGTATTTTAATTCAGTATAACCCAAACCCAGCCCTAGTATTTACACTACATAAGCAATCTAGTCAACTGAGTTTTCGACTACATCTGAAAGTGGTTGAAAGTGGACACCGTTTGGACCTGTATGTAGTGTTGGCCACCTGTGATTGACAAAAGTTCATCAGGGCCTAAAAAGACTAACCATCAGCTCAGCTTCAAAAACTGCAGCTTCGCTCACCCCATGCCCTAGATCTAGGCTCAGGTCAGTCAGGGTTACATTGAGCATGTCTAATTCTTCAAAGCCTGAGTCACACCAAATCTCTTTAATGCCTGCTCCAGTATGCCCTACCAGAGCCATTAGAAGGACAAAGGGGGCCCTGAAGGCAGGGGAATGGAGGTCTACACGGTTAATGGAGGAATGACTGAATTCAGAGCGAAATGGAAAAGAGCTTCATAAAGGACCCTTTTGGTACGAGGGTGAGGGGCGGGTCACGGCAATCACTGAGCGAAGTCGCTCGTCTCACGCATGAGCGTGCCCGGTAAATCAGCGGGAGGCTGTCCTCCTCGCCGGCCTTACAGATGGCACAAAAAGGATAATCAGATTCGGTCGATAGGCCGATACTTCAGCCGTGTCCTGGAATGTATCTGATAACGTATCAAAGCTCCATTCATGGAAAAGGACACATCAGAAAGAGTTTTCATGGCTTTGGGGCAGGTTGGCATCTGTAACGATGCAATTTCACACTTATCTGGGATTCTCGCACAAAGAGCTGAACAACTGTTGAGAGCGTAGGTAGGTGTTTGGAGAGCGTATCAGCTTTTTTGACCGAATCTCTGGGCTTCTATGCGTGTAGGAGTAGTACTTCAGCAACAACGCACTAAAGCTCATTGGCTGCGTGTCAATGCACGCACAACAAAATTAGCTCGCAACAATGGCAGAATACAGAGTTCGCAACTTTACGTGAGAGCGCCATCCAAGTTCTGGATGTGATTTTTAACAAGGGTCTTGACCATCCAGCTGAGTGGCTCTTTTCATTTTTGTGGCTCCAGAAACGAAATCACATACACACACACATATACACAATACATATCATTTGTCATAGCTGTGAGACAGTTCCATTTGGTGAGGGCCAATTGGGCTAGTGGTGTCTGGCAGAGTGAGAGCGTAATCTTCACAAGCTGAGGAGAGCAGCGAAGCGACGCTGGTCGTGATCAGCTCAGCCATTTCGCCCCTGAAGTGCCTCTTCAAAAGAGCCTGAAAAGAGCAAAACCTCAACAGTCCTCAGCTCACCAAAAACTCCATTAAAAGCACAGCTTGATTGCAAGTGCCAGCATTTAATTTCAAACTCCAGCGCTGACTGACTGAATGCAAAAAAGGCGTTTATCGAGTTATCGTATCCGTTTGTGACGGACCAGATTAGAAAAAGACACAAGAGACTGTGATTCCGCAGGTTTTGTTAAAGTTTGCTGCATGACGGAAGGGTCGGGGAGAGATGCTGATTAAGAAAAAAAGTACCTTATATTAAGTTCAGCAATTACAGGCTACAGATCTCCTCTCAAGGGTCCAATCAAGCCTGTTCATAGGAGGTCTTCTGCATTTGACGTGCATTAGGTTGCGAACGTGATTTAGCACAGCCTGTGGTGACAGTCTCTTTAGTTTTCAGGCCAGAAGTTCACAGAACCCAATCTAACGCACAGCATTCACCTCAATTTACAAAAGTAGCCACTCCACAGTGGGAAGTTCACCCACATAATCACGCTGAGCCACAGACTAAAAGTAATCTTTACTTTCAGAGGGGTTACAAATTAGGACAATTTTTCACCAAATAAGCCTGCAAAATTGTGTTTTTTTGGTTGATATACTAGTCTAAAGTTCAGAGGGATATTGTTTTGTAACCAGGTGCTAAACAACAAGTTTCAAATTGAAAAACAATAGCTACATGACACAACACACTCTGAATTATACATTAATATCATTAATAGCACGATTTTGGACCAGTGAGCTTTTACCGTGGGTGGAGCTACTTACTAAAATAGAACCGAAATAAAAATAAGCAAAATGCCTTCGCTAGTACACGTCACTAGCAATGGTTGCTTAGGACTAAAAAAAAAAAAAGTAACACACAATAAATAAATAAATAAAGCCTGTTTCCGCCACTGAATAGTTTTTTTTTCTTTCTTTTTTTGTGACTTTTTTTCTCAGAATTGTAAGATCTAACTCGCAATTGTGAGCTATAAAGTCTGGTTGTGTGACAAACTCACAATTCTGACTTTCTTCTCAGAATTACGCAATATAAACTTACAACTGCAAGAAATAAAGTCAGAATTCTGAGAAAAAAAAAAATCACAATTCTGACTTTTTTTCTCAGAAATGCATGATATAAACTCACAATTGCGCTTTATAAAGTCATAATTGTGAGATTAAAACTTGCAATTCTGTCTTTTTTCTTGCAAATACGAGTCTACATCTCACAATTCTGACTTTTTTTTTTAGAATTTTTGAAATTTACAAAGTCCAATTTTGAGGGGAAAAAAACTGATATGTTCTCAGATTTGCGAGTTTATATCTCACAATTTGGAGAAAAAAGTCAGAATTGCGAGTTTGTATCATATAATTCAGAGAAAAAAGTCAGAATTGTGAGATTGTGAGGTCGTAATTACCTTTTTTTTTTTTTTTTCAATGGCAGAAACGGGCTTCCATAAAAAAGTAACGGTTGGTTAGGACAAAAATTCTAAGTAACACACAAATAATAATATTAATAATATATTCAAAATATATTCAAAATATTAAACATATTTACGTACCCCCTCAATTGATCAATCCTGCTTTTTTCCGCCCTGGCTACCCATGCTGGGGAACTGTGTGGGTGGTCAAACCCAATCTGAGAAGGCTGCAAAAGGGCCATCCTCCAATCTGAACTTGTGTCAGCCTATATCATGTCCTCCCAGTCTAGCCACGTCCAGCCGTATCCAGTAACGTACCTTTCTCCAATTGCCCACCAGCCTGTAATACTGTATGTGTCTATCACAGGTAGCCTGGGGTTACACATCATCTCAACTCTCTGTGCTCACTGACACGATCAGATTGCATACGGAGCTCACGTCAACTCTTTGTAGTTCAAGGTATGTTATGTTAGATGGTGATTCATTGGTTCAGCATTCAATAGGCTGAAAGAGGTCTGGAACTGAACCAATGATTTCAAAGCTTGAGCAATGTGAGAGGTGAGATGGCAGACCATACCCTCCCAAGCAATCCACTCACATCTGCCATACAAAACTGCTTGAAATCATATTCTTAATAAATACTTTTGTCTGGTTATATTTTGTAATTCGCAACTTCTTTTTTTAAAAGTCATTACCTCAGTCTTCAGTATACAACCCATGTTTATAAGACACTCAGTAGACAATATTTCTTTTTTTGGACTTTTTTTTGGACAGATGACAAGATTTTGGGGAATGGGATCAGGAAACAGCATGAGCCAGCCCATGCGCTAACTACCCGTCCACAGCTCCGACAGCTAGGATTTCTAAAACTATAATAAAAGAAATAAAGTAATGAGGGAAAAAAGGACAGAATCAGTGATGCAAGGAAACATAGTTCCTTCTTATATGCACACAGAGACATTAACTCGCTGGGTGGGATGAGGGGGCGGCCTTTCCGTTCCACCACAAAAATTAGCCGTAAAATCGTGTGACTGTATTCCCCGGAGTATGCTGGAAGTCTTTCAAAAAATAATTTACATAATGCATTAAAATGCCTGCAGGAATTTAAAAGGATACTGCTGCAATTTCCACCTATTTTTAAAGGAACAGTTAACTCAAAAATGAAAAATCATTCAAAAATTCATTTAAGAGTCATTTACACTAATGACCTATTTTCTTCAAAAGGTGAATTTCTGAAGCATCCCGAGCAATATAATAAAAGAGATTTAAGTGAATGACAAAAAGAACCATAAAAGTATCATAAAAGTGGTCTGTACTAATCATGTATTATAGTTCAATGTAATCCAAAGTCGTACAGCCAGAAATTTGTCATTTGTCACTAAAACAAACTATTTTATGGCGTTTTTACATTAATTTTGTAGCACAAAAGATCCATTTATTATCATTTCAGGGGAAGGAATGACTTGCTACATTCTTCAAAATCCCAATTTTTGTGTTCAGGTTTAGAATGACATGAGGGTGAGCAAATGATGACAGAATTTACATTTTGGGTGAGCTATCCCTTTAAGAGCATGAAGTGAGCTGGAGTATTGGATACTGGATAGGTGTTGTAAATCACATCGCAATAGTGATGACCTCTGGAGGCAAAGTTCAGGGGGCAGAGAAACATCTGCAGTTTTTTCCAGGGACAATGAAATGATGGACAGGAATGTGCGTCAGCATAAAAGCCAGGGTTGGGACTTCTGATGTGCTTGCACAAAAGTGCTATCCTCCGCTCTACACCGGCGTATCTATTAATAAAGTGCAACTCCTTAGCAAAGTGACTCGGGTCAAGAGGTCATAAACTGATGGCACAGAGAGTAAGATGAGACCATCTCACAGCTTAGAGGACAAAATCTGAGCTAAAAGATATAGAGACAAAAGCTTTTAGGGGTCTGTTATAAACCCTGATTAAAGAAGAATGTTTATTCCATGCTGCCACTCTGTTGAAAGTGCCATAAATTTCACACAATCTCTCTGACCCTTTCATGCCTTTGGTTGGTATAACTTGTTTAAAGTTCATTTAAAGTAGCAAGACCCATTACCACATGAGCCTGTTAGTGCAAAGTGCCATTCAGCATGAACTGAACCCATTTCTACAGCATCAGTGTTGACAATTTACTCGATTTAACTGCTGTCGCAATAACAACACATTTAACTCGTCAGAAACTAAACAAACCATGACAGCGACCCTGGACTATTTAACTGCTAATTAAATTGATTGCAAGTGACTTTTAAAAGCGATCTAGCCTACTGGGCATTGATACAATATCCACTGAAGTAGAGTACAGTCACACACCAGGACACAACAGACCTCACAAGTATACAACAAAGATACTACACAACAGCAATGCTCAAAATCATAGCCCTACTAAATATCTTAACACTGTTAAACTCAGTTGAAACATAAGTCCATTTATAATCTAAATATTTATGGAACATTTAGGAGTAAATTGTGAATCACCTAGTCTAACTACCCACTACAACAGTCAGGATTCAACACAAACACACACACAAATTAAAAAAAAATAAAAATCCACTACCAGTCAAGAGTTTTTGAACAGTAAGATATTAATGTTTTTTAAAGAAGTCTTTTCTGCTCACCAAGCCTGCATTTATTTGATCCAAAGTACAGCAAAAACAGTAACATTTTGAAATATTTTTACCATTTAAATGAACTGATTTCTATTTGAATATATTTTAAAATGTAATTTATTCCTGTGATTTTAAGCTAAATTTTTAGCATCATTACTCCAGTCACATTATCCTTCAGAAATCATTCTAATATTCTGATTTGCTGCTCAAAAAACATTTATTATTATTATTATTATTATTATGTTTCTGGTTTCTTTGATGAATAGAAAGTTCAGAAGAACAGCATGTATCTGAAATAAAAATCTTTTGTAATATTATTAATGTATTTATCATCACTTTTGATCAATTTAAGCATCCTTGCTAACTGAAAGTATTAATTTCTATAATTTCTTTCCCAAGGAAAAAATCGTTATAAATAATTATAAATAATGATCTTCTGACCTTTCCATTCATCAAAGAAAAAAAATGTACTCAACTGTTTTAAATATTTATGATTATAATAATAATAATAATAATAACAACTATTAATAATAATAATAATAATTGTTTCTTGAGCAGCAATTCAGCATAATTAGAAGGATCATGTGACACTCTGATCATGTGACAGGATCATGTGACACAAATTGTTTAGTTACAAATATTCTTCAAAACAAATCCTTTTTGCTTTACTGAAAAAAGAAATGCATTTGCATTTGTCAAAACGTAGAGGTGAAAATATTTATTGAAAATCTTCATTTCTGGGTGGACTAAACCTTATAATAACAGCTGCAAACTAACTAGTAGTTGTCCAGTAAGATGTGCTAAGTCAACCAGCTTCACCCAAAATATTATGCTGGTTGCATTAAAATTTAACACCAAACCGGCTTAAACTAGCCTGAATCTTCATTTAAATGCAAGCAGGCTCATTCTGTCTAAATGGCTGTTTCAAAAAACAATCATGTACTCCTTGTTGGATCCAATTGCTTCTTTGTTTCCGTCAATGTTCTGCTTCGAGTAACATGCACACGTGTCTCGTAACTTATCTGATTGTTTATAGCTAATTATTTGAGGGCGCTGAAGGTGAGAAGCAATAACGGATTTGGCGCCACCCTGAAGGTCCAGGTTCTGTGTGTTATTAATAAGACACCACTGCAGTCCTGATCCCATCAGCTTGAGGTGGACCGGGGCACTGACGTCCGCGGGGGAATTAGAACCCCTTCTGTCAGCCTGGGGTCACCAGTACGCGAAGGGGCAGACTGGATTCAATCAGGAACCCTGTCTAAATCACTCCAACACAAACAAACACACACACGCACATAAAACACCTTTCACTATCAATAAATCGGAGGCGGCAAACAAACAATACTTAGAAACATCTTGTAATGTGGACCAAAGCCACCACCGGAGCTCTTGTAATCAATCCTCCCAAGAATCTGGAAGTTGCACCATTGAAGTTCTTGGGATAAACAGCTTGAGGCATTTATAAATAAATCCTCAAAAAGCGCTCTATGCAGGTCATCTCCAGAGAGAGAAAGCTATGGGCTAATAGATGTGACAAAGCAGTATGAAGTGATGCTTCAGTCTGGATCTAATGGATGTGTCTTAGTCTGGCGTTTCAATCTTGCAGTGAGGTTTTTATCATAGGTGGAGAGTGACAATCGCAGCAATACAGGTGCTTATATATCCTGTGCACGTTTCTAAGACATTATATGACAGTACTTAAGTCTGTATGTGTGCGAATGGGCATCTCGCCTCTGGCTCTAGTGGCTGGATGGGCTTTTGTTGCCGGAAGGTTTCCTGAGAGATGTCACCTTGAGTGGAAAACCCAAAGAAAAGCATGAACATACCGCCACATTCATCTACTGCCTAAAATTCTAGAAATATGTCTGATTTTAGTGTTTGATTGATTTTACCATCTAGTTTTAGTATTCCAGTCACATCAGATTACCACTAGCTATGTTTCCATCACCCTGTTTTATGCCCATTTTGAAGCGTCGCATCAGAAACAAGTGTTGGAAACACCACAATTAAGGTGGTTTTGAATTGTGTGAAAAAGGGAATAATTGGACATGGAAATGCATTTTGCGAATGAATTCATTCACATGCATCAAAAGTCATGTGACTGTGTTGTGGATAAATTGACTAACTAGCAGACTGATCTCATTGCACAGCATCTGAAATGTTATGGTCATTCTAAAATGCCTGAGACAAGACTATGTCTGTACAATGCTTTTGTACTTTTTTTTTAAACCAAGGAAGGAATCAGCAAAGAGTTTTACATACTTGCTGTTTACCTGGAATATTGAATGAATGAATGAAAGCTGTACCTAGACAGGAAAGTTTAAAACCTTTGTTTTGGAACAATGGTTTCATGTTACGTGACTTTGGTGTTGTCTGAGATGCATCAGATTCAGGACACAATAGTGTTTACACAACAAATACAATGCAGCCATATGTATGTAAGCCCCAAGAGATCAAGTATGATTTTCTTGTTTTGTTGGGACCATGACTTAACATGTAATCAAGACTTTTTTTTTTCTTTTTTCTGTTGTCAAGATATCAGAAATTTTCTTGAGACCTAGACCTCAAATGTTGTTTTCTCAGGATCTTAATTAAAAATAAATAAATCAATAAATAAGTAAATAAAAAATTACAGGACACCTACAGTGAATCTTTTCAGTTTCTGCTATAATTATGACAAAGCTGCTTGTTTTTAATAAACAGAAAACATCAAAAGCAAAAAAAAAAAAAACAGAAATGATAGTTATAAAATAATAGTTATAAAGTTTGATTTTATGCATTTTAGCATTCATTTATTAATAATGATATTAAAGCTACTAACAATTAATTTGAATAATTTTAGAACATCCTCTAGTCCCACTGAGTCCCACATGCTTTTTACCAGATGGTGTTTAAATAGTTTACCAGAGTAGCTGTGAGCAGAATACAAATTCCTTTATTTTCTGTAAATATAACTGAGACAACAAAATGGAAAAATGTCAATAGCCTCTTAGGGCTTTTGTATGTACCTGTTAAATTAATCCTGTTTACATCGGTTACACAGTGCTGTCCGCTTGGATCAGATCTCTAGAGATCGATACTAGGCATAAATGGGACCTTACTGAAAGGCACAGATTGAAAAATGACTGAAAGTGAACACCTGATCATTAAGTGCAGTCAAACAAAATATGAAAATTATAAATGACTTCAAATGGATTTTAGATTAGCTCGAATTATTCTTTAGTATACAAAAATGGGGTGGAAGTGAGAAGAAGCAGTTAATTCAATTATAAATGGTCACTTACCGCAGAGAGCTAGGGGAGGTGATGGATCACTGGTGCAGATGAAAAACTGCCAGGAAGTAAATGCTGCACGGTTACCCTGATTTCTATAATCACACATACACGCTTTGCGGTTCTGTAATAAACCGCTATGAAAGCTGGGTGGATCTTCACTGCTGCTAGACAGGATGTTTTTAGTATGACGAAGTTGCTCGGACTAAAAACAATGACTCTCTAGGAGAGGTTCAAATATCTAGATAGGATGCATGCCAAACAAAACGGCAAGAAATTGAGTTCAGGATCTCACTGCGGGAAAGGAATGATCGAAACATGGCTCAGTAATTAGCTGACGGGGAGCTAATGGGCAAAGCTACAAATAGTCACACAAGACTCGTTCCTGTCTCTATCACAGCTGCTTGTTGATACTTCTAATACCATTACTACTGAGACATCACAGTTGGAAAACAAACCTCCTTAAAGTCCAAGAGAAACACTAACAGAAGACAAATTTGAACAGTTATGCATTGAAAACAAAAGCCTCACTGATGGCAGCATTATATGTGCTGTTGTTTGTACATTTACATATGTATTCGAAGTATAGACTTTATTGCTATTCCAGAGGTTGCGTTAAACGAAAATTGTCCGTCACTGACAAATTTTTTTTAATCAGTGACTGAAAAATCTGAAGGCTGTCTGTCATTTTGACAGATTACACTGAGGGTGATCTATTGTAAAATTGTACTCCTGTCCAGTTGGTGGTGAGTGTGCTCCAGTCTGGCAGCAGAGCAGGGATACAGAACAAAAACAAATCTGTCACAAATGTTTTCCTATGCGTTTCATTATGCACAGGCGAGTACCATGGACTGTAAAAAATATGGACGTAGTGTCCGTGACGTCACCGTAGGTTTCTGAAGAGCATTTTCGAAGCGCTTAATGGGCGGGAGTCGGCCGTTGCTATCTTTAAATCGCGTCATTGCACGTCACTCCCGGATAATCGAAAATGGGCAAAGAGGTGGGACGTGGGTGGAGCTGGTTGCTGAAACCACGCCCACCTAGCACGACGGTGGTGACAACAGTGGCAATTCACCTGTCACTCAAGTGGCCACGCCCTAAATTATGCAGAACTTTAAGGCTTAATATAGTTTAAACAGATGAGTTATAAAAAATAAAAAAAAAAAAAAATGCACCCCCCTCACAGTTGGCATGAAGGGCAAAATTAGCTATATAGACCAAAACCACTTTTTGTACCAGGCTGTAAACATGTTTGTAAACAAGTTGGGCATTTTAACATGAGGAGTCTATGGGATTGACTACCTTTTGAAGCCAGTCTCTAGTGGCCAGTCGATGAATTGCAGTTTAAGTCACTTCCGTGTTGGTTTCAATAGATAGAGCGGGAGGTTGCCGCTTGGCGAGTACACAGAAGCCTCAACAATCTAGCATGCCACATTAAAGAGTGCCAAAACGGTATCATTGCTTGAATTTCCTAATGAAATGGACAGAATTTGAAATCGGAGACTTTGTTTCATATCAAAAGTAACACAAAGCCTAGCCTATTGCTATTTATTGGAAGGAAGACGCACTATGCACTGTTTATTCATCAACTGAAAACAGCACAGACCAAAAAGATTGATTGTGATTTAAGAATTGACATTGGTTAATTAAAATGAGAATCTATTAAAATTGAGAAATCTTTTTTTTGTTTGTTTACCCAGCCCTAGCGTATTTTGGTGTTTTAAACACTGTGCTCTCATCCTGTAGGTTCATGATTAAAAATGAAAATGTGAACAAAAATAAAAGCAATTAAATGTGTTATTCTAATTAAAATATGAAAATTAAAATGATGGGTAATAATAGATTATGACAGAATTTGTACAACCCTTATGTTAAAGTCTAGCGCAACCTTTGCGTTATTCACAGGGAATCAAACCCACAAATGTATTGCGCAAACTGATCTAAAACATCTTGATAAAACATGGTAGAGTAAGGAGCAAGTAGATGACATTACAATAACACATGGATGCTTGTCTTTGCAAGGCTCTTTGTCAGGCTACATTGATCAGGAATGAGCATGCAGCTGTAGGCGTGCAGAGGCTCCAAACCTCAGCCTCTCAAGCCTGCTTATTTCATTTAGTCTAAGAGCTTTCATTAGTCATCACCATCAGCTTTAATAAAATCTCCCTCCAGATGGTAGAAGAGAAGGCGGTGCCACTAAAGTGAGCCTTTCATTTGTTGGTGAATGGTAAAAGTGAAAATCTATTGTGGAAATCACTCTCAAGTTCTGAATTAAATGAAGATAAAGTGATGGTAATAAAACAGGTTTTAGTACAGTCTGCCACAAAAGGACGGCCTACAACATTTCAACATACACCATAAATCAGTGGTTCGCAAAGGATCATGACCTAAAACTGGGCCATCTGGAGAAAAACAAATGCTATTATCAAATAAAAATAAAAAAAACTATACACGTGTGCATTTTTTTTTCCAGTATAATATATATATATATATATATATATATATATATATAATACTTTAAAATATACTTTATTCCTTTCATGCAAAGCTGAATTTTTATCGGCTGTTACTCCAGTCTTAAGTGTCACATGATCCTTTAAAAATCAGTCTAATATGCTGATTTATTATCAGTGTTGAAAATAGTGCTGCTTAATATTTTTTTGGAACCTGTGATACTTTTTCAGGATTCTTTGATCAATAAAAAGAACAGAATTTATTTAAGATAGAAAGGTTTCCTAACAATATACACTACTTTTCAAAAGTTTGGGGTCTGTTAAATTAATAAAATAATAGCATAGATTTACATTGTTAGAAAAGATTTATATTTTGATATTTTGAATAAATACTGTTCTTTTACCTTGTTATTCATCAAAGAATCCTGAAGAAAAAAAAAAGAAAAGAAAAGAAAGCACAGGTTCCAAAAAATATTTGTCAGCACAACTGTTTGCAACATTGATAATTCTAATAATAAATCGGCATTTTAGAATGATTTCTGAACGATCATGCGACACTTAAAAATGGAGTAACAGCTGATGAAAATTCAGCTTTTGGAATTCAACTGGACTAAATTATATTTTAAAGTATATTAAAATAAAAACTATTGTTTTATATTGTACTAACATTTTGCAGTATTACTGTTTTTTTTCCTGTATTTTTGATCAAATAAATGCAGTCTTAAAATAATTTTTCACCATAAACAACAAAAGTACAATAACCTATTTTGGTTGAGCCCCCACTGGATGCCCAATGTAAAGTCTGGGTCCTGAAGCAAAACCACTGTCCAATAGATCACTTTGAAAGATTTAGATATTCAACATTTTCTATCAGCTGGGAGCATGAGAAATGCTGGAGGGGGTTATAATGTTTCCTGCTGAGTGGAAACCATTTAATCTGTCTTTCCCAAAAGTCTGCAAACCACTTACTCATTCTAAACATCAAAGTACGATGATGCGCAGAGTACCGAAAACATGATGAAAGAAAAACACTGACCAAATAATTAATCAAGATCTCCAAATGTGCTGGCCAGGCATGCTGAAAAGATGATGCTGGTTTATGCGGATTAGATGTTATTTTAGCAGGTGGACCTGCATAATCATGCTTTCCAATGGTTGCTAGTTAAGCTAACTGATACAGAAGTGCTGCCAGCTGCATCAATAAAGCATGGTATAAAACCAATGTTTTTTTAACAGCTTGTGTGGCTTTGCTCATATCATGATTTAAGATTAATTTCACACACAGTCTGCTTGCCTTTGTAATATTAAACATTTGCTATACAAATCAGGCCCTTGAGGATAAAAGGATAATTTTTGTGGCCCACGAACTTTCCAAAGGTGATCAGCCTAATGCTAGGGCTAATTACTCTGGCTCTTTGAAAGCACAGTGGATTTTAAATGTGAGGCAGCGTTTTCACCCTATGAGGAAGACAGATAAACTTAGCGAGCAGACTTTACTTCAGTAGCTATGGCTGCCGTGCCTCCTTTTCTGACCCTCCTCTCTGCTCCCTTCATTTCTAAGAAGCTGCTGTCTGAGAGCGCACGGCTCTTTGAGAACCTCCACCTTCTAAGAATGCTCTGGCTCCTTTCATTTCTTCCTTCAGAAGCCCACAGTCTTTTTTTGGTCTTTCGCTCTCTGGCTTTCTTCTTGTCCCCTCCTGGTCCCCGCTGAGGAACAGTGAATTGATCTGCAGCGCTAAGCCAAGTATACATCCACAAGCACAGACGCACACACGCACGCACACCCTTCCTGTGGTTTGCCAGTGATTGTATTCACACGCACACAGAGCAATCTTCAAAATGAAAACTGTAACAGGATTACTCCGAGACACAGCATTGTGTGACAGACATTGGACAAACGAAAAAATATTGCATTTCCTGATATTTCTCCTTTTCAAGCAATGCTGCCAATCTTCTGGGTAGAATAGCAACTCGAGCTGTCAAAAGAACACTGAAATAAGTGCAATACTCAGAAGATGGAAGAGTTTCTTTCAATTCATTTTGACATAATGAAAATGACGGCAACAGTCTTCAAAGACTACACTAACATCAGCTGTGAAAACCACATTCCCAAATTTCTGTCAACCTGGGCTTATTGTTATTTCTTTTAAAGAAATAGTTCACCCCTCAAAAATCTGTCAAGATTTACTCACCCATGTTGTATCAAACCTGCATGCTTTGATTTTTTTTTTTCTGTGCACAACAAAAGAACATTTCTAAAGAGCTCCAGAAAGCACAAAAAAAAAATCACAACTGAAGCAACATAAATGTGGTCCACACTACTCGTATGCTTCATTTCAAGTTTTCAAAAGCTATACGATAGCTTTGCATGATGAAAAGACTGACATTTAAGTCAAGATTTACTGATAATGTTTCTCCATTCCACATGTTTAAACTGCCATGTCACGTTTGGTTGCACCAACGGCATTCAACAGTATTTTTGAATTGATTTTCAAAGTATAATGACTTAAATAATTTGGGTCTGTTCCTCACAAAAAGCTATCGTGTGACCTTATAAGACGCAGAATATTTCTGCTATTTTCTCTTTAGAGAATAATAGACATGATCATTATGAATGGCCACTGTAATGATCAGGGTCAGAAATTAGCAAGGGTTTGTGGCAAAAATGCCCCAAAAAGAACAAAAAAAAATATAACATAACAAAATATTGCCCCTGCACAAGTAAACAACGGATTTAGGCTGACGGGATTAAATTTAAATGTGAAAAAGAATAAAAAGTGTCATTTCACGGAATTGTATTTAATTCGCTCACACTGCATCAGATTGCTTTTAAGCACTGTTTTGTGCAGCGTTGAGCCTTATAACCAACCAAACGCGTTTCTGTTGAACTATTGGCTAATCAGAGGCGCTTAGATTAGTCAACACTGAAAACGTACCAATCAGAGGTGCTTAAATTAGTCAAACGCTGGAGCTGTTGTTTAGTGTGCACACTCACAAATTCCCTCATCATAAACAACACAGTGCAGATAAAAGTTTCCTCACAACAATGCCATAGAACAGCAATTTTTGGTTCCACAAAGAACCATTCAGTCAAAGGTTCTTCAAACAACCATCTCTTTCTTACCTTTTCATAATCTGAAGAACCTTCTTTTGCCACAAAGAATCTTTTGGGAAACAGAAAGTTTCTTCAGATGTTAAAGGTTCTTTATGGAACCATTTAAGCAAAATGGTTCTTCTATGGCATAGTAAAGCACCTGGATTTTTAAGAGTGTACAATGTAAATAAAATATTAATTTCGTAGCCTTAGTGATTATAACTGGAGTTTTTGCATAACTTGTGCTAGACTTTGTTAACGTCATGGCCCGACATGTTTGTCTGTGAAGCCAGAATGTGATGTACCCAAAACAAAACAAAAACATTATATATTGTTTTCTATATCGATATTAATAATCATTATTACAGTATAAAGAGCAATAGTCTACAATGATTTTTGTCATAATATTGCAGCCCTATGAGCTTCTGTTTTTACTATTTTTTTTAATTTAGATACAGTCTATTGACAACGATTTACAATATTGGGTAAATGTAAGTATTTGACATTAAATACAACATAGTATGGTTTTTATAATAATAAAAAAATAATATTAATTTATAATAATAAGATGATTATAAAAATTGCCCTCACAAATATAAAAAAAAAAAAAAATGCCCCTGGAAATCAATTCTGGGGGGCAAATATTGCCCCTTAACAGAAAATTTCATTTCTGACCCTGGTTCTTAAAAAAAAAAATCTTTTTCTTGTTCTCCATACAGAAAATCATGAGAGCAAGCAAATGACATACATTTCATTTTTGGGTAAAGTATTCCTTTAATGAAGCCTTTAATTTTAAAGGTCTTCTATTATGACTAAAAGGAGCATACACTTAAAAATAAAGGTGCTTTAAAAGGTTCTTTACAGCTTTTTTAGACCAAAAGCGTTCTTCTATGGCACCGTGAAGCACCTTTATTTTTAAGAGTGTAGGGGAAAAAAAACTGAAAACACATTTAACCAAGCATAAAACATTTTATTTCATCTTTTCAATGGAACTTTTGTTCTTGTTTTCCCTGCACTTACAGGCATAGTTCTTCATAGACAGTTTGAGGTTCACCACTAACCACTGACACCTGAAAAGCTCCACTCAATGTCGAAATCTCAGTGAAGAGGGGCTAAAACACTTTAGGTGAACAACTGCTCTCCAAGGCAGGGTAATATTTTACATGGCAGTTAAATCAAAACAGTCAGACGGGTACATTGTCAGAGGATTTATGTAGTCTGGACAGGTCTCTTCTGCTCAGCCAAATGAAAGAATGTAAAAGAATAAGACAGGCGGCATGAAAACATATGGGTGAAATAATTAATAGCGAGTTTTTTTTTTTTTAAATAGCGAACAAGTAATTTGTGGAGAACCACCCAGCTTTGTGGTTAATTCAGCCGTGAAGAACATTAGGAATCTTTATCTGTGTTTAGCAGCTGTCATTTACAAACTCTACATATACGTCTGACAACCCAACTGACTGCTGTCATCCATCAAAGGCATAATTGTCATTATGGTATGGTCCTTGGGGGGTTTTATGTAATTTTGCTGGAAAAATGACAAATTAGGGAAGTTGTCAGTTTGTTAGGAGCATCTTAATTATGTGTCATTTCACTCAGCAATGCCAAAAGAAATATGAACAGCACTTTGAGAATCAATAATTCTTTGGAGGCCGCATATCATGCAAGGCTTGTCATTTATGGCATATTTTACAGCAGAGAACAAAGGAAAATTAATTTTACAAGGAATAAGATCCGTCTTAACGACTGCTGTTACCGTAACTTGGATGGAAAGTACATCACAATAATTTACTATAGTTCGGTTTAATTAGGAGGAAAAAAAAATCCATCCGCTGAATTCCTTTTTAATTGGTATACGACTTCACAACATGATTTCTTGTTACCAAAGTCCTGAAGCATGACTGGGCTTTGTACCAGGAAATGAAAAACAGCTGATAATCATAGCAGACTCTAAATAGAATAACAGAACTGATACTGGATAAGCTTGTAAGAATTATCATTTCATCTTTCCCTTTGTAAGATTAAAAAAAACAGGCAGCTGTAGATTTTGGGGTGACTTTATTTCAGGTTAATGTCAGGTTTATCAGATTTTTTTCATTATTATTATTATTTTATATTCTAATGTTCAAATTATTATCTTAAGTCACTGAATCAGAAGATCTTATTCTCTGCGCTTGTCACACTATGTTCACATATTTAATTTGAACCAAACAATTTACTGGTGCATGTTTATTCAAAAAAAAAAGAAAAAAAAGAAAAGTCATCAAATAATCAAAATGTAGTAACTTGCCTTTCCTCAAAGAAATTTCCTTTTTTGGAAAATTGTTGCAGAGTAATAGTGTTAGCCAATCGTTAGATGTTGTTTAGCAAACTCATCTGGCAGAACTCTCATGATACTGTATGTAATGCCCATTTTTCATAATCCATACTGCTAATTCTGGTGAATAAAATCAATTTCTGCCGTATATGTATAGTATACACGTGCACACACAGTGTGAGTACTGTATGTGAGGATAAAAATCAATATGTACTTGAAAATCTAATTCAACACGTTCACTTTGTCAAACAACATTTTGGATCATTTGGCAACTAATTTTGTGACTAATTTTTTTTATTAATATAGAGGTATATAGGTATTCGAACAAATGACTGCAGAAGATTTATCTAAACCAAGATATAAATTATAGATGAGCAATGAGGGCAAGTGGAAAATAGAAAAACAAAATGCAGTGTTGTTCTTGTTCACAATCTTCTGACCTAGTCTTCCAGACATGTATTTTTTATGAGCATTATCATGTAGACTGCTTTTTACTTTTATCTTCAATTGATGTGTTTTATGTGTTTTTTAACAGAGTTGCTTTGTTTTGTCTGTATCTTGTTTTTCATTCTAAGATGACTTGCGAGAAAGTGTAAAAGCATTTTAAATCAGAATTTAAAACCTAATTCTAATTCAACACACAAGGAAAATCGGTATAACTGGATAACTGATTTACCAAACATAGCTCAAATCAGTCTTTAAATCCAGATGGTTCACTACACCATATGACTAACCTTCATGTCCTGTGACTAGATCTTGGTAGTTGAACTTGCTGTAAAGATTGCCCTAATTAAAAGAGAACTCCGCTTCCAGAACAACAATTCACAAATAATTTACTCACCTCCTTGTTATCCAAGATGTTCATGTCTTTCTGTCGTGAAGAAATTATGGTTTTTGAGGAAAGCATTTCAGGATTTTTCACCATTTAACAGATTTCATTGGTGCCCCGATTTTGAACTTCCAAAATGTAGTTTAAATGCAGCTTCAAAGGGCTCTAAATGATCCCAGCCAAGGAAGAAGTGTCTTATCTAGCGAAACGATCAGTCATTTTTTTTTTTTTTTTCCTTTTCAGAAAATAAAAATTTGTATACTTTTTAAGCACAAAAGCTTGTGTAGCACAGGCTCTTGGATGCACGTTCACAACGCATGTGGAACGTAGGCGGAACTACAGACCCAGTGTTTACAAAGCGAATGAGCAAAGACTAAGAAAGTGCGAGTAAGTCAAACGCTGTTTACAAACAAAAAGGTGCAACGATGTCGGACGATTCTGAAGTTGTAGAAGAAAATAAGATGGAGTTTTTCGCCATACTCTACCTTTTTGAGCTGGAGTACACAGATGATAAACTTAGACGTGATTCGTAGTAGCGATGGGAAGTTCGGATCATTTTACCGACTCGGACCTTTGAGTCTCATTCAGCAAAATGAACTAATCTTTTTGAGTCATTTCGTTCATCTCGTTCATTTTAGCAATATATAATTAAAATGTTACGTGTTACTTCCCCAACACATACTGCTTACACAAACGTTGATTACTGTTTACCTGGGTCTTTAGTCTATGATTAGCTCACCTCACCTATTATCTGACAAGTTTTCGGTTTTGAGTCATTCATTCATCACGTGACAGCTCCAAGACGAACGAACGACGAACAAGAATGAATCGTACAAGAACGACTCATCACTAATTCGTAGCATCGTGGATGCGCATCCCAGAGCCTGTGATACACAAGCTTTTGTGCTTAAAGAGTATACAAAATTTTATTTTTCGAAAAAATGGTTGATCATTTCGCTGGATAAGACCCTTCTTCCTCGGCTGGGATCGTTTAGAGCCCTTTGAAGCTGCATTTAAACTACATTTTGGAAGTTCAAAATCAAGGCACCAATCAAGTCCATTATATGAAGAGAAATCCTGAAATGCTTTCCTCAAAAAACATAATTTCTTTACGACTGAAGACAGAAAGACAAACATCTTGGATGACAAGGGGGTGAGTAAATTATTTGTAAATTGTTGTTCTGGAAGTGGAGTTCTCCTTTAAGGTTTACAGACATTCATGAAACGCTAAAGTGCCTCTGTGACATTTATATAAAGATCAGGCAGCTGAGCACAATGATTTTTTATAACTGTCCATATTAAAATAAACTAAGGTTAAAGACATCTTTTCTGTCAGTCGCCCTCACTGAAGTTAAAGCTGTGTTCTGCATAGCACAAGCCTAGTATAGCTTTTTAACTGGTTTAAAAAAACAAACAAAAAAACAAAAAACAAAAAACAAAAAAAAAAAAAAATCAACCCATTCTTTTAACCTCCAACCCGTGAAGAAATTTGAACTGCTCAAAAAAAGATAATAATTAGTGCTTGCTTTGTTTTTTCTAAACCTCCAAGCATTAAACTTCTGCACTTGAATTATTTGTGGAACAGGTGTGAATAATACCGCAATTAGTGCAGAGAAGTGTGCTATTACTTTTCTAAGGGATCGGACTCATTATATTTCCTGGTAGACAATAAAACAGGTGGAAAAAAAAATTCCATGAAGTTGAATTAAGCCACATCTACAAGCTAAATTTCACAGAGATTCGCAGGTGGGCTAATTTGTCTTGGACCAGTAATCAACCACCTAGCAACAACCCAAAACACCCTAGCAACTGCACAGCAATGGTCAGGTAGTCAGCACTAACAACTAGTACCACGTCAGTGAGTTGCACATCCAAGCACCACTCACATTTTTACAAAAAAAAAATAATTTAGAATACATAATTTGACTTTATAAATTCAAGAAACAATCTGAATCAACACAACTCATTAAATAGTATACAAGCGACAAGCGTAACATTGTAAAACCCAAAGAGACATTTTATTTGAGAAAACTGACTGCCCTAAACCATTATAGCTGTACTTATTTCATAAGAGTTCATTAAAACAGTATTTCTAAATATTACATGAGAAAACCATTTTAATATTTAAACCAAATAAAATTAGAAACTTTATCAATCATATCGCTGCCTTGGCACACACACAGTTATTGCCTTTCAAATAGAACAGCATGCTGCACATATATTACATAACTTTTGTGGTAAGTGCAATGAACTTGAGTGAAATTAACATGCTTCATTGCTTCAAATGAACAATTTCACTGTTAGGCTTTACAGTGCATTCAATACATTTGGTTTTTAATTTTAGCAAAATGGAATGCAACGCAAATTAAAGCTCTTCAATTTCTGGCACTTGAATGCAGTGAGATGCATTGCATTCATTGTCTCGAAGTATAAAAGATCTGCTTGTGTATGCCACACTTCAAGAACAAAAGGAAGAAATGCCCTCAGATCACATCGTCTCGGTGAATCTTTTAAGACTCCCCTCCCATTCGTGCGCAAGTTCACTTCAGAGAGATAGACATGTCCTACCTGTTTGCAGTGTGTGAGGCTGACTACTTCAAAAGGCTCCTAACAAAAATAGATTTTGGGAAGACAGTCGGTATTAGAAGCCTTCGCTTCGACTAATGGGGCTTCACGACAGCCAGTGGGATTATTCATTATCATTCCAATTTCTGAAAGCAGAGCCTCGATGAGCCGCTATCATACCAAGTGTGAGCTCTACAGGTGAACAAGGCAAAAATATTCCATTTCCCCCCACGCTGCTGCGAATCTGGGGCTGTGACTGAGTGCATGTAAAGGCAGTGTTAATCAGAGCCATTGTGCTTCAGGTGTACTAGAGAGAGACACAAATCATGAAGTGGACTATAAATGAGGAGCATTATTCACTTATTTAAATTCCAATCTTTTCCTCTTATCTGACATTAAAAGGGATCTTTAGTGGCATTTTCATTAGGACACTAAAATAACAGGATACAGCCCATTGTCTCCTGCTGCTTCCTTCTTTTTTCATCTTTATCAAAGAGAGTGAACGCAAGCCGCTGGACGCCTTCCAAAGGAAGGATCACAGTGTACAGGAGAGGCCAGGTCTATAATTGGGTAAAGGACCAACTGGTTTCTCTAATCCCCCTCCTGAATCATTAAGGAGAAAAACACAATTGTGCAAGTAATTGATGGCTAGTTTCGGTCTGTTTTTCCCACATCTTCTAAGAACTGTGCATGGGGCTTCCCAAGAGTAGCTGATAATCCTGAAGAAAAAAAACTACATAGATGTTGAGACATACGTTGAGCTGTTTTCAGACTTCTTCGGTGCTGCTTTAGAAGCCATTACATTAGTGAACTTTGGGCGAAATTTCATCCATTGTCTATTATCAATAGCGTAGTAATGTATGAAGCACAGATCACACAGAAGTCATTTTCAAACCAAGTCGTTTCTTGTTGGTCAGCATAGTGTATTAACGTGATCAACTTAAAACGAAATTTGTGTTGGGGAAATCTTTCACCAATCATGTAATTCCTTATTTAAATGACTGGTTTTGTAAGTAAAAATTGGCTGAACAATGATAAATGTGACCACACATTAGTACACTCCAACAAAACAGTCTGTAAATTAGTAAAATATTATTGAAGTGTTCTCGTAGCTTCATAAAATTGCAGTTGAACTACTGATGTCACATGGACTATTTTATCAATGTCCTTACTACCTTTCTGGGCCTTAAACATGGTAGTAGCGTAGCCGTCTATGCAGGTTCAGAAAGCTCTCGGATTTCATCAAAAATATCTTAATTTGTGTTCTGAAGATGAACGAAGGTCTCTCTCTTCAGTCGTAAAGAAATTATGTTTTTCGAGGAAAACGTTTGAGGAATTATCTCCATATAATGGACTTCTATGGTGCCCGTGAGTTTTAACTTCCAAAATGCAGTTTAAATGGCGCTTTAAAGGGTTTTATCTAGCAAAACAATTGGTCATTTTCTTAAAAAAAAATAAATGTAGAAGACCGTTAGGGTAGGTCTAAAAACTCCCATCTCCTTTTCTCCTCCAACTTCACAATCGTCCTACATCGCCATTTTACCTTTTTTGTAAAACGTGTTTGACCTTCTTTGCACGTTCAGTTTGCAAACACTGGGTTGGTACTTCTGCAGCTATGTAGGACAATTTTAAAGTTGGAGGAGAAAATGAAAAATGTTTTGACATACCCTAACTGTATTGAACCGGAATGCACGGAGCACATGCAGAGCTTGACAAGACGAGATTTTTGTTCTGAAAGTGAAATACTCCTTTAACAGTGATATATCAAGAGTTTTTCCAACTAAAAATGTACCCCACTTCCTCAGACTGAAAGTCACCATGTACAGTGTTTATGACAATAGCTGTGTGAAAAATTGCACTGCAAGGCACCACTGAAAAGGTCAAAGACACCAAGGGTAGCGATTCTTCACAAAACAAAAACATCTTAATGTGTTCGTCGGTACTGTAACTCCAAACAGCTGCTAAGCAGAAAATGTGTTGAAAAGTTAGTTCAAAATTCAAATGCTGTTCCAAATGTGGGGCGCTGACCATTTCAAAAGTGTTATGTGAAACAACTTCCCTCATAATAGGAGATACAAACTCCTCAAAAAAAGTTTTTTTTTTTGTTTGTTTGTTTTTTTTAATAACTTGTGCAAATGTGCAAAATTGTACCTTTAGGGGTATAACAGCTTGTCACTGCATATTACACGTTATCTACCCCTAAAAGGTGCATATTATCCTTTAGGGGTATTTAACATACAAATATGTCCTAGTGACAGGCTGTTTTTGAACATTTTTTCTGAGAGCACAGAGGAAAGTCATCCACACATGGGGAACTATCCATATAAGGTTGAGTATTTCAAAGAAGTTTTTTTTCTTATAAAACAGACACTTAATATGCTAATCCTGGCCCTTAGACTTACAATTACAGATCAACTGTACAATGTTCACATCCCATACTATGTAACACGCCAAATTAATTATTTGCTGTTGTTTATAATTGCATGCTAGTAAGCCTATTCACATCATGCTGATATTTAATGAAACTAATCCAGGAGGAACATACTGTATTCAAATTAATTCAAGTAAAATCTCTTGACAGTTTTTCTTTTGTTCTATTAATTTCCTCCTTACACTTGAGTAATTTCACACGACTCATTTTGAGGGGGGCACATCATGTCACATACTATGTCCACCCTACGCGACAGAGTAAAGAGATACTTCAGCAACTGCAAAAGTCGTTTAGAAAAATGTGAATTGTGAACACGATCATTTTCTAAGCCTGAAATCATCTCCCTCACAGTGTAGATCTCTCCTGAGTTTAACTTCTGAATCATGACCCAGAAAGTAAGCCACCCCCGCCCCTCCAACCCTCCACCAGAGCAGCAAATCATTCCAGGAAGCTTCCACTGGAGGCCTTTCTCAATCCTTTCCCTCAGCATCACACATCCACACACATCTTAGAAAACATTTCGCAACGTCAGGATGATTTTTCCACGGAACATGCTAAAAACACATGCACAAACACGCTTGTGAATATCACCGTCTCCAAAGTCACATTAAAGAATGCAACTACTCTTGCTATTCTCTGGATTAATATGCTTATCAGACACAATCATGCGCTCTACTGAATAAGAGCAGAATAATTTTATCTCTCTTATAACAGTCAACCTCAAACAATGAATGCAATCAACTTAATGAAGACAGATGCACAGTCTCGCACAGCCAGACTTTTGAGCATCACCATAAAATTGGGTCCAGTCTGTAGCTAATTCTGGACAACAGGCATGAAATGTGACCAACCACAGTTATTTACAAGCAGATTTATCTTAGATATAGATTATGCAATTAACACTACAACTCAAAGGGTCAGACCACTTTGTACACTGGAGAAAAAAAAAAAAACATAAGTGTGAGATTTGTAAGATTTAAATTTAAAGAGAACCCCAGGTATTAAGACTTGTATAGCTTAATATAATGTAAATTATGTCTCTTAGTGAACTATGGAGTAGAAAAACCATCAAAGATTTACACTATTTAAAATATCCACATCCTTTTATACATACTTTATACTATGGGGGGGGCGCTGTTATTTTGATGACGTGAAATGGTTGCACTCGGTGAGCTACTGGCGCTACCTGTTGCTGGTTTTTTTTTTTGTTTTTTTTTACTGCAACACAACTCTAAATACACTACGTTGACCACAGCTACTGACTTAGCTTACGGGTGGCAATGAATATAAGCAGGGCCTCAAACTAACTTTTTGCTAAACCTGCTCGTGTCAATCCACGTTCGTATTTAACGCAAACAATGAGCTGTCACTTTAATTCAGTGTGCCCAGCACAGCGAAAATAGACTCGGTGCGGAAACGATCGCTGTACTGCTGCAGATGCACTACTCCTGTAACACAATGCGGGACGGCAACCATGTGCAGTGTGAACACTCAAATCCGTTAACATGAGCGCAGAAAAAATACGCACCACATAGCACTGCAAACGGAGTATGTACAGTATCAAATACAAGCCAGTCTTTCTTTTATCCGTCCCTCTTTTGCTAAAACACCAAGAACCGTCATGACTTTCTGATGTTTGCGTTCTGTTCTGGCATGAGCCCAGGTATGTGTCACCACATTCTAAGGTTATGAAGAATAAAGAAGGGAAAAGTTCATCTTCCGAAATAAAGCAGCAATAGCCTGCTAATAGTTTCCTCAGGTAAAAGTAGAACCTTGTCTAGGAACAAGCTAGTCATTTGGGTATTTGATTCGCTTTTGTGGCTTATAACAAAACAGCTAATCAGTCACGATATAATACGTATACGTTTTACCTGCCAACTTGTGACTGACGCAGTTACATATACTCGTCAACGCTGATTTTTACTCGCATTTGGCGCTTGGCGAGTGTTAATTTTAGGCCCTTGATATAAGCATAGGCTTAAACTAAATGCCGTACCACCGTACCCAAATGCAGCATCATAACAAGCATCGATATGTTTACATCCTGCCAGGGTGGCATCTAGTGTTTCTTGTCTCTGCCGTTTGTAAGCTCTTTCAGTAGCTGTGGTCTACTACTAAAAGCCTCAAAGGAATCAGGGCTAAAGTGAAGAGAAAAAAGATGTGGGTCTTTAGGAAGTTTTATTCATCCACAGGCATCTTCTCATTCTTTTCTCCTCTTCTTATCACTAAAGCAGTGAAGACTTACATCGCTTTTCTTGTTGCCCTGCGACTGAAAATTACAACCAAAAGCCGCACAATGTGGTATTGTAACAGTATTTTATTTTAGAGTTGTGTTGCAGTAAAAATACCAACAGTAACTCACCGAGTGCAACTATTTCAAGTCATCAAAACAATGGCACTCCCCCCCATAGTCCCAAATATGTATAAAACGATGTGGATTTTTAAAATAATGTAAATCTTTAATGGGTTTTCTACTTCATATTTTTGTAAAAGACATCATTACATTAAGTCTTAATACCCAGGGATCCCTTTAAAATTAAATATTCTTATGCTCACCAAGGTTGCATTTCTCTGATCAAAAACACCCATTTCTCTAGTCTTTGGTGTCACATGATCCTTCAGAAATTATTCTGTTATACTGATTTGGAAGTAACATTTTCACTTATCAATGTTTTATCAATGTCTTATCAACAGTTGTGCTGCTTAATATTTTTGGGGAAACAGTGATACATTTTTTCAGGAGTCTTTGAATAATAGAAAGTTCAAAACACCGTTTATTTAAAATATAAATCTTTCAGAATATTATACATGCCTTTGTCACTGAATTACTAGATGTAATGTGTCCTTGCTAAATAAAAAAAGTATTAACTTACAACTCTAAAAACTAAGCGGAATATAGATACTTGCTACAAAGTACCTTATAGAAAACTTTTTTTTAAAAAGTCTGGAGCCACTAACATGGAAAGCATCGTCAAATCATGCGATTTGTCCTCTGAAATGCACAATGCATCAAACGACTACCTTGTAAACACGAGCTGGACTGCTATCGGATTTCTATGAGCTCTTGCCAATTTTGTGTGCACTATGCATCAGACGGTCAGCAAATGGACTTTGGTCAGTCTGTGGGCTCGCCGTCTGAGGTTGAGACTGGAGACGGAGTAAATCAGTAGGAGAGAAAGAGACAGTGGGAGAAGGGCAGAGAAAGGTGAGCGCAATGAGAAGTGAACAAAAATTGGGGAGTAGATTTATGTTTGCACGGCTGCTCGAGTCCCAAGGAGCATTAGCTGAACTCATGAGCTGTAGACAGCTAATCTTTTGTTATGGGGAAATAAACACACAATGTTAGCCACCGTTTTACAGCCGCTGATCCAAGGCGGATGATAAAAGATCCAGCGGGCCCAGACCACACGGCTTAATGACCCTGAGAGCAACACACAATTTATAGGCTCTCGGTCCCCATCATCACTCCCCGCTACTAATTTATGACGAGAAAGGGAGCTGGACTCCAATGCAAGAGAAAACTATTTTTAGAAAATGACTAAAAACTACTTTTATAACACCAGGATACCTTTTACGATGTGCCCTAATATACCATAACAAGCTTGTCTTCATCGTTTTTTATTTTAGTTGATTTATGAGACTCCGTCGAGACAAAAAAATTCCACGCAGCTGTGAACGGTTGCATCCTGTCATACAAAGAAATTGGTTTGAGCACTGAATTAAGATGTATGTGATTACGCCATGCGAACGAGAGCCATTAAAACAATGAGTTTGATTAATTGCCATAGTCCTGAAACCATTGTGAGGTAAGAATCCACTGGGAGGCACCTAATTCTTCTCATTGTAATTGGGTCCAGCTACAATATTACACCCCTAAATTCCAAAATCCACAAAGCCGGAGCCCAAAACAAGCAACACCACCTCTTCTCTCCCACAGAGACCAACAACATCACAAGCATGGCTAGTTCTGTTAAGATATTCCAACTCTACACAGATGTTCTGCTTCTTTGCCTGCAGTGTTGTCAAATCGAACTTAATTGGTTTGCATTTGAGGAAACGGTTGTTCTGCAAGCAATACTTTAGTGAATTTTGTCATGGCTGCCTTGTGGCCGAGCTCTCCACCGTACGGCCCCTTCTGCCTGGTGTGAATGGCTCCTCTGTGTGACCAGCCAAGGATCTGCCAGGGGGACCCTCTCTTTGTTAGGTGAATGGGCACAGCTAGACCATCTTAAGGCACACTAATGTACCATGGCTGGACCACAAAGAGCGCGTAGTAATTTGCCAAGCATAATGGCACGTCTTTAATTCGGCCGAGGGGGAAACAGACCCTTAAAAGCGAGCTTACAGATGAGGAGTCCCATTCTAGTTCCTACTCTATTCATATCGTAAAAGGGCTTGTTTTCTTCCGGCTCATTGTCATCCCGAACCGAATGTCGGCAAACAACGGTGGGTCGAAATTAAAACAACGTGCCGGCTCCTGGCCTCGCTAAACAGGCCCAGAACACCATAAACATAAACAAAATAAAAGCGTCTTCTCAGAAAGGCACAATGATTGAGACCAGCTGCTAAAATGATGTCATTTAGCAGGATTAGGTCACTGGTGGATTATACTTTCGGGAGAAGGTGCAAATACACATATAGTGCAGGAGGGAGGAAGTGCAATATTTACAAAGTGCTTGGGGACTGAGACGGTTGGAACCATGACTGGACCATCAGAGAACCTGGTGAGTGAGAAAGTAGTTTTAGCGCTCAACATCCAGGTGTCTGGCAATACGTTATCTTCAGTCCCCAGACAACCAATGTGTTCCTCTGCAAATGAAAGACAACTCCAGAAGGTGCTGGATGAATATTTAAAAACCCACACAAGTCACTTTTAACCCGAAGGTCGAAAGAAAAAAAACAAACTTATAGAAAACAAGGACCACTTAGACATCATGTATGATAAGGTCTGTTATGATGCCTTTATGTAGATTTAAAAAAAAAATTATTAATTGAATATGACAAACTGTGAGGGGGCTACTTAATTCTAAAAATCTAAAAATAAAATTATTGTAATGTACAAACTTGTATAAAGTGTATATAAACTGAAGAATATTTATGCATCTCTGCATAAATTAAAGACATTATAATAAATACTCTGGATAATTATTCATTTTGAATAAATACAAATATAAAAATCACCTCAGCACAATATGATCTTAAGAATTGTACCAATTTATAGTACCTGACACTACCATTCAAAAAATATTTATTGCTTTAAAGTAGTATCTTATGTTCAAAGTGCATTTCTTTGATCAAAAACACAGTAAAAACAGTAATATTGTGCAATATTATAATTTAAATGACTGTTTTCAATTTTAATATATTCTAAAATGCAATTTATTCCTGTGATGGCAAAGCTGGATTAAATGGCAAAGCAATACTTTTTTATTATTCTTTGGATAAACAGAAACTTCAACAGATTTTTTTTAATGTACTTTAGTACTTGCTAAATAAAAGCACTAAGTTTTGTTTTTTTTTTTTTTTTTTTTTTTTTTTAAATGTGTGACCCTGGACCACAAAACCAGTCATAAGGGTCAATTTTCTGAAATTGAAAGCTGAATAAAAATAAGCTTTCCATTGATGCATAGTTTGTTAGGATATGGCAATATTTGGCTGAGATACTCTTATTTGAAAATCTGGAATCTGTGGGTGCAAAATAAATCTAAATATTGACAAAATCGCCTTTAAATTTGTCCAAATGAAGTTCTTAGTAATGCATATTACTAATCATAAATTTACAATATATCTTCATGTAACATGATCTTTACTTAATATCCTAATAATTTTGACCCATAAAATGTATTTTTGGTTATTGCTACAAATATACCCGTACTATTTAAGACTGTTTTTGTGGTGCAGGGTCACATATCTCTTATTATTTACTAATTAGTTGTATATTTTTTCTTGCTGTTATGGGTGAAATGTGTCTTGGAAAAACCTGCTTTTTTGTGAGATTTACCCTACTATCACAATTATCTCTGCAAAGTCGAGAATTCGAGAAACTACATCCTTCTAATGACTGTGACTGCAAACGTATACTTTCAAAAAAATCAATTTGAGCGAGGCTTCTCCGCAGAACTTGTTACTTTCACACAGACATACGAAAAGTATTTTCTGAAATAGTCTGAAACATGAAAAAGACCCTGGTGATTTGTCAAACACATCAACATACAAGCTTTAATTAGCTTACAAACAGCCAATTAAATATGTCAGCCTCTCTTACAGTTTCTTTTGAGGACGGGAAAAAGAGCCTCAGGCTGTGCCGCTCCACAAATGGCTGCAATGAAAGTTTCAGCCCTTTCTCTTTGCCAGAACGCTCCTTTTCACAACACTCAATTTCTGACATAGAATAAAGGGATTTGACTTGAAAGGCTCCCTGACTTTGTCCGCGGTCACAGAGACAGAGAAATAGAGAGCGAGGAGCGCCGGGGTGACAAAAACAAAAGACAGAAAGAGTAAGAAAAAGAATAGGAGGAAAACCTCACACTGATTCTCCAGGAAGACTGGAGATCTCCATTATGACTTGAGTTGCTGTTAAAGAAAGTTGTACTCAAGTATGGAGCAGATAAGTAGAAGCTGAACTTTTACAAGAGTTCCCCTTAAATTCACAAAAAACATTTCAAATGCATACTAAATACTAAATCTGAATGTACAACATCTCTCGTCCCTTGTCCACCAAAATGGTGCTATTTTTGTGCCAGAGCCTTTTTAAAGGGTTCTCTGTTTTCTGATTAGAAATCCTTAAAAATCACCTTAAAACAACTACAAAATTTCTATGTTTCAGATCAGACACCTGCACCCTGCTGATGGAAAAGAGGCGAAAGTGAAGTACTTCTGAAAGTTCTTTTTTTCCTCATGTTTTGTTCAGATAATTACATTTTGCAGATTGGTTACAACAAAGAGAAGCCTACTTACAGAGGCATCACGAGCATGTCATCTTTGAGGATGCAGGACTATTGCTGAAACAGGTAGCAATCCTTCTGTAGCCTTTGGAGAGAGAATAAGAGGAAGCACATAAGTGTTTTATTTAGTGAAGCAAGAGAAGGAAGATACGTGTTACCTTACACTCATAAACAAACCACTAACCCTCTCAGTGCAATAGAAAACTCAGGCCCCGGAGCTCTGTTGAAAAGGAGATGCAAGTACGACACGTAAGAAAGAGCACCAGCCACAGCTACTACTCTGGGTTCCCAACCTTTTTTGTATGCTGCACCCCTATGACCTACATTATTTACTTGAAGTACCCCCTGAGATTTTAAGTAATGCATTAGCAAGCACTGCAAATGACTGTTTCCAAAGAGAGTTTTCAAACATTCTTACCGCCCTTTCTTTGCGGTTTCCAACCGTCCCATATGCACTACCGTTCAAAAGTTTTTAATGTTTTTTCTTTTTTGCTCACCAAGGCTGCATTTATTTGATCAAAAGCACAGAAATATTGTGAAATATTATTACAATTTAAAATATTTGTTTTCTATTTTTTAAATATTTTAAAATCTAATTTATATCTGTGATGACAACGCTGAATTTTCAGCAGCCATTAATCCAGTTTCTGTCAGATGATCCTTCAAAAATATTATTATTTATGTTTTAAGCATTCTTTGAATAGAAAGTTCAAAAGAACTGTATATATTTGAAATAGCACAACTACTTTAATGTTACACAAGATTTCTCTCACTTTAGTTAAATTCAATGCACCCTTGCTGAATAAAAGAAACAAATGTCCACACCATAAAATAAAAACATACGGACCCAAAACCTTTGAACGGTAGTTTAATAAAAGACAAATCTCATAATTAAAGATGAAATGCTGCCCATATTTTGAATTCTCTCATATGTGATCTCCCATAATAAAATATGGATGAAAATGTGAGGCAAAACGCCAGATACACACATCAAGTGCTTGTCATTCAAACTTAATGGTGCATAAAATTTATGTTAAGAGTAAGAACACTCGACATGCAAAATGCTTTGAAATGTAAGCAAAAATCAGATCAAACTGCTTCTGAATGTAGACACAACTAATTATTATATGCTTACTGGCACATACTGGCACATATTTCTTAGCTAACTTCATCATTGCGGACCACAAAACCAGTCATAAGGGTCAATTTTTTGAAACTGAGACTTCTACATCATCTGAAAGCTGAATAAATAAGGTAAATAAACAAAATCTGGTTTTGAGATACAGCTATTTGAAAATATGGAATCTGAGGGTGTAGAAAATCAGAATATTGAGAAAACTGCCTTTAAAGTTGTCCAAATTAAGTTCTTAGCAATGCATATTACTAATCAAAAATTAAGTTTTGATATATTTACGGTAGGAAATTTAATAAATATCTTCATGGAACATGATCTTTAATTAATATCCTAATGATTTTTGGCGTAAAAGAAAAATCTATAATTTTGACCCATACAATTTATTGTTGGTTATTGCTACAAATATACCCCTGTTACTTACGACTGGTTCACATATGAATTTACTGTGTAGAAAGCTAAAAATAAACAATCCTTTTCTCAAGCTATACTCGTTCTTATCAAACTTTGCAATTAAAAGTGCACTACAGCATCCCACAGCTTGGACAACAACCGTCTCTGTACTGATAAGAGCAAAGCCCAGTTGTTCAGGACTTAATTAAGATTAGGAAGAGCAAAGAGAGAAGCCGCCCCACTTCATAAGCCTCCGCCGTCCAGGCACAGGGGCTTTGTGTTCTCTTCGTCTCTGAGGATCTAGCAAAGGTTAGTCCAGCATTGTATAGAGCAAAGCCTAGAGCTGGAGTGAGACACTGGGCGGGAGTAATTAAGGAGTAAATAATGAAGCCTTTCAACGAACCCCTGCTCCTATGATCTGATTGACCGGCGTGTCAGGCCATGTTCGATAAATCAATTAACAACCACTGAGAGTTGCTGCCTTAAAAGGTCACAGAAACCGAGAAGTTTTAGCCACAGGCCAATCAACCTCAACATCCCCAGATTCCACAGGTGGTTTATCTTCATATTAAAGTCTTTTTTATATGATTCTCAGTTACAATGCTTTTTCCTTTCTGGAGTTTAAACTGAAATATCTCTTTCCATTAAATTTTTTAATGTCTTTATTAAAAAACATGCAGGCTTGCAGCTGGCAGAGCTGGATTATGGATCAAGTGGCCAATGAGGCCAGTGCCCTAGAGTCTCAGTGTGCCAGGGGCCTTCAAAGCCTCAGGACATGCTGTCCAAAATTGGAAAAAGAAGCTGAACCAGACCGAATATAGTGCAAACTGAACACTAGACCTCCAGAGCTATAAATAAAGCACAATCTGGCCAAAATCAGTCATTTTCTTCCATGGAACAAAGCATAAGATATTTAGTAAAACGTGTGTGTGTGTGTTTATACCTTATTTTGTGTTCTGTAGGAGAAAGTCCTACAGGTTTGGAACATTTCCTTTTAAAACAAATGTGAAAACTAACAGGAGACCTGCAGAATTTGCAAGTCACATTTAAAGGTACATCAAATGCCTGTTTTCCACAAGTTACTATGATTCTTTAGGGTCTTCATGAATTGTCTGGAACATAATTTGGTTAAAATTCCTCAATGGTCGTGTAAAACAGCTATTTTAACTTGTCAAAAACAGTTCTGTTCACAGCGACCCATTTCGGTGCGTGTCTCTTTAAACGATAATGAGCTACTGCTCACTCCACCCTTCTCTTAGTCTCACGTAGCCAGACCTTCAGACTGACGGCTGAACTTTGGCCACTTTGAATGGCCAAGGTCTGCCCAAGAGGCCATATGACTGACAGGTAAAGCAACCAATCACGTTTCATTTTGTGCCGCATCATGTTTAGGGGCGTGGAAATGTTGCCACAATAACAGACCGGTGTGTAAAACTCTCCCTAATAGGCGCTCGTTGTCACAGTTGTAAACACGATGGCTTTCTTCTTTCATTAGGAGGTTTGGTGGCAAGGCATTTCTGTTTCCAGGCAAAACGTTAAAGAACACGACGTGCCCCTCTCTCGAAACTCCTGAAGTGTTTCCAGCTAAGTGTGCCTTACGCATCAGACGTTTAGCCAACGTTCCTTGGGCGAGACGTCTGAGGCTTTCTTGTTCACTTTGTGTATTCAGTGGCATGTTACTATCAAAAGCAAAACTAATCAGTGTTGGGGGTAACGTATTACAAGTAACGCGAGTTACATAATATTATTACTTTTTCTAAGTAACTAGTAAAGTAATGCATTACTTTTTAATTGATAAGAAAATATCAGAGTAACGCAATTACTTACTTTTTTAGGGAGTAACTTGAGGTTTTTTGGGGATTAAAAAAAGAAGTTAATGGATTTTTATCATTGTAGGATGGTTGTGTAAACACATTGCTATGACACATTTACATGCAAACACCAAGTAAAACTGAACTTTGCATCCGATGTCCCCTTTGAGACTTGCACAAAAAAAAAAGCGTTTACGCTGAATTAAATGCCAGATTTTATTACATTAATAAAGTGGCAATAACATCCAAAAAAAAAAGAGACTGTCGGCATACTGCGGGACTTTTATTTGAATGTCCATGCTTTACTACTTCCAGATGCTCAATTAAAAAGATGAGAGAGCTAAAATATGCACTCTACAAAATATGACAATGTCAACTTTATAGTGTTTATAATTCATCATCAGTAAATCATAAGCATTCGCTTGGAATCAGTGCATGATATGTACTGACTGCGAACTGCTCTGAAACTGTGAACCACAGAATGTGCAAAAACAACAACATTTGGCTTTAAACATGCAGCGCTGACAGCCTTTTGATGTTTAATAATCAGATTAGGGTGTATCAAGGTTTTGATTGTTCCATCCCCAAATTTAAGACTTCTTAAAATGATAATTACAATAAGGTAATTATACCATTTAAGAGATTTAAAACATGTCTGGCCTTAAGGAGGTTTGGAGGCCTTGGCAGATTTGGTTAGATTAGTCTGTTCATTTGGATAAATGTAAATGCTGCCATTAAACCTGTGGTGCACACATTCTCTTTTCAAAGAATCTCGGTCCACTTCCAAACAAGCTCCAATGCAACAGATATAAGAATGGAACATGGACCAAAGACATATAAACAAACTAACAAGATGTCAAAAAAATATGACCTTAAAATGGACAAAATGCTCAAGCATTCCTACAGTAGTTCTCATCATTGGAGCCATGCTGCCCATTACAGGAATTTCTAGCACTATGTATTTTATAAGCTCTTTAAGAGTTACAAGCTGAAAAAAAAATACTACCGAGTGTACACACATACAGTGTGACGAGCACATTTAGCCCAGCATTCAGCATTATTTTGAATGTTTGGTAAGTTATATACACACCATCAAAGCCGTTCATTCAGGTTATGATTTTATTCTTATGCATTTTGCTTTGTATCTTTAGGTTAAAATGACAGTGTGAATGCTAAGCAAACCAGGACTAATGTATCATTATCTTGCATCAGAACACTGAGAGAAGAAAAGAGAAGAAATTGTTGAATAAAGTTATTTTTTTTCTCTGTGCACAAAAAGTATTTTCATATCTTAATAAACATTACAGTTGAACCACTGATGTCACATTAACTATTTTAACAATGTCCTTAACAATGACCTTTCTTGGCCTTGAACGTGTCAGTTGCATTGCTGAAGATCTCGGATTTCATCAAAAATATCTTATTTTGTGTTTTGAAGATGAACGGGTTTGGAACAACTTGAGGGTGATTAATAAATGACAATTTTCATTTTTGGGTGAACTATCCCTTTAAGACTTTGTAAGGACCGACGGGGGGCACTGAATTACAAGAGAATGTTAGTCTGGAATAAAATACATTGCATTATGTGCATTTCTTTAAAGTTTTTCCCTGAAACACCACTAAAGAGTTATTCTATCAAACCGCTAGAAATCCCTCAGGACATATGAGTAATCGTGGTTAATGATATGCGATAAGCTTTGTTCAATGGTCTCTTTGGGTAATATCAAGTTTAAGGTTACAATTCATAGCTTTACCATTTAATGCTTTTTCACAGCTGGGAATAAGCCCAGGAAAAATGATTCATTAAAGGACGACTAAATGAGGCTTATGCTAATCACCATGCTGAATGCGACGAACTGCGCGCTGTGGTTGGAATACGATGTGCCGGCTCACTCTCGGCTCACAACTAAGCACGTTGTTGCACGGGTGGGGGATGGCAGTGCACTGTGGGCGTACTCTCCAAACAACCAGGTGTTCACTGTGGGATAAACATTTGCTAACAGGCTCCAACAAGATCCCCAGGGCCCGAGATTAAGGGAGTCTAGCGAGCTACAGATTCAGAATGCTCCTGCAGGTGGGAAGGCAGGCTACGGTTTGATCTCAGAGTTTTAATTTAGCTGTGACTGTGGCAAAATGATTGTGTCGCTCAGCAGTACTTCATAAAAGTTGCACCTTGCATGTCTTGTGCAACCTACTGCTGGCCTTCCAGCTCTGAAGGAATACACAAAAAAAGTAAAAACAGAAGTGGGTGCTGTAACCCTGGATTCGACAACGGTTTGCCTGAAAAAACTAAATAGCAGCGCTAACCTAAGCCAACAGTTCCCAAATGTTTTTAAAAGGCAAACACGTATGTGTATGTGAATATGCTCTCAGGCATCAAATCAAGTAAAACCAAAGAATGCTCACAAACCAGCAATGTTAGCAGGATCAACATATTATTGCTTTTCGTTTGCGATTGTTAACACACTAGATGCTATTATTGTTTTTGTAAATGTACCTATTATGATCCTGACAGGCAGTGGTCTATTCATATCGATGACAGATATACATTCATTTACTAAAGTGAATATGAACAATCAAAGCAAAAAAAGCAAGAAAACTAAATCGGAAGGAGGAAAAAAACAAAACCGAGCATTTAGACCTACAATATGAACATAGGCATTGTGTATATCAATTGCATTTAGTCAGCAGGAGGCTGGGTATGGAAGATCCGCACAAAAGGCAACCAATGAAAGGCCGAGAGATGTGGTCTAAGGCGAGGGGACCTCCTGGGTCAGTGGCCCGGTGTGACTGCAATCGGAGGGACCGCAGCTGCAGTGATTACGCCTCCCACAGTGGATCTAATAGCGCCCACCCTGAATCAATGCAACAAGTCTGAAGTGGTTCTATAAATACTGTAGCATCTGACTTGTTGACCATTAAACCATGTCTCAAGTAAATAAGGTAACATATTGCTGTCAAATGTTAGTTCACCCAAAAATGAAAACTCTGTCATTAATTATTCACCCTCATGTCATTCCAAACCTGTAAGACCTTCATCCATCTTCAGAACACAAATTAAGAGGTTTTAGATAAAATCTGTGAGCTTTCTGACCCTGCATAGACAGCGATAGGAAACCTAGAAAGGTAGTAAGGACATCGTTAAAATAGGCCATGTGCCATTACTGGTTCAACCTTAATGTAATGAAGCTACAAGAATATTTCTGAGCACAAAGAAAACAAAAAAAAAATGCCTTTAACAATGACTTTCAACAAGTCAAAACAAGTCTTCAAAGCATTTTCATGCAAGTTCTTTCTCTTCTTGTGCTAAAATGGTTTAAAAACACATTAAAATGTCAATGCAGGAATCAAAATGCATGCGTCTTATTGAATACCCAGTTCTTGGAAACTTGAAACCAAACCCTAATCACTGGATTTGTCAAATAGTGAAAGATACACCGAAATCACATCTTTGAAATATTTTGATAGCACTTAAAAGTAAACATTAACAACCAGAAATATATATTCAAATTTTATGAATAACGTCTGTGAAAAAAATGATTACTTTTGGATGGACATACAAAGGCTATAAACATTTCTTTTACTTCAGTTGTTTCTGTACAACCACTCACAGTGACTGTTTGGCCACCCTAGCAAAAAAGTAATAGATTTATTAAAATGCACTTATTTTATACTAAAAACGTGTGGAAAACGCTAGGCGCACCACTTTCTCCTTTCCAAAGCGCTCTGTAGCTTGAGCTCCCATGGCATCTGCCGTTGCTAAGCAGCCATGACCTGCGCTCTCCATGGGCACTAAAAATCGCTTGCAGTAGCTCTGCTACTAAATTTATTTAAAAATGGTTATACCTGTAACAGCTATGATCAGCTGTTTCTCCATCTTGGTTGAGCTTTCACTGTGGTTACGCGAAAGGATGAAGCTGATTGGTTGGTTCTTGTCACATGACCTGTGGTGCGCTTGTGGCATTCTGAAAAGTTTAGATGTTTTTATCTCGACATGATGCGGATGCGGATGCGACTGGAAAAAAACAGCGCATTGCACCACATACGCGTCGCTTCCATTATGAGTGCGTATATAGCGTGTCTACATTTCAAATAACGAAGTTCAGCACAGAAAAGACGTGACGTGAACGGCCCCTTAGTGATATATAAATGGTAATTAAACTTTATTTGGAGTACTACTTGTGCACAATGCACATTTCTTAATATTAAGCCTAAAATGTGTTTTAATGTCACTACTGATGAGGATCGTATGATCTTCAAACCTTTTGCAATTAAAGAACAATATTATTTAAAATGTACCTAAAGTATACTTGCATTAGTTCCACTTTAGCACAATCAAATATGCTCATGTTTATCTTTAGTTGTACTTCAGCACTATTTCCTTACAATTAAAGTGTATTAAGTACAAAACTACTTGTTCCAATTTAGTAAAAACACCAGTTTATAATGCAAGTAAAAGTACAATTGCAGGGTATTTATTTTAAGTACATAATATGTAAATGTATTTGTAGTATACTTTGCATGGAATAAATGTATTTTAAATACATTTTAGTACATTTATTTTTCACTAGGGAATTATTTGTTTGAGTTTTTTCCATCAGCCTATGATTCTGAAAAGTAGATAAACCTGCCACATAGTTCATGAATAACAAAACAAACAAACAAAAAAAATAATGGTTAGTCACTTTTACATGTTGGTCAGTCATGGTTTCATTCGAACAGAAACTTTATTTTCAGGCTTTCCAACTTGAGCCCCCATTTGCTTTGCAATTAATATTAGTTTTCATATGGGCAAATATCAATAGCAAGGCATGAACAGAACAACGAGGCAATAACTTCAGAGAGAAATAGCAATATACCACAACTACACTGAGAGCAAAATTACATGCCCATATGTTTGAATAACATAAAACGTTCCTCAGTAGATAAACAAATGGATTCAAATTGAGGAAGAAACTGAAGTAATGTGTGACTGAGGAATTTAAGATTCCTGACAATGAACAGGCAATCAATTCTGCACTGAATTTTGAACAGGAATATGACAGATTGCATGACCACATAAAGCGAAGCATGCAAAAGCAGTATTTCTCATAAAGGTGCACTGGAATTGCTTGAGCTTTGCAGAGCACCTAAATGGCTAAATAAAAGTCTCAATTGTAGTCTCCAGTGCCCGTCTGTGACGCTACATCAAACATCAGCAACATCAAACGCTGAGATCACAGCAGAGCTTCTACAGCACTCAATGCCTGGTGCCATCAAAAGTTCACCTATCTCAGTTTATGCCAAATAACTTGCTTCATCTCATTGTTGGAGCTCTAAGCTAATGAACACACTGGAACTTTTCTATAATGAAACTGAATTAAAGTCAATGGATGAAGTGCCAATCCTGTGAGTAATTACTGCCAGTCAGATGAATCACAAAGCCACAGAATGTGCTCCCTCTTCTTATGGTCAACAGGGTGATTAATGATTCAGAGTAAACCTCTCGCTTTAATGAGATCATTACAGAAAACAAATAACCCCTGGATGGGAGACCTAGCTGTCTTTTTTCAAAGCGTCGGGGGCACACACTTAGTTTACTAGCTTAATGTAAACATGTTAATCCATCTGTCATTTCTCAATATGACTGTATGAGCTCTTTGAAATATTATAAACCTCTGGACCAGAAGGAATGAGCTCTATTCAGGCTCTCAGTTCATCCACATTACTTACCACAATCTAACACATGCAAAACTCTAATTTGTTCATTTAGGCATCTGCCCTTATGATTAAGTTGCTTTATGGTTAAATAAACAAGCAAAAAACTTGTGAGCAACATATTGCAGCTCTAACAGACTGGTTACCCACTAAAGCCAAGCAGAGCTGAGCTTGGCCTATACTTGGATGGGACAACTCCTGGATAAACTAAAGTTGCTGGAAGAGGTGTTAGTGAGGCCAGCAGGGAGTGCTTACTCTGCGATCAGTGTGGGTGCAAACCAGGCCAACTTCCCCCCATAGCCCCTATCCATCATGGCCCTTAATAAATCCCAGCTATAAATTGGCTAAATCACATTCCTCTCCACAAAAAACTGGTGAGCGGTGAGCATTGTGGTGCACTGTGGCTGGTGTCACATCATCTAGATGGATTCTGCACACTGGTGGGTTGAATTTCTTGAGTGCTTTGAGTGCCAAAAAGCACTAAAGAAATAATTTTTTTTACTGGCTGAAAGGTTGAAAAAAAATTCCAATCAGCTAAAGCAAGAGATAATTAGATAATTTTCTCAAATTCCCTTCGCAAAGACCCGCTCACTTTGATACTGTTGCCTGACAAACCATGGCACTCAATGTGATTAATCACGGTTAATCGATTTGACACACATACATGTAAACTTTTCTTTAGGATGCTATTAATCGTGGTTAATCGATTTGACACACATACATATAAAATTTTATTCAGGATGCTATTAATCACGATTTATCGTTTTGACATACATGTAAACCTTTATTTGGGATGCAATTAACTGCAGTTAATCGATTTGATGCATACATGTAAACTTACTTAGGATGCTGTTAATCGTGATTAATCGATTTGACATACATGTAAACTTTTATTTAGGATGCGATTAATCGATTTGACATACACGTAAACATTTATTCGGAATGTGATTAATCACGGTTAATCGATTTGACACACATGTAAACTTTTCTTTAGGATGCTATTAATCGTGGTTAATCGATTTGACACACATACATGTAAAATTTTATTCAGGATGCTATTAATCACGATTAATCAATTTGACACACATACATGTAAACTTTTATTCAGGATGCTATTAATCACGATTAATCAATTTGACACACATACATGTAAACTTTTATTTGGGATGCAATTAATCACACTTATTCGATTTGACGTGTAAAGTTTTATTCAGGATGCTATTAATCACGATTAATCGATTTGATATACATGTAAACTATTATTTGGGGGTGCAATTAATTGATTTGACAGCCTTAATATATACATAAACAAAAGAAAATGTAAAAATTTGGAGTCGTTCAAATTTTCTTTTGAAATAAATTAGCTTTTATTCAGCAACAGATGCATTCAAAAATCATATTCATATTTGGATGATTTCTAAAGGATCAAGTGACAGTAAATACTGGAGTGTTGGCTGCTAAAAATTCAGCTTGGCCATCACAGGAACATTAAATTTTAAAATACATTAAAATAAAAAAATAAAAAAATTATGTAATAAAATATTACAAGTATTTTAATCAAACACATGCAGCCTTATCAGCATAGAGAACTTCTTTCATAAACAAAAAGTTCTCAAACCTTTGAATGCTAGTGTATATGAACAGTATCTCTGTCATGGTGTTGAGAAAGTCTCTCCCTAACTACATATTACATTGACCTCTACATCCAGCATGATTGTTTCCCGCTTCTCTCTTATCACAGTGGGCTGAACGGAGCAGTATAGCACGCTCTGAATGTCACTGTGGCAGGAAACTGCAGCAGCAGAGGGAGGTACTGATCAGCAGCATCTCTATTAATGTCATAATTAAGACTTCAGAGGGCAGATGTAAAGAGGACAGATAATTGATGAAGGATCAAACGTACACTCGCTCATAGATAAATGTCTGTGAGGTCTAGCATTCATTAGCGGCAGAGATCCGAAATAGATAAGCAACACATTTGGAGATAGAGACTGGAGAGCTGGAGGTTCAGCTTTTGAACATAAGCAGTGCGAGACGAGCCACACATTTGCTCGCCGCTTTTTCTTCAGTGCAAATGGCAAATAACAACAACAAATCAGCACTTGCTTGCTTTATAACATCATGATAGCGTAAGATGTTATTGCATTCTTTACACATTATTTTTATGTATGCTGGCTCCAGATGGATATCTATGGCTTTCATATCATGAGCACCACATATGCAAGTTGTTAAGTTAAAATAGTCAAACTTTTCAGAAGTAAAGCTTTTTTTTTTTTTAAGAAAATAATAGTCATTCAGAAAGGACATATTAAATAGATCAATAATGACAGTAAAGAATTTGCAACGTTACCAACGATTTCTATCTCAAATTAATGCTCTCTACAAAATATCAAGCAGCATAACTGTTTTCAACACTGATAATAATTAGAAATGTTTCTTGAGCACCAAATCAGCATTTAAGAATATTCTCTGAAGGATCATATAGCTCTGAAGACTGGAATAATGGCTGCTGAAAATTCAGCTTTGTCATCACAAGAATAAATTACATCTAACAACACATCAACATAGAAAACAGTTATTAAATGGTAATATTTATTGGACCAGCCTGGAAATTCATTCTGGTCTACACTTGTCTTCTCAGTAGGGAACCGCTGTCACCCTTTGAATAAGATATTGTTTAAAAAAGGCAAAATAAAGAATTTATGTTGCGGCTGAAACAATTCTGACAGCTGATCTGATATTCTACAAGGACTTATTTAGCTGTCAACACTGGCAACATTAAAACTGGAACTGTTAACAAACACTTCCAGTATAATAAAAATAATGTTTCCATAAAGCACTCCAAATGTTTTAATGCAAGTCATTTACAGCCTCATTTCTGCTTATTAAATCCATCTCTCAAAGCCTGATCCATCCTATTCATTAAATAAAAGGTGCTCTTCAGGGATAGTTAATGGTTTCTCACCAATTCAAAAACCCACATCTACATTTCTCGTGACAATAATGTAAATCTACCTCAAGGACACATGTGATTAAAAAAAAAACACATATCTGACATTGGCATTGAATTCACTTCAATTGACAGTGACACCACCTTCCAAGAGAGAGGAGAAGAAAGAAAAAAAAGACTAAACGCAGCATAACGGCAGCACAAATTGGCCGTCTACGCTTAACAAGCTTCTATTTTATGTCTTGTTTATTCCACTCACAGCACAGTGGCAGCAGTTCTGTCATTTTACAAACCCTAATAAATAGAAGCACGCTTTTGTAAAGTCAAAGCCTGGGCTGCCGCTACATTGTAAACTGCTGAGGGCTGCCGGGCTCAGCGCCAACTAAGACGCAAAAAGACATGTTTACTGTTAACAGTTGGAGGGAGATGGGTATTTGGTGGGCATGTGAAGTTGGCTCAGCACCGGAGTATCAGCTCTGTGTACTTATGGGAGGAGCAGACCACCCTAGGCCAGATGAAATGGAACTGGTGCCATAGGGGGTACAGAGTCTGATGAGGTGGGCCTTAAGCTTCTTTCCCATGAAGGCGTGAGAAATATAAGACTTCAATTACATTGGTTCCATACGTGTTCCCAACTGGTGGGTCGTGACCTGAAAAGGGGATTGCAGGTCTTTTTTGATAGAGGCATGGGCAGCTGTGGTGTAGGCTAAAATTAGGGCTGGGTTTTGACACAAATTACATGATTTGATTTGATTCGATTCTGATTTACAAGCTTGAGATTTAATTCAATTAGATTCAATATTAATTATTTTGGATATATATGAGGTACAGTACATGCCAAATTTTCTCAAGGGAAAAAAAAAAAATCTCTCAAATAATCATGTAAAATATGCATACATAATACATAGACCTTGCAGAATCTGCAAAATGTTAATTATTTTACCAAAATAAGAGGGACCATACAAAACGCATGTTATTTAGTTAAACTGCCCTCTGTTCTTCAGAAAATTCCTTCAGGTCCCACAAATTCTTTGTTTTTTTTTAGCATTTTTGTGTATTTGAACCCTTTCCAACAATGACTGTATGACTGTATTTATCTTTTCACCTTAAGGACAACTGAGGAGCTCATATGCAACTATTACAGAAGGTTCAAACACTCACTGATGCTCCAGAAGGAAAAACGATGCATTAAGAGACAGGGATGTAAATTTCTGAACTTCTTATTTTGCCTAAACATCATATTTTTTCATTTAATACTGCCTTTCAGAAGCCACTTGCATGTTTTCCAGAGGACAAAATAAGTTAATTTACCCTGATCTTCAAATTCAAAAAGTTTTCACGCCCCCCTTTCCTTATAACGTGGTAGTTAGGAAGTTTAGCAGCTAAACGCGGCTAAAGTAAACAGGCTCGTCACTCCACAGAGAGAAGAAAGGGGTGGCGCGAGCAGAGCTCATTTGCATTTAAAGGAACAACCCCTTAGAATGAGATGATATTTGCAGAGCTCATTTTGACAAGGTAAAAAAAAAAGGTGGTATTAAACTGGTATTAAAGTGGAGAAGATGATAACACGCTGCCGCTTCTCTTGAACTGAGGTGCTACGGCGATCTGTCACTCCACATAAACAGCGCCAAAACAGTATTTATTGTTTGAATACTGTAATAAAATGGACAACTTGAAATCTGAGACTGTGTTTCATATCAAAAGTAACAAAGCACAAAGCGTATTGTGATTTATTGGATGTCAGGTGCACTACAGTGCTCCGTTCACTAACTGAAATCTAGGCTGGACTAATCAATTCTTGGGATTTAAGAAACAATATCGTTTTGTAAAAATGAGAATTGATTAAATCAATATTTTTTACCCAGCCCTAGCTAAAGTAATAAAATGCAACTTGTCATATAATCATTGATAGTTCAAGGGCTAGTTCACACAAAAATGAGAAGAAATAAAATCATTTACTCAGATTCATGTCCTTCTAAACCTGTATGACGACTTCTCCTCTGTGGAACACCAAAGAACTTTTGTTTAAACAATAAAAGCCAGTGGGATACAATGTTTTTTGGTACTCAACATTCTTCAAAATATCTTCTTTTATGTTCTATAGAACAAAAGACATGGAACAACATAAGGCTGACTAAATGAATGTTCATTTCAGAAAACACTGAAAAGTTGATATGCCTTTTATCTAAGGCAGCAGAAACGCTGTATGACTTGTTGACGACAACATCAAAAACTGCTGAATTATGTCACCAATCAATTGTCATTTGGTAGAAACAACATGGGCAATTTGTGTCATATGACCCCATAATCTAAAACCACAGATTACAATTGGTAAAATACAATCCACATTATATGAGACTACACTGCATGCATGTTTTAATCAACTTCCTCTAAGATGTAATTATGTTTAAACCACAGATGGCAATAGAAAGCCCAGATCTCCATAGTGTAGCTTTACAAACATGTTCACCTGCAATGAGGACAAACTACAATGCTTTTTGTACACTACTAAACATAAAACCTCTGCAATTCAAATGACATTTAAAAATTGTTGGGCTTAACAGTTTTGTAACTGTGTTGGATTTGACAGCCAATGTAAAATCTAGAAAAGTCAAGATGCACTAGTATAGAAAACCCACCGCAAGCTTCTATCATTTGCAGTTTATGAATCTAAAGGCCTAAATATATCCTTAATATCAGGCTGGAGAAAGCTGAGGGACTGATTATGTAAGCAGCTCGATGGAATTTTATTGGTGATCTGAGTAACATTCAACTCACACTGATCAATAGGGGCCAATATATTCGAGCCAGACAGATGAGGTGCGTCTGTTCTCAAAAAGTAAATAAATACAGATGGTGAAACGAAATGGAAACCTTTTCATGTGTGTTTGTTGCATTTTCTTTAAATCACAAAGAAAAACCCAATACCAAGATGGCTCTGATGGTCTTACAATGCATTATTTACACTCACCATATTGATTTTTATTTTAAATTGGTTGCATTGGCTGTACTCTAGGGACATATTGCCTGGATTCTCTGATCGAACTGGTTATCCACTGCTCTTCCAGAGGGTCTTCTATCCACCTCCATGTGTGCCTTTGTAGTTCAGAGTGCGTTGGCATGCAGGTCCGTATCCCCCCTCAAACCCTCTAAAACTTTAAAAACTCCCCTCTTGGGAAGCTTTCAATAGGGCCCTTGTCCAAGGCCTAGCACTCTACTGTTAGAAGGGGAGGTCTGTAAGAAGACATATTTACTTTAAAACATCAAACATCTTGCTTCCCTGATTTACACAAGTCTGCTAGTATGGCACTTTCTTCCTAGGATGTGTTCCTGTGCTTGCCACCTTTGCTTAAGGCAAGAAGCAAGTCAGGGTGTCAGGGCAAGTAGCACCCAGTAGCACAGTTTGCAAATTGGTGAGTTAAGGAGAATTAACTGCAAAGGATGGAAAAAAATCCTAAAATATCTTGCTTCTATTATATGACTGCAGTGGCACGGTTGCTATTCACTAGTTTTTCATCCATCCATGTACCCTGATATGTTCAGACTATACTATACATAATCCATACTGCACACCCCAATGTCTACTATATATAGTGTATCAAACCATATGCAGCACGCAAAATGCCTAAAGCAAAATGTGGTTGGACATGCATGCTGGCAGGACAAGCTGCCCCAAGAAAACTGAAGGAATTTTCATATGGGTCACATGAGAATAAGCCACATGTCTGAAGACTGCGGCAAGCTGCTCTTGACTAATGGTAAAACAAGGACAAAGTCATCCATCTATGTTTATAGATTTTTAACTGAAATCCCCATTACAGGTTATCTCGAGCGAATTAAGAAAAGCCATTTAGCAGAAAACCATCCCAGCCCAAGGATAATATTCAGATCCTGACATTACTCATTACCGTGCAAGGACACAGACTTGGAAGTTGGAAGTGGGGACAGAGTCACCTCTTAGACATGTGCCCACAATTGTAATTTCAGAAGAAAAATGATTTCCACCAGACCTGGTTAAGCGGTAATCATTCCTCGCCAAGCAAGGAGAGAGATGATTATGAGAACTATGATGGAAACTAAACACAAGCTATGCATGTGAAATGGAATGCATGAAAAACAACTAAAAATATAAATTTAATTGAGTGAAGAATGAGATGAATTTGGAATTAGATTTCTTCAATGATTCACTTGCTCACAAAACCTGTCTGAACATTTCAATTCACAAAAGAAGTCATTCCTAATTTGGACAAATCCAGTGTGAATTATTATTTTGGATTAGACATTTTCAACGAATCGATTGATTCAGTTCACAAAACAAGCATACATATCACTATTATTGTCTCAAATTCATTTTTTGGACAGTATACACAGCCCTATTTAGACGGGATAAGTTTTCTAAACTATGTTTTGAGTTACAATTCTCATCACCCAACGTCTGGGACTAACATCTCCGTGTTTAATTACATACGTGGGTTTGTTTTCAAGACGTGATATAGTTGCGTGCATCACATATGGAGCATATCTATGTGTAATAAAATATGTGTTAATATAATTTAATTTTACTATAAAAACATTATTTAAATAAACTTCACATGAGTTATAGAAGTGACTGCTTATAATAAAATTAGACAAGTATCTTACCTGACTCTGATGTTAAAATGGCCATTCTTAGCAGTTTCCGCAATTTGGCTCTCCTTATTTATTTTCTTATTTTATTTTTTCATCCGATACACAGTGAAAGGTGTAACAAGCGTAAGATTTAGGGATGCATGATATTAGATTTTTATGATATCCAATATGCCATTATTTTTCAACTCATTTTGGCCGATAGCCGATACAGATACCGATAATTTTCTTTTGTTTGGAAACAGCACCAAGTCTCTCCTGTGCTCAGTAAGAGCAGAGCCCCAAAGCTCGTGGCCAGTGGTTAATAATATAAATGGGAATCACCCGAGCTCTCCCGCGAGTTGTCCCAGTGAAGTGCGGGGGAAAAGTTTTACTCTATCGTTTTGTTTTAAGCAACGGGGGGTAGTGACGTTGGATGTAACTAAAACACTCCGGTGAGGTGTGGTTGGGGAGTTACAGAACGGCCCGACGATCTCATATTGCATAATCTTATTAACAGTTTATCTGCCATGCTATTCAGCACCAATCCTGCTGTGCAGTCAATTTCACTGGTTAAGGTTAGGGTAAGGTATGGGGTAGGTTTAGGGGTTAGCATTTGTGTAGCAAATGCTGCGTTCACACCATATCCTAATTACCGTAATTTTGAGATGACAACATGTGACGTTCTACTCGGAGATGTTCACGCCTTTAGACTCGGGATTATGCTTTTCTATGGCAACACTATCAACGCGTAAACAGATGCTGCATTCGCGCCATGTCGTAATTCCGAGATGAAAACACGTGACATTCTACTCTATCTGAATTATGAGTTTCTATGGCAACACTATCAACGGCAAAGCCCTCACATGCTCCTGAACTCGTAATTACATCTTGTAAACTCTGAACGTTCTGAGAGTTACGACTTGGACCAGTGACAGATGTACCACGTGACGGCCGCCAGGCTCATTTTGGCGCTACTTAGCTGCCTCTGAGTCCGACAACATGGAAAGCTATGAGTAAAGTGTCACATTTTGTCAGCTCGCAATTACGGTAATTACGACATGGTGTGAAGGCAGCAAGAGCCTATGTTGGTCAGGTGGTACAGCAGTCATGTGGTACAAGTCGTAGCTCTCAGAAGACTCCCAGTTGTACTACGAGGATGTGAACGCTTTTTAACAGCCCTATTTTGGAGCACCCACCCCGTTTTGGAGTTCCCGCCCCTATTTGGAGATCTCCAGGCTGCAGTTACACCCATGAGGTGAAGCGTTGGGATAGTACAATATAAGCAATCACAGACAGTCACATTCGGATGGGATTAGATTTCTCAGAGGACAACTGAGCTTGCCAAAAAACATTTGGTAATTTGCTCTGGAATTTTCACAGAGATTGTCTGAGGAAAAACACAGACTTGGCATATTCGCACAGGATTAAAATCGCAAAGTACGTCTGTGAAACGCAAATTTCACTAACGTCCCCTTGGAAAACTAGTCCCGTCCGAATCGAGCTTATGAGTGCATTCTAGGTTTTGTAACAGATTATGAAAAGCCATGCTCGTGAAATGACGTGTCAACATTTACACCATTAAGCCTTCTCCCTCTGTTATTTCCAACAAGCTAGCAGCAAAAGCCGAACGATCAGATTCCCCATACATTTAACTCGCCAGCATTAGTCATAAATCTGCATAAACAAACTTGATTATTTATTGATGATGAGTGCAGGATGGGATTAGCATTACTCATGGAGACAGGGCGGTCCCTGGACGTTCTGTGTTGATCTGGACTGGACATTAATCACTGTCAAACAAAGTTCTGTCTGTCGATGTGTTTGAGAAGGACCTTTGTGCCCCAACCGAGAACTACTTCTTATCACTATAGAAACAGCAACCAACCACATTACATACAGGTTAGACTAGAAAAGAAGTTATTGGTGCTAAGCGTACAAGTATAGACTATAGAAGACCACGCCAGTGTTACAGACAAAATATAGTCTTTTAGGTATGAACTTACCAGCTCTTTAAATCTGTGGTATGCTTAAACACTTCACGACTCAAGATAAGGCCAAATATGACTCACTTTTCCCACGGCTATGGAACCAAGCTTGATCATCTTTTTCTCCCTCAGGGGGGCAATTTTTAGACCTTTACGCAGTGTAAGACATATTGGATCAACGTCTGGAAGAAAGGCAAGGCCCCAAGAGAAAGATCACTTCAGGTCAGAGAGATAAGAGGCTCGATCCACGGCATGAATCTTGAATGCACCTGATAAGTGACTCTGGTGGCTTTTTCCATTCTGAGGCCTTTTGTTCATCCGTCTTGCTGTATTCAAAAGTGACTGAAAGCAAAGGGCAATTAATATCTCATTTTACAGCCAGAGTTTACATGGTCTGTCATTCTGGATCTGAAAGGCATTCCATTCAAATCTACATTTTGGAAATATGCCATTGTGCCCTTTCGAATTACCCATCAAAATTCAATATCAGAGTTCATACACTTCGGAAAATGACTGTCAGCCAGAGGATGAAAGAAAGAATTGTCAGACTAAATAATAACCCGTTCTTTTATTCAGTCAAGCTGAATGAAATTGATTTCTCTGTTTCTTTTAGAGGTTATGATAAAAATCAGGTGTGCAAACACTGGATTAAAGACTTCAGTGAACTCTCAGTGACAGTGAGAGGGCAGAGAGTAGAAATTCTGTATCTGTACAGTGGCTGCTCTATATTTGCATTCATAATTTAAGACCATCTTGCTTCTCACAGCTCGTCAAAGCACTGAAATTATAATTTACCTGATCAATTAACTTTAAAACACCCCAATTTATATAATCAAAACCATTTAGCAATTTTTTTTTTTTTTCTCTGTAACAACATTTGAATATTCAGATGCAAAAGCCTCTAAGTACGTCTGACGTTTTTCTTTAAAATTATCTTTTCTTTCAGGCTACTATATATAGGTTTCTATGTAAGTACTGGTACTTCTGAATGGGTCAAGTGCATTTGAAGTGAAAGTACTTGATGAACATATACTATTGTAGAGCATTCACTCAGTATTGTTATCTCACTTTTGAGCAAGATGACATTTAGAGACTTGCATTGGAACTCTTCATTTCTAGACTCTAGGTTTTTGAACCAACCAACAAGGGGTGCATTTCCCAAAAGCATCGTAAGCTAACTATGGTTGTTAGTTCCATTGAAATCTATTGGTAACGACGGAACTTATGACCATAGTTGCTTTCGGGAAACGCACCCCTGATATGCTAAATGCTTAAAGGGATATTTCACCAAAAATGTAAATGTTTTATAATGGCGGTAAATGGGTGTTAATATGCAGTAGTCAAATAAAGTGCTTCCATCCATCATAAAATGTACTCCACATGGCTCTGGGGGCTTAATAAAGGCCTCCTGAAGTGAATCAATGCGTTTTTGTAAGAAAAAAAAAAAAAACTTATTTAAAACTTTATCAAACATAATCTATAGTTCTGCTAACTGTCAGATGCGCATTCATGAGAGAGTGGGGTTCCAGCATATAATGGAGGGCTTTTTACTTCTAATTCATGACCGGTGTTTCGTTTTGGTCTCTCCTCTGCGCTTGCATGTTCATCAGCACCTTCACCTACGTCCTATGCAATCCACCAGAACGGCACTCTTTCATGAATGCGCACGCATCAGTTAGCCAAAGCACTAGATTATGGTTTATAACTTTTTAAATATGGAATTTTTTCTTACAAAAATGCATCTGATTCACTTCAGGAGGCTTTTATTAACCCCCTGGAGCCGTGAGGAACACAATATGATGGATGGATGCACTTTATTGGACTTTGATTGGTCTACTGCATATTAACACCCATTCATTGTCATTATAGAGCTTGGAAGAGCCAGGACATTTTTAAATATAACTGATTCTATTCGTCTGAAAGACGAAAGTCATATACACCTAGGATGGCTTGAGGGTGAGTAAATCATGGGGTAATTTTTTTTTTTCTTGGTGAACTGCCCTTTTTTTTATAAATATGAGACATTAGGAGACATTCTACTATCACCTCAGTGTGCTCCAGTTCTGAAATACAACAAAAAACAGTGATGTAGAATTTTTTCACACTAAAAACAGCATGTTGCTGGAAAAGCTACACTATTTCAAAAACCTCCGAATATGGTGAATTTGTTTTAAATGTATTTAACAACATATATATGGAAGCTTTAGAGTGGAAAAAAGCTAAGTTGAATTTTGACATCTCAAAATCATGACATAATATCTCACAATGTGATTTTGTGTCTCATTTAAAAACTTTATCTTACAGTTACCAGCTTTATTTTTCACTCTGAGCTTTCATATCTATGGGGTAACAGATCATTTGACTGCAAATTACTCACTCACCTTTTCCCAACAGCAAGAAATGAGTGGTATTATAACTAGACATTTTACCTTGTGAAGAAGATATAGGACAGAACACGAACATTTTAGTGGAGATAGCAAAGTGCTTCGAACCTGGGGTATTAAATCACTAGAATGGGGACAATGTTCCCACCGTGCTCCACAAAAGCACTAACACCCATCTCCCATAGTTGTGCAGGGTCACCCATTGCACTGAATGGGCCCCCTTTTTCCAGCTTTTGGGGGCTTCACCAACAACACCATCAATGGGAATAGTGTTCCTCCCCCACAATGGGCAAATCAACTGTGGGAGCATTTTGGTCTCTACCCTTTTCCCCGTCTCCTTATTGAAGCCTCCTTCGACCGAACAATGCCGAAGAAAAGATGCATGCCTTCACGTCCGCTTACATACAACTGCATCCCTCCCTTGACAGCGGGGCGGAGAAAACCAGCTTACAAATATTAAAATGACAATCCACCGTTCACTATGACAAACGACAAACAAATAACTCTCAAACTGGAAGCATTTGCATCTAGACGTTTATTAAAGACATCTCGCCTCTCGTCTGACTGGCTTCGGGAGCTGTCGAGAACTCTTGAGAGAAAACTTCAGCCTGCTAAGGGACACGATTTCTCAATTGCGAAAAAGGTGGGATTAAAGAAGTATAGCGTTCGTTTAATTAGAACCCACAAGAGTGAGCAATGCGTCTCGCTTGATTTGTGTAGACACATCTCCATGACAACATAGGATGTAATTGTCGGTTCCAAGGCTTAATTGTTTGTTGTATTTCAGCTGCCGTCTGTCTGAAAGACATTCGACAAAAAATAAAAACAACAAACGCGGTGACAAGATAAGACTCCAGACAAATTGAGCGCCTTCAATCACATCAAGTATTAATTAGGACTGCAGACAGCGAGTAGCTCAGCCGTATCACAGATCACATTTCACACACCGAGTAGCGCCCAGCCATCCATCCACACCAGGTTTCTGACATTCAGAGGGGTTGTGCTACGGACAGTTGCACATTTAAAAAAAAACAAAACAATATGCGGCCATGTATTATCAAAAATGAACAGACCAAGACGATAATCCATCAACACAATTTGTTTTTCCAGTTGAGCTCCAGTTGGACTGTTTGGGGAATACATTTAATTCAGCACACCCCACCATCCCTACCCCCTCGACAAACAAAAGATAGCAGGGCGTTCCTACAATATTCTTGAGAAGCAGCCAAAGGCCGCCAAACTCCTTCTGTTCCACCCCTTGATAGCAAGAATAATAATGAAGCGATTCATGAAAAGCAACAATTCACACCAATCAGAGGATCAAAATAGAGAACATCACAAAAACCTTTATTCCCTTTCAGAGACGGCCTGGGAACGCCATAATCTAAGTTTCCTCTTTCAAAGCCAACGGCACCACAGGTTCAGGATGTGTCGCATTTCCGCCTGACAAGCCATTGAGGCTAAACTATGATAATTCTTTGAACTGTCAAGTTAATTATGGCTCTAGCTCTCTCTCTTACTTTATATATTTTTTTCATAGTTTTTACTGGCAAAAACCATAAATTTGACCATTTTTGACAGTCATACACTACCAGTCATAAGTTTTTGAACAGTAAGAGTTTGAATGTTTTTTTTTAAGTCTCTTTTGCTCACAAAGCCTGCATTTATTTGATCCAAAGTACAGTAAAAACATTTACATTTTTAAATATTTTTACCATTTAAAATAACTGTTTTCTATTTGAATATATTTTAAAATGTAATTTATTCCTGTAATTTCAAAGCTGAATTTTTGGCATCATTACTCCAGTCACATGATCCTTTAGAAATTATTCTAATATGTTGATTTGCTTTTAAAAAAACACTTATTATTATTATTATTATTATTATTATGTTGAAAACAGGTGAGTAGAATTTTTTTTTTTGGTTTCTTTAATGAATAGAAAGTTCAGAAGAAAAGCATTTATCTGAAATAGAAATCTTTTGTACCATTATGAATGTCTTTATCACTTTTGATCAATTTAAAGCATCCTTGCTAAATAAAAGTATGAATTATATATATATATATATATATATATATATATATATATATATATATATATATATATTTTAAAAAAAAAAACATTAAAAATCTTACTATTCAAAAACTTTTGACTGGTAGTGTACACTGTGATGTTAATTAATTTACAGTTTTTCACCGTTTAGTACACTGTAAAAAAAAATCTAAAAAAATAGAGTGAACTGTATTAATCTGAAGGAATTTTCCACATTTTCTACAGGTGTTTTATCTGTATTTTAAAAATTTGCAATTGACTGTGTTTTTTGTTTTTTTTTGTTGTTGTTGTTTTTAGTGATGTTAGTCATTTTTATGAAATTGTACATAGAAAACATCCCAGTTACCTAATACTATATCTTATACCAGTGTGACTTAATGACAATCTATGTAAACAGCAAACAAGAATGTGACTGCTCCACAGTCAGATTCTTTAATTAGCCAGCAGAGAGACTTTCTGACTGCCAATCATTTTGCACATAAGTGGGAAGCAGAGATCTGAAAGCAAAGCATTTAAAGCGAATCATTCAAGTTTCATGCCCTATTCATCTTCATAAGCACTTGCTAGTTTGTCATGTGCGAATACATCTCTGTAGTCCAGGGTTTTGAAAACAGCTGGCAAAAAAAAATAATAATCACAATGATTTTGCTCAAAATCAAGAGAACGTCAACTTTTTATATTTATTATATACATTAACACTCTCTACATAATGAAAACTGTTAAAACATTAAGAAGCTTATTTCAAAAGCCAAAGCAGAGCCGTTGCCTGGTTGGGAAGATTAAGTAAAACACTGGCCGCAATCGCAAACATGAAAACTTGTGGAGGCTTGTTATAAATGCAACAAAAAGCAAATGTCAATTTTCATTAAAAAATAACCAGCAGGCCAGTATCAGAAATTATTACGCTCATTATACAGCTAACATCACTTAGAGACTTTTTAGAAGAGCCTTTTAGAAACCTTTCTCAAGCAATGTGTCGGGTCAGAAAATGTCAGCCTTGTCTGACAGTTACCTTACACCCCTCTAAAGTGCTTTGAAACAGAGCACTGTGGATACAAAAAGTAAGCTCCAGCTACTAGACTGACTTTAGCTTAACACTCAAGAACTAAACATGCCATTCCTCTCTCAAAAGCTAAAAAAAAGTGATAATAAAGAGGGTTTTGACGAAACTGAATTCATGTCGACTCATGAATGGCTCTTTAACTGACTTTTCTCAGAAACTCAGGCACGGCACACACACGCACTTTAGCTGGAACATATTAGCAGACCGGCTCTTATGGAAGATATCATTAGGATAATTCAGAAAGATGAATTCTGGGTGCCTTGAGGAGATCTAATATTCAAAATGAAGAAGTGCTATGATAGAGAAAATGCTTTTTTAGACATTAATGAATGTTTAAAACTGTATTATGAGCATGAGAAATCAGCTTCTCAGAAGGAACTTTATAAATTTACATGACTTTACACCTCTACGGTTCTGTCATCATTCACGCATAATGTTCAGAAGCTGTGCAGCTTTAATATTTCTGCAGAACACAAAAGAGATTTTGAAGAACGGTTTCTGTGACCATTGATTTCCACTGCATGGTAAAACATGGAGACATTATCTTCATGTATACTCTACAGAATAAATGAGGGTGAGCAAAAGATCAGACAACTCACTAACCCCAAAACAAGACAGGAGTAAACTTGACATTGACACTCTATTCCATGCAGTCATATCTACTGCCAGTCAGATCAAGTTCTTTCCCATTAAACTTTTATCCATACAGTCCCCTCTCATCAGAAATAATTCACACGGCACATCTTACGTATGCATCGCTAAAACTTTGATAAGGGCTACGAAGTCATCACTTCCCAAGCACTAAAATTATTTATGCTGATATCAAATGCAAATGATCAGATTTCCCTGCATTTTCTATGGAAGTCATTCACTAACCGACATCCAGATGAGGCAACTTAATCACTTTCAAACTGACAAGGGATCTCATAAGATCATTACACATGAAAACCTGCTTTACATATGAAAAGAGAGGCCTCATGCACTACAAAAACATATGAATCGACTGACACATGTGGAAGTGGTGGGGGAAGAGCTATATGAATATTAATACTCATACACAAAAGCCTTTAGTGGACCGGTAAACAAACAGCCTCTTTGGTTAAGAAAGACGTTCAGAAACCGCCTCAGGCACACGTAGACGTACACAATAGCGCCAGACTTCCTGCATCATATGAGTGATGACAATCTACTGTGGAGTGTCAGACCTCTGTGCGTGAGTCATTCTGTAAGGACCCCCTTGAGGTTTTCTCTTGATGTTGATGTTGAAAACACAGTCTGAACCTATAGAAATCCTGATCAAGAACCCAAGCAACAAGCATCATTAATAAACAATTGAAATGCTTGATCCTAGTGAAGTCTCAGCTAAACAAATCCAAAATACACATGCTTTTCCAAGAGACATCCATATAAACATTGCGGTGAGGGGTGTTTGGGTACAAATAAGTGGACAGACGGTGCTTGACTAGAATGAGTAAGCTTGGGTAAATATATCTCTAAATCCCCCGAGGATAGTCAAGCTAAACATACCAAACCAGATCTTATTTATTCTCACTTTAAATAAAAGACAACGGGTCTCAAGGTTTAACAATAGTAAAACATCATAGGATTTGTTCACTCCACCACTATCAAGGATGAAATTGGGTCTGTGAAAAAAAAAAGATTTCAAAGCAAGCTGCACATGTTCCCAATAGACCAAAGCAAAAGGTTTTTTTTTGAGAATACTATACCTGGATCCATAATGATTTTCCTTTCATTTTCCAAACTAATGTGATGATCAAACCTTGATGTTGTCCTGGGAGAGCATGTGAACTTGCACATCTTGATATATAAATGCTCTTTGATTTTAGGTTAAAAGAACATAAAATGCCTCCATCATTTATCCCTACTTAGCCAACAATGTGAAATCTAAGGAATGGAACAGATTTGGATCGCTCAGCCGTTTGCTTTTCATTAACTTAAAGCGTTTTCAACAAAGTTGAATTTGTTATTGCGCTAGGACGAACCAAAAGACCTTGATTAGTTGCTTCTGCTATGTTTGATTGGAGTTAAATCTCCGCAGGAAGGTAGATTCCCAGATTTCACGCCTCTAATTTAGATTGTTCCAAGCCAACAGGTGATTTTCGTTCTCTAACATCGGCGTTCGTGTGCTATCATCAGCCATCTCTTATGAGAGTGTACTTTGGCTGCAAGACTCGACACTGCCCCCTATCGTTTTTTAATAGCGCTGCAATATATGTGCTGTACACCTGCTCTTCGCTTCGCGAAGATAACTTGAACATCATATACAAAGCCAAATGCAATAATTTAATCTCAAACGACAATGAAAATTAAAGCGAAAATTAAAGAGTTAATTAAGTCAATTTAACACGGGCTAAGGGAAAATGAAAACTGAGTCACTTAGTGTAGGCTAACAAAGCAACAGCGCACGGATTTGAGCTCATTATAAAAATGCGTGAGGATAAGAATAGAGAAGTTAAAACTGCCAAGAAATGTGTTTTGCAGATATGACCCACAATAATCAGTTCAGCGCTCACCTACATGTCCTAAAATATAAGTAAACTGTCATTCACATTGCTGACTATATTTAGTATGTAGGCTAGTATTGGTCTAACCTCTTTTTATTGTAGACTACCACTGTTTTCCAGCATTGGCGCCTTTGTTTTGTGTAACGCGAGCTTGAGTTACAGAAAGGCGCTATATAAAATAAACTTCCTTGTTGTTGATGTTTTTGCTGTGTCTGACTATGTAAAAACATAAGCTGTATTAAAATGTCTTATTTACCTTTCTGAATGACATCACCATTGTCCATCATTCACATATGCTACATATGACAGCTGACTGACAGTATCCTTCATTCACAAACATAGTTACTTACGATTGTTTAAATAAATAATTAAGTAAATAAATAGACAAAAAGCTAAATATCTCTTACGGTATTCAAATAGCAAATTAAATACGAATAGCCTTTTTGTTAAGGCTTCTAAAGTTGCGCGAAAACTGAACGTGTAGCTGAGAGATGTTGATATTTCCTTCACCTCTTCTGAGAATCTTATTCTCAAATCCTTTTCGAAAGTGTATTATTCTCGATTAAAAGTAAAAATATGTTCCTCAAATGCCAAACGATGATAAATGAGAGTGAAATACAGCATATCTTACTGGGAGCTTGAGCGTTTCGATTCCAAAGCAAAATTCCTTGGATCCTGAACAGAACGTGAGCAGCGAGTAAATTCCGTGTCAGGATAAAGGTATACTGTACTGAATACTATTTATGTATGACATTTCTCTTTCTTTTAATAAAACCGAGAGAAGAAAACTGTTTAAAAGACATGACATTCCCAATAAGGGGTTTGTTATCACCACAAAGAGAGAAAATATGCCCATAAGGGTTGATTAGATAACCAGGAATCTTTAATAATTCTAAAAAGGAACTAAAATTGCTAGTCGTTCATGCGAACCCACTAGCAAATGTTTATTAAAAACATACTTTGACATTGTACATTTGTTTGTATTTATAATGAAAACATACATAAATTAAATTATGTTATATATTTAGTGTCTTCCGAGATTATAAAAAAAATCTCAGACATTCGCTGAAATGTTGCTAGTCAGTATAACTCTGGACCGCAGAAGTTCAGAAAGTACTTCACAGTATCATCCTACTCCAAGAACATTAGAGGCGGTTTCTATAAATAACTACATTTAAAGGTGAGGTAATGATATCTAAGAGAGTGTTTTTACCTTCTGATGTTCTTCTCCTGAAGTGAACTCTACCGTGCGTAAAACGCAACGTATAAACCGCAATCTCCGCTTTGCGTAGGTCTCCTGTGCAGTATCCCTTTTCTGTGAATGACTTCCACCGATCGACCTGCAGCTGCTTTACTGCGCTGTGCTGGAAAGAGGAGGCTACTACAGAAGGGCAGCTGCAATTCAAACGAATAGGGGTGCAAACTCTGTTACGAAGCTCCACCTTAAATGTTTGGCACAATGGCTGCATTAGCTGTTAAAGCTCTAATTTTGCGTTCTATATGCATTTCTGTAATAGAAACGTTTCTGTTAAGCGGTTTCAAATGATCAATAAGACATTGCCTTTTGGGATCCAGCAACACCCCTATATCCAGCCTGGATAGTCTGTCCCTAGAGTCAGTGAGGTACCATGGCAATTAATTAACTGTTTGGATCTCACAATGGTGCCAAAAGTGGCATTGTGTCATACCATCATGTCTTGGTTTTGGTATGGTTGGATCAATAAAACCCTCATAAAGGTGCAGCATGGTACCATGTTATATATACCATAGTACTGAACAAATACCGTATTCATATTGTAGTTTCATGGTACAGGCTTTACAGCATTTTTTAAGAATTTTCAAGGAATGTTCAAAAACACATTGATTTACAAGGGTACCCAGTACATGGGGCCTCTTTTATTACCAAAGAAATTAGACTTAGAAGCCATGTCAGAAATTAATTTGGGGTAAATATGTCAGTGAAAATGACAGAAACCCCCCAGATATTTAACATATGAGGAAAATGACTCATTCAGTTTAAGTATTTGACATAAATAGAACACACACTGTGTGTTTTTATATGGTTATGAAAAATCCAAACACACTGAGGTTAAAAAAAGTACCATTTTTTAAAATAATTTCTAGATGGCAAATATTGTTCCTTAAAATTTTATAAATAAAAAAATGAAATGAACTTTTAGCATTTGTGACCTATTTTGTAGCCATGTTTTTTATTAAAAAAAAATAAAAATTTATAGATTTAGTGTAAATAAAAAAGTAATAAAATAAAATAGATAGACCTATATCATTCATAAACGTTTCAATTGTCCAACAATATTAATGTTAAATGTATGTTTTATAAATAAAATATAAAATTACATGAAGAAAAAAAAATCACTAACACTTAAAACTATTGGCTTGGCTCTTGAAAGTTGTTTTTCTTTTTGAAAACTGTGACACTGCAGTGGATTTACAGTATGCCTGAACACTGCAAGTTGCAATATGCATTAAGCAGCTGGGGAAAGTGACTCAGTGCAATTAAATTGTGTGTGTGGTACCGCTGTCACATCCAGGTGGTGGCACTACAGTGTGTCTGCCGCACGAACATTGCAAATATGGAATGATAATTGTTACTGTAGGCCTATTATTAAGTGCCTTCCTTAAGTAATGAGGCATGAAAACATAAGAAAATACTTATTAATAGGATCTACATATTTATGAAATAGCAACACTGAGGAACTACCTTGAAACAATTTGAAAAATAAATGTTTCATGTATTGTTATTATCATGTATTGTCATTACTTGGCAAAAGAATGGTTTATTCTGATTGTTACTGAGCCGTTCATCAATTTGTAGGCCAATCCAGAAGATTCTTTGTCAGCGGTTGAAGAACATTTACAGTTGTGTCTCTAGTTTTAACAGTTATAAAATCTGCTGTGAGTTTAACAAGGTCACACAGGTTATTTTACAGAGCTTTACAGTGTTCTTTAATAATTGTAGAATTTAATGCAATGTATATATATTGTAAATAATTGCGCTTATGTTTTTTTTTTCACAACCATATGCCAGCTCCATCAAACAAATTGTAAAGAAATATATTTTAAAGTCTAATTTATTCTGATGATGTTAAAAAATCAAAGCTGATTTTTTAGCATCATTACTCCAGTCACATGATTCTTCAGAAATTCTAATATTCTGATTTGCTGCTCAAAAAAAAATCTCTTTCTCTCTCTCTCTCTCTCTCTCTCTCTCTCTCTCTCTCTATATGTATGTATGTATGTATATAAACATTTTTATTATTATTATGTTAAAAACAGCTGAGCAGTTTTTTTTCAGGGTCCTTTCATGAATAAAAAGTTAAGAAGAACAGCATTTATCTAAAATATAAATCTTTTGTAACATTATAAATGTCTTTATCATCACTTTTGATCAATTTAAAGCATCATTGCTAAATAAAAGTATTAATTTCATCATTTCCTTTCCAAAAAATAATGAATGGTGTAGTGTATGATGTTACAAAGGCGTATTATTTCAGATAAATGCTGATCTTTGTATCTTTCTATTCATCAAAGAATCCTAAAAAAATACTCAACAGTTTTAAACATTGATAATAATAATAATGTTTTTCGAACAGCAAATCAGCATATTAGGATTTCTGAAGGATCACGTGACACTGACGACTGGCGTAATGATGCTGAAAACAGCTTTGATATCAGGAATAAATAAAATACATTTAAATAGAAAGCAGGTATTTTAAACAGTAAAAATATTTCACAATATTACTGATGTATTTTGGATCAAATAAATGCAGGCTTGGTGAGCAGAAGAGACTTCTTTTAAAAACTTTTAAACTTTTGCTGTTCAAAAACCTTTGACTGGTAATGTATATACATTAAAATACATTAATGTTTTCCGCCTGACTGCGGTTCATTCAGTTTAATAGACTGAGCTGAAAAGAATTCTGAAACAATCCTTTAACTCCATTAATTAATTCATTAAACACCTTAAATTAATCCAAAACAGACTAACTGCTTTCAGTTTTGAAGCCTGTGCTCAAGAACCAGTTAGTCATTTGACTAAAACGTTATTTCGCTTTGTTTCTGCATGGCTGAAAATAATTTACATGAGCTAAAGCCACAAACATTTCAACAAATGAGCGACCGTTTACTGCTTCCTCAATGAACTACAATTTCGAAGAAACTACATTTCCTAAGAAGCACCGCGTTCTCCAGGGATTTGGAGGAAAATGGATTGCGCTTGCGTAGCCAGACGTGGCAGCGGCATCATGGCTTCTTGGAACCGATACGGGAGTCGTAGGAGACTGATCGAAATGTTCTTATTCCTGTCATTGGTGAGTCTTTATAAAAAATCTAATGAATCGATAGAATCAATAATGCTAAACGCGCATATCACACAAATGTTTTCTGTCTGACCTAAGACGAAAACGAAACGAAACGAAAATGGAATGATCTTCAGTCCCTCTTGCAGCACTAACGTTAGCTCAAAGTTGACAGCAGAAGAGAGAGACACTCAAATCAATCCGTCTCATTCATCAGTTCTCGTGTCTTGTTTTTGGTGTTTATACACATGCAACTTTGTGCTTCACATGCGTGAGCATCTTATGCTCATCAGGCAACTATCTAATGTTAAAACGGATTCACTAATAACGATTATAGGAAATGTATCTGCTATGAAATGTGCATTACATTTAAGCGTATTGCTTTGATATGAACGTGTCATGTTAAAAGCGTTCTTGAATTGTTGTAAAAATCTAATTTGGGTCAATAATGTAAAGTTATTCTCATTCATTTTGTTCAGAACAATTATGTTATTGAAAAATACGTGAAAAAATGCACCCAGTTCGTGCATGCAATGCACCTGTTCTATGAACGAGTACTCAGTTTCTTAATTAAAAGTCACTGTGATATTTTTGCAAAGCTTAAAGTAAAAAAAAAAAAAAAGTTTTGTTGTTGTGTAGCTGTCTGAAGATCATTTAAAAAGACCTTGGAAAAATATTCAGCGTAATCTTTTATTTCATTCAAACGAAGCAATTTGGTTATAAAATGTTACTGTTAGTTTATTATTAATATTTAAAAGTTTTGTCAATCTGAGTAAGTAAATGTATTGTAACCAACATGCAGGAAGCCATTTTGTTGTCTTATCACAAGAAAACTATAAAACACAGAAGACCTTTTGGGCCCTTCTTGACTTTGTCATTTAGTTTTTTCCTTTGGAAACAAAAAATCAGATATTTGGCCTTTTGTTTACATCCAGGGAAGAAAATCTTAGGAAACTTGTTGATATCCATGCATCAAATTTGTATTTTTGTCCTCGATAAATATGTTTGCAAACTTTATTTAAAATAATGATTACATTATGAACACTCATGTGTATTGTTTTTGTATTTTTTACGTAATTAACACTTAAAGAATCATTTAAAAAAAGTATTATTTAAAATAATATGAGCGTTTCTCAAATTATGCCAACGTGAATACAAATTTGTGTTTAAATTGTAGTTTTTACAAAATATGACCCATTTGCAGACTACTGTTTGACATATATGCGTGTGGAACCAACTGATATTTCTACTTCTCTATTATGTCTATATCTTTATCTTACAGTTTGTGTTAGGGTGTGGCTTATATTTACAGTAGCAATATGATTTAACCTTGATCAAAGCTTTTTTTCTTTTTCTCTGTCTTCCTTGTTCTTCCCTTGATAAGCATGACAGAAATGAGCTTGTAATGTTTAGAGCTAATTAACCCACATTTGCTTCAGTTTAAAGTGCATCAACCCTGTTCCACAACTGATTTGCAAATCAATGTGGGCCGTGTCCTCAACACCAAACCCTAATAGCCGCTCCGCCACGTCAGTCAACTCTCATTACGCAGAGGTTTTCCTGTCTCACATCCTGTTTTGCGCCTGCCACCGCAAACAAAGGTGCTCTCCTGAACTATTGGGACTTTGTGGTGGTTGGGTGGGGAAAGAGAAACCGCTCTCTGCTATCTGTGCTTCCCTCCAGACCTCCCGCTTGTCAGAGCAATTTCTAAAATCTCTTAATCTTGATTACAGGCATCCCACAACCTCCTTTCGTTGCTTGGTCCAGCAGGATGCTGTGTACGGAAATGGTTAGCTGTACAGTACACTATTGCGACTCAGTGTGTGAGAGTGTTTGACTCACAAATCGACCGTTTCATTTGTGGAGTCATTTCCTTCTGTTTGTGAATTACCTACGTCAGCTATGCAGAGCTGAAGCCCCCCGTGTTGTTTGGCTCAGCAGGAAGACGGCGCGTGTTTGAGAAACGGTACGGTTTATGCTGAATCAGTGAGACCCTAAAAGTGAAAATGAGATTTATTTATTAAGCAGATTTGCGATGCCGCTTGCGCAGTGCATGCTTGATGATGGCTTCCACTGCTGATTAAGCAAGATGTTTTTGCGCTGATATATGACAGATCATTTTTTGTTCAAGTGTTTCCCACGCTGTGCAAAACATGTCAGCAAGGTCCACTGCTGAAACGCTGGTGTCCTTGAGCGGATGATTAATAGCAGGAGTGCTAGTATCCATAAACTACAGTCAAGTACAACATACTGGGCATAATTACATCGCTGAGGAATTATATACTGTGCTGCACTGGAGCTTGCATATTTAAAACATTTTGTGCAGTTTTCTGTATTTTATTTCGGAAAGGAAGGGAACAGTAATGGTCTTTGGTTGTTAAAAGGAATAGAACTGAGCTATCATAGCTACATTTCTAGTTTTTGTTAGGTAGAATGTCTGAGCTTCTGTCTGTGTAAGATTTCTGATAATTCTTTCATCCTTTACTCCTCTCAATATGTTTCAAACCTATGAATGTCTTTCTTCTGCTGAACACAAAAGAAGATGTTTTGAAGAATGAAGGTAACCAAATATTTGTTGGTCCTCAGTTGACTTCCATAGTGTTTTCTCCCACATATTATATAAGTTATTGGAGACCACTGACTTAAAGGGTGAGTAAATGATGACAGAATGTTCATTTTTCCATGAGCTATCCTTTTAAGCTGTTAGATTTAATGTGGGAGCTTTATTCTGGTATTCCGAAGCTATATGTGTGATCAATATTTTTCATATTTTCTGCACTGCAGCCGGTCATGAGATTTGAGAGTAAATAGATTCTCTGTAAATAAGACTGTTCATCACAAAAAGGTACTGTTTGTGTGGAGAAGATATTTGGATTATTTTATTGTTGGTTTGGAGTCAGTAAGATATTTTTTTGAGAGAGAGAGAGAGATAGAAATAAATACTTTCAATTGTAAAGGACACTGCAAATTGATTAAAACTGACAGTAAAGAATTTACATAAAACAGTAAAGATTGTTACAAAAAATGTATGTTTCAAATAAATGCTGTTTGAAAAAGAATGTATCATGGTTTCCAAAAATATTGTGCAGCACAGCTGTTTCAGTACTGATAATAATATGTTTCTTGAGCACTAAATCAACATATAGATATTTTTCACACTTACGTGTTCGAAAAACAGAAGCTTCAAATAGTTGTGTAAAATAACTTCTGATTGGGCTGAGGCTGGTATTTTAGCGAGTTATTTGAAGAACAAGTATTTGATGGACGTTTACTATGTGTCAGGAGCATTCGCTCAGTATCATTATCTCATTTTTGACCGAGATGGCTTTTAGCTGGTTTTGCATCTGAACTCTTCATATATATATATATATGTATGGATATTGTCTGGTGCAAAAATGAAAATTGCAAAATAAGAATAACAGGGGCTCTGACAATAACTTATTTTAAGTGCTTTTAAATTATTTTATCGACAAATGACCGACACTGATAACCATGAATTCACCTGCTGATTTTTTTTTTTTAAGTTCAAAGTTAGTTTACTTTTCTTGTCAAAATCGGCTACAGCCCACTGACAAGAATGCAGGCGGATTTTTTTTTACGTTACTAGTCGAAGCCGGATGTAATGACACGTGGCCTGTAAAAAGGCCTTTTAGAATGATTTTTGAAGGACCATGTGACACTGAAGTAATTGGCCATCACAGGACAAAAATTATTTTTAACATATATTATTAAATTAGAAAACTGTTAAAATAAGAGAGAAATCTCAATGAACGGTATAGCAAATGTTTACTTCCATACCAGAGAATGTTTGACATTTTCCGACAAAATCAGCACATAAAATGTGTGGAAAAACCTAGACATGAGTGCAAACATGGGAGATAAGAGGTTTTTATTGCATTTGACATACTGCTATATACTTTAACCTGCTATTAGCCTTGGCAGTTTTATTGCTTTATTATTGAGCACTTTGGAGTTTGATTTTATTTAAAAAAAAAAAAAAAGACAATTTTCTTTTGTGAATTTTCTGAATGGGTTAAAGAAACGATTAATTTAGGAAGAAACTGAAAACCACGTTTCTGTTTGCAGAATTTCATTCTTCTGCATGCTGCTGAAATCTGTGTCATATGTGTCTGTTGAACAATTGTTTATTCCCAAGTTAATGATTTGCAGACCATCCCTGTTGAGTTGAAGAGTCCATACGGTGCTCCTTGAAAAGCAGCAACAAAGAAATTCAGCTCGGAATATGCAGAAGGATGTGTTCCTCCATCACCCCATTCCTTCTCTGCATGTTCTGTTCATTCCCTTGAGCTGTAGCTGCTCATCAGATGAAATAGTGGTGCACAGCATGTGTTTTTTTTTTCCCAACCTGTTCTGTTCACTTCGCATTGATCGACGGGACGCGATCAGGCCTGTCTCTCAAAGCTGTTCAGCGGATGATAATAACAATCACCGTCTTGTGAAAGAACTGGTGTTGTTAGGATAATGCCCACTTCGAACACCACTGCTAAGGGAAAGCCAAATGAAAGCCTTTGTAACAGGTACAGGACATGATGATTGCCAGACAGTAATGGGCCCGCTCTATTGGTCGACTGTCAGGTTTGGACAGAGCGTTTGAAGAATAGGTGGTGCACCAAATAGGGACAAAAACCTGATGGGACTAGACGTAGAACACTGACTCTTTTGTGTCTGAATGGAGTTGAATGGTGCAGTTGTCTCTGTGCTGAAACTGTACATTTCAGTTTTAAAGATGGGTTGTTTGAGAAACGTTTAGACTTTTACAATGTGCAGACTTTTTCTGTGCTATTATAGGAGAAGTTCACTTCCAGAACAAAAATGTGAAGATAATTTTCTCACCCCCTTGTCATCCAAGATGTTCATGTCTTTCTTTCTTAAGTCGTAAAGAAATAGTTTTTTGAGGAAAACATTTCAGGATTTCTCTCAATATAATAGACTTCCATGAGGAATGCTCCCAAAATGCAGTTTAAATGCAGCTTCAAAGGGCTCTAAATGATCCCAGCTGAGGAAGAAGGGTCTTATCTAGCGAAATGATCGGTTATTAAAAAAAATAAAAAATGCTCGTCTTGTCTAGCTCTGTGTGAACTCTGTATTCTGGTTCAAAACAGTTAAGGTAGGTCAAAAAACATCTCATTTTCTTCTCCAACTTCAAAATCGTTCTACATCGCTATTTCAAATTTTTGTAAAAGGTGTTTAATCTTCTTTGCATGTTCACTTTGTAAACCCTGGGTCGGTACTTCTGCAGCAAAGTAGGGCGATTTTGAAGTTGGAGGGAAAAATGAGATGGGAATTTTTCGACCTACCTTTACTGTCTTGAACCAGAATACACAAAAGTTCACGCAGAGCTAGACAAGACAAGCATTTGAGGTTAAAAAGTATATAATTTGTCAATATTTTTAGAAAATAACCAGTCGTTTCACTAGATAATACCCTTATTCCTCGGCTGAGATCATTTAGAGCCCTTTGAAGCTGCATTTAAACTGCATTTTGGAAGTTCAAATTCGCAGGCACCATAGAAGTCCATTACATGGAGAGAAATCCTTAAAGGAGAAGTCCACTTCCAAAACGAAGATTCACATATAATGTACTCACCCCCTTGTCATCCAAGATGTTCATGTCTTTCTTTCTTCAGTCGTACAGAAATTATGTTTTTGAGGAAAACATTTCAGCTTTTTTCTCCATATAATGGACTGATACGGTGCCCCGAATTTGAACTTCCAATATGCAGTTTAAATGCGTCTTCACACGATCAAAAATGTGGTTGTAAACGATCCCAGCTGAGAAAGAAGGGTCTTATCTAGAGTAACGTTCTGTTATTTTCATAAAAATAATACAATTGATATACTTTTTAATGTCAAACGCTCGTGTTGTTTTACGCTGCCTAGACTGTATTTGTTACGGTTCATGACAGTTAGGGTATGTCGAAAAACTCCCATCTCATGTTCTCCCTCAACTTCAAAATCGTCCTATATCGCTGTTTAACCTTTTTTGTTAAAGTTGTGTGATCTTCTTTGCATGTTCACTTTGCAAAGACTGGTCGGTACTTCTGCAGTGATGTAGGGCGATTTTGAAATGATTTTTGAAGTTGAAGGAGAAAATACAATTGTAGTTCATGGAGAACAAGGTAAGATGACTGTTTGAGATTAAAAAGTATTTAAATTAAATTTTTTTTTAATGAAAATAACTGATCGTTTCGCTAGATAAGACCCTTCTTCCTCGGCTGGGATCATTTGAAGCTGCATTTAAACTGCATTTTGGAAGTTCAAATTCGGGGCGCCATATCTGTCCATTATATGGAGAAAAATGCTGAAATGTTTTCCTCAAAAACACAATTTCTTTACGACTAAAGAAAGAAAGACATGAACATCTTGGATGACAAGGCGGTGAGTAAATTAACTGTAAATTTTTGCTTCTTGAAGTGAAGTTCTCCTTTAACATTAGTATACGTTTTAGCAATGCAAATACTGTCATTACAGGGCCATTATACTGTTCCAGTAGAGTTCCAAGTATAATGTTAGTCCGGGTTTATTACAGCAAATAATAATTTAGTTTTTAATTAACTTTTATCACCCTCTCTGTAACCATTAGAATTCAATAGGCCATTTTTGCTGCCCTGAATTTAAAACTTCAATTTGAACACTTGCTTCTAAATGAGATAAAGCACTTTAGTGCGTTTATTTATGGGAAGAGTGTTTGCTGTCGACTTAAGTATAGTTTGCTCTGCTCCATTCTTGAATAACAGGCTCTTTGCTAAGCAGGAATTACATTGTGACAGGTTCGCAAATCCGTTTGTGCTGAAATGTGCCAATCAGAGATGTTTTTTAAGGAAATGTAGAGGTGCAACAGCAGAAGTTTTGACTGAATTATATTGATTTGTATTTTTGTCTTTAGAAATAATAGTAGAGTCGTCTTATTGCCTCACTGTGCCAATGTTTTGAAAACCAAATTGGCATTGTTGACGTCTAATTGTGGTTATGTACTGTATTCTGCCTGATGTGAGGAGGTGCAATAAGGAGCCGTTTCGGTTTAGTCTTATTGAAAAATTTCATCTTTTATGATATCCCCATTCAAAGTTAATGTTGGACTTGAGTAACTTGATGAAAGAAAGATGGTCCTTTCAACTACTTCAGTAAGTTGCTCTGACATTTTTTCATAATGCATCACCATGTCTGCTCCCCGTCAGCACGGCTGAAGTCAGAGTAGGTGTGATTTCTCAGGTCCCTCAGCTTTGCAGGACTTTAATTAGCCCTGACTGTCATCTTCACACGTTCAGCGGCTCCCAAGGCGCTGGGGCTGCTGGGATGTCACCCAGTCCGCACAGGTTGTCCACTCTGCTGGACCGCATCTGCTCGTACAGAGTTGATTAAATGTAAGAAGGATAAGAACGTTGTCTCTGATCTTTCACCATTTGTCTTTAATACACAGAAAATAAACTTTTTACTTTACAGTGGCAGTTGATTTGAGAAATTGCTAGCCATAAATATATAATAATACCAATAGTAATAACCATGAAACTATATTTTGCATTATTGCTATTAATATAAAATGATTAAAAATGAATTTATTTACATTTAATTTTTTTTACATTTTTTAAAAATAACTCTTGTGAACATGCGTTGACTGACATAGAAGAGAAGAAATTGTTGAAGAAAGTTATTTTTGTTTCTTTGCACACAAAAAGTATTGTAATAGCTTCATAAAATTACGTTTGAACCACTGATGTCACATGGACTATTGTAACAATGTTCTTACTACTTTTCTGGGCCTCAGATGCGTTGCTGTCTATTCAGGGTCAGAAAACTCTTGGATTTCATCAAAAACATCTTAATTTGTGTTCTGAAGATGAACAAAGGTCTTACTATCCCTTTAAAGGTTATGTTTTTAATTTCTGCACCACTTGTGGCTTCTAACGGAATTGTGAGAAAAATGTTTTCAAAACTGAGTTTTAACCGTCTTCCTTTTTTTTTTTTTTTAAACAAACAGGTAGTCCCAGGCCAAACTCAAACCATTGATTGAGCTAATGTTGTTACGCCTGGAACAATCAGGCTGCTCAAACATATTACAATTCCATTTGGTGCCACTAGTGGTGCAGAAAATTACCTTCTTTACCTTTAATTTTGATCTCTGCCTGCATGAGGTTTCCAGGCTAAGGTCTGGGATATGGTAATGCTAGCCTAACAGAGACTTTTTGTTTATTTAACATTTGTCCACATGCAATGGTGTTACTCAACAGAGTGTGCAGTGATAAATTCAGTCAGTCCACTGGCCCTTGTCTCTCTGTAGAGAATGGGAGTTGTGATTTTTAATGAGGGAGAGTATGACGCCTGTCTTGGTTTGTCATGTAGAAAGATAAGGGTTGTCAGTGGCTGAGGCACCTGTGTTTCTCACAAGCCCTTCCCTGTGACGCTCTAATGATGAAGCAGATCAATCTTCACAGACTTGTGCACTCACACAGCAGATGTACAGCTACGGTCTGGTTTTTGTATTGTGTTATATAAGATTTTTTGCCACTTTGTAGGGAGAGGAGAGAGAATTAAGGTCCTCTTACAGTGTTAGGAAAAGATTGTTAAAATGGAATTGTCTAGTTTTAATGGAACCTTTGCATATTGAATGAGCACTGCGCTAAAATAGGACCACAATGTGGAAAACGCGGATGGAATCGTAAAATCCAGTCATCAAAATGGAATCTGAGTCTGATATTCTCGTCTGAAATTTTTGCACGTTAAAAAATAAATACGACCTCACGTTTAGACACTGCCTCCGAAACTTTCGTCTGTCATAAAATTTTGAATCGGGTTAAATTTTCTGCATTTTTCGCATCCGTAGCAAGCATTTTGTGCAGTATTTTTGCAATTCAGAGTCACAGTGACTTTCTGTGTCTGATGGATTTTGACGAATATAAAAAAAACACTCTCAAACATTTTGAACTCCCTGTGCAAGGACCTTAACATGGAATGTCAAAATGCCAAATTTTGGATGAATAAATAAAACGTAGGTCAGTACACTTAAATCCAAACCCGATACGGACCAGCGTCTGTGACTACGAATCTACAAAAATACTATTTAAATATGAATCCTGCATGTTCTGTGAGTCTGTATGTGAATGAATGGCGCAGATGCGCGGTTTCATTTACCACACACTGACGTGTGCATGCAACGCAAATAACGCTCACATTTTTTTCAGCCACTGGCTCCTGCATATTTGAGTAGATGAACACACAAACACAATCTCTAAAACTGTTCTGAGAGTCACTTCATGGGCATTTTACCATTTTTTTTGTGAGAAAAATCTGAATTAACGTCATATACAGACAGAAACCTATCAAATTAAAAGTTCAGTTTAACTTGAAGAAACTGACAGATATATAGTACTTTATGATAGTACTACGATTAGTAAAAAAATATTATCAAAACATTATTTTTAGTGAATGTTTATCAGAAAATTATTTACCAGAAAAATGTAAATACACCACACTGTATTTCTGAAAAAAAGAAATAAAATGATGATAAATGTAGTTTTTTTTTTTTTTTAAATAGAAAAAAAAAATTTAGAACTGATTTTGGTTATTAAAATTTAAATAAGTAATCCAATAAAAAATATCCATTAAAATGGAATTCAACAGAAAAAGAATTACAGTAAAAATAGACCCAAATTTGAGAAAAAAATAAAATGCATTTTATGGGGCCTTAAAAATGTACTTTTTGTTAAAACTTACACAATTTATTAAAAGTTTATGATTTAAATTAATTAGACATGCTTTTTGATTAATACAATTTAATTTAACCATTAAAACAGGGCCTAGGAAAAATTAAAATGTAAAGGAAAAAAGACGGATTCCAGAAAAATTTAAATGGAAAAAATGGAATTTGGAATAAAATAAAACAGAATTTGGGAAAAAATAAAACGGATTTCATAGGGCCCATAGTTAGCATATTAGCACAAGTCAGTGGTTTTTGTTTTTTTTTTTGGTTAGGTGGCTGAAATTAGGTTTGTGGTTAACACAAGCTTGAGATATTTTATTCTATGGCTGTAAATATCTGAAAGCTTTTAGTTGTCTTGAAAAAAAGCTTTTATTTAGGTTGTATTTAGGCTTTAAAATTCATAAAAGTTGTCTTCAATTGTCAAGATCATCATAATAAAACATAAAACCCATAAGCTTTTATTGGTAACAGAGCTTATTTTCTTCAATAATTTAAAAGTCAATGGAAAAATCCTATTGGGTTTTTGTTAAGGGAAATAGGGTGGTGATAACTTCTGGGTTATTGGCCTAGAAAAATATCACTGCAGCAGTCTATTGCATCACACATACTGTTAAAATCAGACTGAAATGATCAGGGGATGTTTAAAATAAAATTCACTTACTTATTTCTAATACCGAGAACCTTTTAGAAGGAGGAGCAGATGATAAATTCAGATGTCTGTGTAGCTTAGTCTCTGTTTGGAGTTTTGAGTTCTGAAAGTTATCATGTTTTCAATGTGCATCAAGCTCTTATCTTAAAAGGTCAAGGTAAATTTGGTTTCCTGTGGTTTCCATTAGTGCAATGTGGGGTTGATAATGTCACGTGGTAAAATTATATTTACAGTCACAAGGAGTGGTTCTACAAAAAAAAAAAAAAATTAACAGTGTAGCTTGAGTTTTGCTATTTTTACTTTTCTTTGCAAGTTTCTCTTCAGTATCTGGTATGTTGAAATGGCAACTCTACAGACGTTCTTAAAGCATGTTCCTGACTGACCAAATGAGTTTTCTTTTCAACTTGTCATTTTGTAAATAATATTTGATCTGTATTGTCCACTAACGGTTGAGGCATTCATTTCTACACATTGTGTTAGTGTCTTTTCAATTCAGGCATGTGGCATAGGGAAATGATAAGGACGTGTGATAGGCTGGGTCACTGTCTCAGTTTGTGACATGGTCTGTCTGATCTTGTCATTTTCCTCTCCTTTAGATGACAGCACCTTTATCTGTTGTCGCTTTATCGGCTCAGCTCCATCCGAATTCTGAATCACATGCCTTTGCTGGGAAGACTGATGGAGAAAGTGGCAGAGGGAGCATGCTGTCCCACCACGGGGCAACACATAAGTCTCACATCAGAGCACAATTTCAGAAGCTATTTCAGGGCACATTTGTGAGAAAGTATAAGTGTATTTTTTTTTTTGCACTTTTGTGAGTTTTTTTTTATTTTATTTTTATTTTATTTTATTTTATTTTATTTTTGTATTTTATGATTATATTTTTGAAGATATATCTTTTTTTTTTTAAAGAATTTTTGTAGTGCATTTTCTGTTTTCTGGCCAAACCTGAATTTGCTAAACTCTTTATCACTCTAAGGAGTGATATTGTGATATATTAATATGATAAAACTGATTTATGGTATTTTGGCTCTTGTTTGTAATGGCTGTTGTCTTTTCGCCTCTGTCATCATGGTTTGACACACTGTCATGATTTTGCACAAATGCCGCAATTATATCGGGATATTATTTTGAGTCGCCTGTGGTGTTTAGACTTGACAGTGAAAAATGACAATATCTGTCTGTCTCACCTCCTCAGGTTGCAGTGTCATCCGCCCTGCAGGCAGCGAAGGTGTCACCGCTCATAGAGAAAGTCAGTGACCACAAGGATTTCAAGAAACTTTTGAGGACCAGAACTAATGTGCTTGTCTTATATACCAAGTCAGGTCAGTCACAACTTGTTTTTCAGATGGAATAAAAGTATTACAGCTTTAGTAGCCATGAAGTGCCAAGATGTCTTAGTATGCAGCTGCCAGTAAATGTGTTTTAGTCATCCCTAAGGTCAAAAGGTATGTTTTTATGTTACCTTCAAAATTCTGTGCTATTTAACCGAATGTGTTATTATTCAGGTCGCTACAGGATTCAACAATAAAGATTGCCCACCGCCCTGTAATTGCAAAAATGACCTGTAATTTTTCTTGAAAGCATTTTTTGAAGAAGGAAAAAATAAAAGGCTTATTGGTAATATTATAGTAAAAATACCCTAGCAAAAAATACACTTTTCAAAAGTTAAAACTTCTGAAGTACTTTCAGAAAAGTATTTTTGTTACAAAAAAGAAGAAAACTTGAAATTTAAGTAATATTATAAAATTGCACTAGAATAAATATGGTTCCTTTCAAAAGTTTGGGGTCATTTTTGTAATTCGTACATTTTTAAAATAAAAAATGTGTGTGTGTGTGTGTGTGTGTATATATATATATATATATATATATATACTTATTTATTTATTTATTTATTTTTTTCATCAAAGAAACCTGAAAGAAATCTACTCAGCTGTTTTCAACATGATAATAATAATATATGTTTTCAGAATATTAGAATGCTTTCTGGATCATGAGGAGTAATGATCCTAAAAATTCAGCTTTGAAATGACAGGAATAAATTACATTTTAAAATCTATTCAAATAGAAAACGGCTATTTTAAATAGTACAAATATTTCAAAATTTTACTGTTTTTGTTGTACTTTGGATCAAATGATTGCAGGCTTGGTGAGCAGACTTTAAAGAGACTTCTTTAAAAAAAAACATTAAACATTTCTTTAATTCAGCAATGATGCATTAAATTGATCAAAACTGACAGCATAGACAATTTATAATGTTATAAAAGAATATATTCAAGTACATCTGTCTTAAATAAAACTGTATTCATTAAAATGTCCTGGAAATAATAGTATAAGGGTTTCCACAAATATATTAACCAGCATATCTGTTTTCAACATCGATAATAATGACGAATGTTTCTCGAGCATCAAATCAGCATATTAGAATGTTTTTTGAAGGATCATTTTTTTTCTTTTTTTAAATTAGTAGATATTTTTCTGTGTTTAAATAAATGCAGCCTTGGTTTGCATAAGAGACATCTATCAGAAAAAAAAAAAGAAATCAATATATAAAAAAGATATTAAAAAACTTGCTGACCCCAAACTGTTTAATGGTAGTGTGCATTGCTAAAATGGACACGTAATCATAATTACTGGCCCAACTGGGCCAGCAAGATTTTCATACTGTTGAGCCCTGTGTTAGTTACAAACATGCTGACTGTAACTTGCTCAGCAGGATTGTCTTCAAACTGTCGTTCCGCCATGATGGTATTTAACTTGAAACAGAAAACTTGCAATAGAAGCAGATACGTTATGGTTATGCAGTGTGTACATTCATTGTGATTTGCATCCTGACATAAAATCAAGCTTGCGTTGCTAGAAGTCTATGTGTTACACGCCCTAAGGGAAAATTCATTGAGCAGGTATGACTCTACTATACGCTCACAGACCTGTCATGCCACAATAGGTAGGTCATCTTTGCTTTTACTAAGCATGTTGGCACCTTTAGATATTTGACCTTCTGCACAGTACACTTTAGATTGGAGTTTTCTCTACTTACCACACTCATTAGATGTGAAAATATAAATCTAATGGCTACATGAAGAACTTCAACAGTCTAAACTCCTAAACACTATAATGCATAGCTCTCCCAGCTATTATGAAAAAAAAACCTACCCCATATTCATTTGCATCACTCCTGGGTGTTATTAGCAGAACCAGCAGGCAAAGTGCTGTATATGGGTACCGTATGGATGAACGGTCCATAAACAATCTCCCACCCACAAAGCACGGAAAGAGCCTCTCAAGGTCTTGCTGTGCAAGATTTATTTGTTTCATAATTCACGACTCATTTCGAGCACATGAGGTCATCGGATAAGACTGTGTATCGAACAGTGTTTGATTGATGGCTGACTAGCGCTGCTCATCCTGTGAAGCATTTCCATTAGATGCGTCCTGCTAACTGTGGTAGTCCCTTTAGACTGCAGGAATGCATTCATGATCAGGTGGTGCGCAGGCACTTTTCGTTGGTTCTGTTTTTTTTATTAAAACCTAAGACGAACTGAAGAACAAGGCAGGAACCCTAATAACATTGTCCTTTGACCTTGACCGATGTGATTAATGGGAAGAAAAACAGATTGTGGGTTTAGTGGTGTAGTAGATGATCCCAGACTGTCAGAAATGTGTAAATCTCAGGTGTAGTGAAACTGTCACTGTGTTTTCACACATAGTACTTTCACACTGTGTGCTCTTGTTTCGTACTGAGGTGTGTTGGCAAATGCTTTCATCATCAACACGAGTACTACTGGTAGAAAAGCTTTTAAAAATGGAGAACAACATTCACTTCACCTTTTTGGGTTTTATGTTATCATTTATTCATTTATATTCGATCAATAGTTTTAGCTCTACTACCTATGTTTCTATCACCCAGTAAACACTGTAAACATTGCGCTTGCTCTGACGAAACCTGCAATTTTTCTCTACTCATTTTAAGAAAATGATGGATGTGCAATTGCACAGCCATGTATATGTGATCAATAGTGTTTCATTTCCAGACCAGATTGCTTTTTTTATGTGGCATTGAGTTTGCACCAATCAAACAAACTAAATGAACTAGATTTTATGGACATCTGGATTCATTTAGTGAAAAAAAAAAAAATTGTGGTATGTACAGTAATATATAATATAAAGGCACTTTGAGTATCAGATTTTTATTTTTCGGGAATTTTAAATGGTTTTGAAAGAAGACTCTTATGCTCATTAGGCTGCATTTATTTGAACTGAAATACAGGAAAAACTGAAATATTGTGAAATTATTACAACTTAAAATAACTGTTTCTATTTTAATATATTAACATTTTCAGCAGCCATTACTCCAGCCTTTAGTGCCACAGGATCCTTCAGACATAACTTTTGGTTTTGTTTTGGTGAAACACTTATTATTATTATCAGTGTTGAAAACGGTTGTGCAGCTTAATATTTTTGTGGAAAACATGATACATTTTTCAGGATTCTTTGATAAATATAAAGTTCAAAAGAAAAGTTTTTATTTTAAATGGAAATCTTTTGTAATATTAGAAATATCTTTACTGTCCCTTATACACTGCAAGTCAAAAGTTTTTGAACAGTAAGATTTTTTTGTATATATATATATATAATATTATTATTATTATTATTATTATTATTATTTATTTATTTTTTTTTTAAAGAAGCCTCCTCTGCTTACCAAGCCGGCATTTATTTGATCCAAAGTACAGCAAAAACAAAAAAAAAATGTAAGATATTTTTACTATTTAAAATAACTGTTTTCTATTTGAATATATTTTAAAATGTAATTTATTCCTGTGATTTCAAAGCTGAATTTTAGCATCATTACTCCAGTCACATGATCCTTCAGAAATTATTTTAATATTCTGATTTGCTGCTCAAAAATTGTTATTATTACTATTAATATCTTTGTTTGATGAATAGAAAGTTCAGAAGAACTTTTTTTCTATTTTTTAAAATAGAAATCTTTTGGAACATTATAAATGTCTTTTACTTTTGATCAATTTTAAGCATCCTTGCTAAATAAAAATATTTATTTCTATAATCCCCCCTAGTGTATAATACAAAAGCTTTTTATTTGATACAAATGCTTATCTTTGAATCTTTCTATTCATCAAAGGACCCTGAAAAAATGAACTCAACTGTTATATTGATGATGATAATAATAATAATAATAAGAAGAAGAAGAAGAAGAAGAAGAAGAACTGTTTCTTGACCGGAAATTAGCATATTAGAATGATTTCTGAAGGATCAAGTGACACTGAAGACTGGAGTAATGATGCTGAAAATTTTAAAAATAATTAAAATAGAATAAAATTTTAAAATAATTTAAATAGAAAGCAGTTATTTTAAATAGTAAAATATTTCACAATATTACTGTTTTGCTGTATTTTAGACCAATAAATGCAGGCTTGGTGAGCAGAAGAGAACATTAAAAAACATTAAAGCTCTTACTGTTCAAAAACTTTTGACTGGTAATATTCTCCTGTTTTACCTGAAATGTAAGACTGCTTCTGAAACGTAATTTAGTGGCTAATTTATTTTGAAAACACATTTTCATTTTGTAAATTTTTTTTTTCTCTTCTATTTTTGTATGTGTTAACCTTGCAAAGTCATTTTAGCCTATGGTATCTGTTTACATCTGTTTAATAATCTGTTATTAATCTAACTGAATGTGCCATTTTAATGAAAGCTTTCATGTAAACACCAGTCAAAATACTGTACAGATCTTACACAGATTTTTTGGAACTAGTAATGGCTTGCGTAGTCCCCCATAAGAATGTAGATCAAAAGCACTAACTAAATACCTTCTGTAATTTCATGTACTATAAAATACAAATGATGAAATTAAGCATTATAATTAAGGCTATTTATAGCATGAGCTCCACAGGTGACATGCAGGCTCCATGCGAGTTACCAGGTGCCGTGGGCGCAGTGTTAGAAACCACTCACGTACACTGCATACAAGCTTATGATATTTAAAATTGTTATGGTTTCTACAACATGTCTCTACACTTGTCTAAATGTGTTTTTTGTGTCTTCAGCTTCGTCTGGAGATGCTCAACTAAAGCTGCTGTCTGATGTGGCTCAGGCCGTGAAAGGTCAGGGTACCATCGCCTGGGTGAATTGTGGGTGAGTACCAAACGATTTAGCTCTTTTATTTGAGCAGGTTACTGCTATAGTGTACTTTTTTGCTACTAAAGTTAAAGCAGTTGATGTCTTGATCAATGTGTTGGTGTTGCTTTATTTCAAATACTGTATTTGCCAGGTGTGACACTATAAAACAAAGCAATAAATGCAGTATGAAGGTTATAGATGGTGTTTTTGGACTCGGGAGGATGTTTCTGCTCAAATAGTATGTTTCTGTAGAACCTTGATCTCCTATTTTTAGTTTAAAAAGAAAGCAGGGTTTAGAATGATGATAACGCTGTGTGAAAAAACCCTTTTGATTCTATATAATATGATCTCCTAAGCCTAAATTATTAGCTTGTGTACACGGGTTGTGGCTGCATCAGTGTTTATGCTGATTACCTCGGATTATCTTGTTCCATTACATCCTTGTTCAGCTCACGCACACGTCACAGCTCAGCATCTCCTGTCTGCCTCTGCTTTGAGAAAGAGATATCACAAAAATTGTTTAGATGTTTCTGATGATTAGCAATCAGAGCTTGGCTTCTCTTCTTAGCAGCTAAGCAGAAAAAAAGCCTAGCCAATCCATAAAGCACCTTCTTGAGACTGGCTTGGGTACACTGGGTCCCCTAATGAAGAACTTATATAAAGCTGTGTTTAAAAAAAGTAACTCCACACGGGTAGCAGTGTGGTAGAGCAAAGCAGAGATACACCCACATGTTTTCTACAGATGACAGGGACCTGAGAGATGGCCAACTGCAGTCCACTGGGGGATACCATTAAGGAAGTAGGTCATGGACCGAGCGGGATCGGTATGAAGAAAATGGGAATGCAATAATTCTGGAATCTGAACAATCCAATGGGATTTCTAATCAAAACTTGTTCAAATAAACCAGCCAATTTTTCTCAGAGCCTTCAAACTTTGCAATTTGTCCACTCAAGCCAACAATTTTTCACACTAACTCATTTCAGCAATTTTGACCCTTGGATGTTCACTTTCAAACCCCCTGCAAGCAAATCTTATAGACTTGACCCATAACTCTAATGCTTTGGAACAACTTACTGAGCTTGGAAAGGAAAGCCAACTTTTTTGGCGTGCCGAACAGGGTCGTGGGGCTGGAAAAGGTATGAAGGGGCATATCTACGCACGTGTGCTCATTACCATCTGTGATCCTGAGTCAGCTCGTTCGACACGCAGCATGTCTAATTGAGTTTCCCACCTGACAGACTGAGCTCTGATCTCCGCCGCACCTCTCCCAGTCCTCCTACAAAGGCGTTATGTGGGAAATGCGTAACGCTAATGATGGCGTCTCATCTACCTTTAAGAAATGGAGCCGGTTGGGGGCGGATGCTGTCAGAAGCATAATTGAATTCCGTCTCTTTGAATTTCCATTAGCATAGGGGTTTAGATCGCTGCCGAGTCCTCTCTGCTTCTATTTGTCCTTATGTAATACATTTCCATGCTCATTATCGCTCAAGGGAAGGGGAGTCTTTACAACGGAGAGATCTGGATGTGTTTGGGAGGGTGTGGGCGTGTGTGCGCTGACAGTGGGACCAGGTAATTGTGGGGCCTTTCTGTTCTCGGGCTCTGTTGAGGTGCGAGTGTGAAGATCGAGTGCTTTGTTGCTGTTTTTATTTTTTGTCATTGGCTGTATGACAAAGATGAATTTGTCTGGAACTGGAGCATTCATTTTTCTGTGCATTGAATTTAGAGAGCACTGATTTTTGAATCCCTCTGTGGCATTTTCCCATAAATAGGATACAAAATAGGGCTGGAAAACCTCAAAAATGAAGGTTTTATGTTTTTTCAACAATTGGACAGCGAAAGTAGTTGCTTAACCTGCAAAACATTTTTATTGTCAATAGCAGGAGGTTAAAAGAAACTTTTATATGAGCAGATTTGTATGCTTTGTTCATTTTGTATGATTTCCAATTTCTACATCAAATAAACATCAAATTTAAAGGATTAGTTTACGCAAAAATGAAAAGTCTGTCAATAATTACTCACCCTCATGTTGTTCCAAACCTGTAAGACCTTTGATCATCTTTGGAACGCAAATGAAAATATTTTTGATAAAATCCAAGAGCTTTCTGTCCCTGCATAGACTTATGAAATAACTTATGAAATACAGTACAGATGTTGTTAAAATAGTATATGTGACATCAGTGGTTCAACTGTAATTTTATGAAGCTACAAGAATACTTTTTGTGCATAAAGAAAACAAAAATGATGATTTTATTTAACAGTTTATTCTCTTCCATGTCAGTCTTCGACACGCATTCATGAGAGTACCATGCATAAAAAGTAGGGCTGTCACATTTCCTTGATTCCAAAAAAAATTGGAAGTGGCGCATTCCACATGTGTGGAGCGTCTCAAACTTCATCTCTGCACATTGTTGTGAGTTTCACTTTATTATAACATTCATTTGGGAATGTCATTTCATCAGATTTCTAAGGGCCGGTTTTACTAAACAGGGCAAATTAGTGCATGAGCGCAATTACAAAACAGCGTCAATGGGAGGGGAAATTTCTGTGGGTGATTTACTAATAATGCGCAAATTAAAGAACACAAACGCACCATCTCATTTACATATAAACTAACGCAATATACCAAGCGCAGCGCAAATGAGCATAGTTGCAAATAAAAAAAATAAATAAAGAAGCCAGAAGACGTTGAAAAGAACCGAAGGCCAAAAAAAGGTTTGCTAGATGTTTTGACTCCTGCGTGACTCCTAATTGAGGGTTCCAAGTCGTCTTTTATTTCCTGAAGCAAATTACAGATAACATGGCTTGGCAAACGATATATATTCGAATAATGTGTCCTTCTGGCATTCCAAATAAATTGATACATGTGGAAAAAATCCTCTCGCTTCTACCACATGCTCTCTATTCACTGCGGTGCTTCCTCCTAGCAACAATAATTGCCATTTCAAGCAAAAAAATGTTTAAGACATGCTTTTAAATAACATTTAAATAATGGCACAAATGCTAGTAATTTGACAAGTGCAAACGTCAGTAAAACACATTGTGTGATTCATTTGAATGCTCTCCTCCCATAAATTTTGCATATGAAAAGAAAACTCCTACAAATGCATATTCAATAAGATCAGGCGCAAAAATAAAAATTCATCATTGCGTGTCTATAGTAAAACCTGACAATATAATTTGAACGCCAAAAGACGTTTGACAGCAAATATAAATAATAAAGTGGACGTATGAATTCAATTTTGTTTGGTCAATATTAAAAAAGTATTAGGTCACATTGTAAATTGTAAAAACAATTAAGCCATTGACGCCCTCTGCAATCATTTGTTATAATGCGAAATGTACATTAGCTTTATAATACATGATGTATTTTAACAGTTTTGTTTTATAAAACCATATAATTACTTGATTTTGATACTTTATTTAAACTAAATATTATTGCCTTATTGCTGTTATATATGTATTAGCCCAGAAAAAAGAGATTACTCGATTAATCGTCAGAATAATCGACCAATTACTCGATTACCAAAATAATCGTTAATGACAGCTCTAATAAATAGTTGTTATTTTTGTTTTCTGTCTGCGCAAAAAGTATTTTCATAGGTTCATAAAATGCCAGCAACCACATAGACTATTTTAACAATATTTTTACTAACTGTCTGGGCCTTGAATGTGCTGGTTGCGTTGCTGTCTATGCAGGGTCAGAAAGCTCTTGGACATAATAAAAAATATTTTCATTTGTGTTCTGAAGATGAAAAATGGTCTTAAGGGTTTGGAACGACATAAGGGTGAGTAATTAATGACAGAATTTTCATTTTTGATTAAACTATCCCTTTAAGCCCTTAAGTTTGAGACCAAATGTTTATTTATAGTTATTTTTATTTCTCATAAATTTCTTACAATAACTTTTATGCTGAGAATGATTAATTTGGTCTGCACTGCAGTTTGAGTGAAAATTAAGAAAATGGACTGAAATTGTTTACTTCCTATCATGTAAAAAGACTCATAATCATTTTACTTCCTGAGGTAGTAGACATATTGTATAACATTATGAAAATACCATATCTAATATTTATTACAATAAAACACATGGAATTAATGCTTTAGAAGAGTCTTGGGATACAAAGTGTTGCGCATTGTGGAAAATGCCTTATCTATACAATACCTATCACCACCAGCACATACTTGGTACAAAATCCATTTAATGCAAGGGACTTTTTGAAGCATGCTATTCTGCTGCAAGGAATTGCTAAAGTGGAGCGGGAAGGGAAAAAACACTTAACTCTTCTTATCTCAAGACCTGTGGCTCTGAATTAAAGCAAGCAGAGCTTATGTATAATACACTGAAGCAGCTGAATGTCTTGTCCTTCAAGGAGAAGAATGACAGGGTTTGCCAAAATTTAGAAGCGGCCATTACATTAGCTTATTGCTGTGGTCATCTGTCGCTTCCCATGAGCGGTCTCGTATTGCTGCTACAGCAATTTATTTAATGTCTTAGGACATTAATTGTATCACTTCACTTTTTGGCTGCATCAATTTGCATGACAAATGACCTTTGAGGGTTTGTGTTATAATAGAATAATGTGATTATAATATTTGTTGAGAATAATTCGCTATGACTTAATGTTTGCTTTCGCCTCTGAGTTTGCACAAAAAGTATGAAGTTAATTGATTGTGCTCGCAGACACTGTACCAAACATGGTTGCTTCGTACTTTGCTTTCCTTGCATTTTTACCAGGGTTGTGTACCATTCATACAAGAAGTAAAATGAAATTAAAATGAAAGAAATGAATGCATAGTAGCTGTCGTTATTGTAACTGTTAGTAGTTTTTAATACATGCCATACATATGGAACTTTGTCTGATTTTTGTCATAAATAACTTTTTTATATGCATTGTTTACTGCGTGCGATTCTGTTAAGTGATTGAATATTCATATGCTTTTTTTGTTGGTTCCCTTCCACAGGGATTCAGAAGGACGCAAACTCTGTAAAAAAGTCAAGGTAGACCCCAGCTCGAAAACCAGTGGAGTAGAGGTCTTGCATTACAAGTAAGAATAGTCTTCATTTTCTGAGATTCATGCACTGTAACAATGGTAGTTGGAGGTCTTGCAATTTGTTATTCTACTAAGAAGCATGAGCACAGCAATTCATCTTTTAGTTTTGTGTTGCTTTTAGGGATGGAACCTTCCATACAGAATATAACAGACCAGCCACATTTAAGGTAATTTCTCAGAAAACTGCATTTTGATGAAGTCATCTTTGACACAAATCACAGCATTTTTGGCGCTGTCTCTTTCAGAATGCATTTTATCAATATTTCTTTGTTAGACATATGGATTGACGATCTGCATTTTCACTAAATGCCTTTTCAGATGTGTACTCTGTCATCTGTTAGTGGATGATTCACTCTTTGTTGCTATTTATTCGGTCAATGTCCACAGTTTTCCCATTGCTGTTATTTCATAGTACTTAGCCTTGAGCACCAGAGCCAGAAGCCCTTGGTTCATAAGTAGACAAATCAAACTCGTTCCCCATTGGTTTCTCTCACCTATCTCATTCTCCACACGCCTTTCGGCTCAATTATGACCGAATGTGACGAGGCGTTGATGAATGACTCTGGGATGAGGAGAGCTGTAATGTGAATATGTTAAAAATGAATGAGCTGAGCTATGCTGGATGATGAGACAGTGATGCGACATGTTCGTTGGCGCCACTGGTGTGGAAAGAATGGAGAGCTCTTATTAAACGCACCTGCTGTTAAGTACCACATATTGCTCTTCATTTTTCCTTGGTACAGCGGTAAAGCCGTACTTTGAGCACTTCGTGTCAAGGGAGTGCTTGGTTACTAATGTCTTGCATGCATAGATTAGAGGATAAATTAGAGTAATTGCACGGTTTTCTAAACGGTTTTCCATTGGTGGTCAATCTTCGCATTTTTTATGTTCAAGTTAGATTACACTTACAAGGAAATTTGGATACATAGCTGACTAAAGTGTAGAAATAACTGCATTGTTGCATTTTTTTTTTTTTTTTTTAATTTATTTGAATGGTATGTTAAAGGATTAGTTCACTTTCAGAACAAAAATTTACAGATAATGTACACACCCCCTTGTCATCCAAGATCTTCATGTCTTTCTTTCTTCAGTCGTAAAGAAATTTTTTTTTTTTAAAGGGAAAACATTTCAGGATTTCTCTCCATGTAATTGACTTCTATGGTGTCCCCAAATTTGAACATGCAAAATGCAGCTTCAAAGGGATCTAAACGATCCCAGCCGAGGAAGAAGGGTCTTATCTAGCAAAACGATCAGTTATTTTCTAAAAAAAAAAAAGACAATTTATATACTTTTAACCCTTAAACGCTTGTCTTGTTTAGCTCTGTGTGAACTTTTTTTTTCCTCCGGTCATGACATTTAGGGTATGTCTAAAAACTCCCGTCTTATTTTCTCCTCCAACTTCAAAATCATCCTACATCGCTGTTTTACCTTTATTTGTAAAGGATGTTTGATATTCTTTGCATGTTCACTTTGTACACACTGGGTCAGTACTTCTGCAAGTTGGGGAAGAAAACGAGATGGGAGATTTTCATCATACCCTAACTGTATTGACCCAGATTACACGGAGTGCGCATTGCAGAGAATAGACAAGAAGAGCATTTGAGGTTATAAAGTATATAAATTGTCTGTTTGTTTAGAAAATGACAGATTCGCTAGATAAGACCCTTCTTCCTCGGCTGGGATTGTTTAGAGCTCTTTGAAGCTGCATTGAAACTGCATTTTGGAAGTTCAAATTTGGGGGCACCATAGAAGTCCTATACATGAAGAGAAATCCTAAAATGTTTTGAAACAAAGACATGAACATCTTGGATGACAAGGGGCTAAATTATCTGTACATTTTTGTTCTGGAAGTGAACTACTGCTTTTAAGTATGTACCTGCACTACCGTTTGAATGTTTGTGCTCAGTTTTTATTTTATTTTATTTATTTTTTTTGTATTATTATTATTATTGTTGTTGTTGTTGTTATTGAAAGAATTTAGAATGGAGAATTTGGAATTTTGAAAGTATTTATTTAGCCAGTGACCAAATGTGACAGTAAAAACTAATACTTTGTTACAAAAAAAATGGTATTTACTGTACTGTATAAGCATAAGTGACTTATTTAAAAAAAGAAAAAAAAAAAAAACAGACCCCAAACTTTCGAGTAGGAGTGTACATCATATTGTGCAAGTATGTGACCCTGGACCACAAAACCAGTCAAAAGGGTACATTTTTTTTTTATTTGAGATTTTTACATCAACTGAAAGCTAAATAAATAAGATTTTTATTGATGTATGGTTTATTAGGATAGGACAAAATTTGTTTGATATGCAACTATTTGAATATCTGGAATCTGCAAATAATCAAAATACTGAAAAAATCACCTTTAAAATTGTCCAAATGAAGTTCTTAGCAATGCAATATTACTAATCAAAAATTAAGTTTTGATATATTTATGGTAGGAAATTTACAAAATATCTTCATGGAACATGATCTTTACTTAATGTCCGAATGATTTTGGCATAAAATATAAATCGATAATTTTGACACATACAGTGTATTTTTGGCTATTGCTACAAATACATCTGTGTTTTGTCATCCAAGTTCACATATTAGATTCATACCGCTAATCTTACAATGATTCACTATTAAAATGAAATGCATACAGTGAGTTGACCATTTTTTGACAGTGAAAAATTATTCTCTAATGGTCTCTTTTGAAAGTTTCTGTTTATTCTCTCACCTATTTTAGTCTATGGTAGCATTCCTGAAAGACCCTGCAGGTGCCCCCCTGTGGGAGGAGAACCCTGAGGCTAAAGATGTTGTTCACATCGAGTCTGAAAAGGTAAGTATCGCTCTCTAAAACTCACTGCAACAAAGATCGTTTTTCTGCTCAGTATTTATCAGGTGTGGGAACTTCACACAGAACAAAAGACTTGTAGCTGAACAATCTGCAACAGAAGAACCTGTCTGTACTTCTGTCTCTAGAGGCTAAATCTGGCAGCTGGACCGGGTGTCCAGGAACAAATGTGATCTTAAATACCCTAGCCTAAAATTTAGGACCATTTGGGTATGTTAAATAGAGAAAAGTTATATCTAAAGACAGATCCAGGACCCAATGTTGTATTATTTCATCCTAAAATAAAAAGTTTTTTTTTTTTTTTTAATGTTATAACATTTTCATGACATCTCATTACAGTAGTGATAAACAGCATTTTTTTTACCAGGAACTTAAAAGTATGAATGGCTGCACAATGTTAATGAAATACTTTACATACTTGACGCTAAAGTAAATTGTGTACTTCATCTTTACTAGATTTAAAGTAAATTGAGTTGAACATATCCAGCAATAGCCTCTTTTCAAATCTGAAATCACATACTGCAGATGATGGTCAACAGCTACATTTTTTCATAATGAAGTTTTGAAACATCTTTAAAGAGCTCATTGATTTCATGGATTTGAAATACTGTGGTTTATAGGGTCAATTACTAGCACTGTGCTGGTGTGTGATGAAGTAATGAAGCAATATACTATGTTAACAAAAGAGGCCAGAAAATCTCTGCCATTGTTTGTTTCTTTTACTGAGATGACCTAAAACTAAATGACCTAAAAAGGTTATAGCCACTTAGCCCAGAGTGTTTGACAAACTTAATTTATGCTGTTTGGTTTGCAGGACTTCCGTAAGCTGCTGAAAAAAGAGGAGCGGCCCATCCTCATGATGTTTTACGCCCCATGTGAGTCACCTCTGTCTGTAATCATCCACCACTAGACACTTCATATGATGCAAACTGTGTGCAATCATGCAAGAAGTGCCATGTTCAAGCAAAACAAATCCTGTGAAGTGTGATTGTGTGTGTCTGAATCGATGTAGGTTGTGAATGCAGTTGAGATGCCATTAAGATGTCCAGCATTTGCCAGTGTGACATAAACAAGAGTTTTACTTCCAGAGACTTTTCTCATTCATCTTAATTCCTAATGTAGAGCTCAGTGGAACCCAAAAACTCATTACTGCTATAGTAAGTCTTGACGATGAGGAATCGGCCTAAATCACGTTTAGATCGACAGATGTGTGGAACCTCTAGGCAGTAACAACTCTCTCGTTTTTTTTCTGTCAAGACTCCAGATAGTATTCACTAAAAGTGCTTCTTAAGGCTAACCTTAACCTGTAGCCATAGCATTAATAAGACTATCACTATTACCTTTTCTCTTTTGATAAAATACTTAGGGATGTTTCACCCAAAAATGAAAATTACTCACCCTCAAGCCATCTTAGGCGTATATGACTTTCTTCTTTCAGACGAATACAATCAGAGTTATATTAAAAAATGTTCTGGCTCTTCCAAGCTTTATAATGGCAGTGAATGGGGTTTAATATAAAGTTAGATGGATGAAGTCCAATAAAAGTGCATAAATCCCTCATAAAAAGTACTCCACATGGCTCAAGGGGGTTAAAGGCGAAGTCCACTTCCAGAACAAAAATTGACAGATAATGTACTCACCCCTTTGTCATCCAAGATGTTCATGTCTGTCTTTCTTCAGCCGTAAAGAAATTGTTTTTTTGAGAAAAACATTTCAGGATTTTTCTCCATATAATGGACTGGTATGGTGCCCCGATTTTGAACTTCCAAAATGCAGTTTAAATGCGGCTTCAAACGTTCCCAAATGTGGTTGTAAACAAGGAAGAAGGGTCTTATCTAGTGAAACGATTGGTTATTTTCATAAAAATAATACAATTAATTTACTTTTTAATGTCACGCTCGTCTTGGCTCACTCTCCCTGAACTGTTTTTTTTTTTTTTTTTCCGGTTCATGACAGTTAGGGTATGTCGAAAAATTCCCATCTCATGTTCTCCCTCAACTTCAAAATTGTCCTATATCACTGTTTTACCTTTTTTGTTAAGGGTGTTTGATCTTCTTTGCATGTTCACTTTGCAAAGACTGGGTCGGTACTTCTGCAGCAATATAGGAGGATTTTGAAATGATTTTTGAAGTTGAGGGAGAAAATACGATTGGAGTTTTTCGACATACCCTGTCTTGAGTCAGAATACACCGAGTTCAGGGAGAGCAAGACAAGACGAGCATTTGAGATTAAAAAGTATTTAAATTGTATTTTTCTTAATGAAAATAACCGATCATTTCACTAGATCAGACCCTTCTTCCTTTACAACCACATTTGGGATCGTTTGAAGCCGCATTTAAACTGCATTTGGGAAGTTCAAAATCAGGGCACCATACCAGTCCATTATATGGAGAAAAATGCTGAAATGTTTAACTCAAAAAAACATAATTTCTTTACAGCTGAAGAAAAATAGGCATGAAGATTTTGGATGACAAGTGGGTGAGTACATTATCTGTACATTTTAGTTCTGGAAGTGGACTTCTCCTTTAATAAAGGCTTCCTGAAGTGTAATAATGCATTTTGTGAGAAAAATATCCATATTTAAAACTTTACAAACCATAAACTGTCATAGACATAGATATGTATAGGTAGATGCCATGTCGTCACTCGCAATAAAGATCAGTGAGTTTCAAGATTCAACAACATTGTGGAGCATCAGGTTGTAAAAACCACCTGAATATTTTATCTCAGATAAGAATTTGTTGGTTTTAGTTTTTAATATGTATCAACTGAATATTAAAGTTTTTTAACCTAAAGTACCTTTTAAATGGCTTGTTAGCTAACGGCTTTGTCTTGTTGTATTGTGTTATTTTAGGAAACGCATCTGCTGAAGTCTATTCGATATAGATATAGATATTCATATTTGCATATTGGGGTGCAGACACATAGTCAACTTAAACTCAACTCAAGTGTTTACAAACGGCATTGACTATTCAAATATTGACACCTTATGTATAGCGGCCCATAGACACAGCCGCTAATTGGGAATCTACCTATACATATCTATGTGCCATTCTCTCGTAAACACATGTACAACAGTTAACAGAAGCTAGAGATTACGTTTTGTAAAGTTTTAAATATTGATTTTTTTTTTTTTTTTTTTTTTTTCTGACACGATTCGCTTCAGAAGGCGAACTCCCCAGAGCCGTGTAGAGTACTTTTTTATAATTGATGTATGCACTTCATCAGTCCAACTTTATTATAAACCCCATTCACTGCTATTATAAAGCTTGGAAGAGCCAGGACATTTTTTTTAATATAACTCCAATTGCATTAGTCTGAAAGAAGAAAGTCATATATACCTAGCATGTCATGTGGGTGAGTAAATCATGGAGTAATTTTCATTTTTGGGTGAACTTAACTTCCTTTCAAAAGTTTGGTGAAGTTAATAAGAAATTTTATTCAGTAAGGATGCAATAAATTGATCAAAAGTGACAGTGAAGACATTTATAATGTAACAGAAGACATTTTAAATGCATTCAGTTCTTTGAATTGTATATTCATCAAACAATCCTGAAAAGAAATCAGTTTCCACAAAAGTTTCCTTAATAAAGCAGCAACACTGTTTTATCATGAGAAATGTCTCTTGAGCACCAAACCAGCACTTTAGAATGATTTCAGAAGGATCATGTGACATTGATGACTGCTAAAAATTCAGCTTTGCCATCACAAGAATTAAATTAATTCTTAAAACACATTGTATTTGAAAACAGTTATTTTTAAATTGTAATAAAATGTGACAATATTACAGTTTTACTGTATGTTTGATATAATAAATGCAGTATTGGTGATCATAAGAGGTTTCTTTCAAAATAATTTAAGTATTAAATGGTGTATAATTTATCATGCAGCACTTTTACTATGAACATGATATCATTACAAGCAATACTGTACAGCTTTTCTGTGAGGTGTGGTCACCTTTACCATTGTTTGACAAATACAGATTGGGGGCAAAAGTTTACATGCATATTTGCAGAATCTGCAAAATGTTAATTGCTTTAACTAAAATAAGGGGGAGCATACAAAATGCATGTTATTTTTTTATTAAGTACTAACCTGAATAAGATATATCTCATAAAAGATGTTTACATGTAGTCCACAAGAGAAAATAATAGTTGAATTTATAAAAATGACCCAGTTGAAAAGTTTGCATACACTTGATTCTTAATACTGTGTTGTTACCTGAATGATCCACAGTGTTGTTTTGTTTAGCAATAGTTGTCGTGAGTCCATTGTTTGTCCTGAACATATAAACTGCCTGCTGTTCTTCAGAAAATTGCTTCAGGTCCCACAAATTATTTGGTTTTTAAGATTTTTTGTGTATTTAAACCCTTACCAGCAATGACTATATGATTTTGAGATCCGTCTTTTTTTTTACACTGAGGACAACTGAGGGACTCGTATGCAACTATTACAGAAGGTTCCAATGCTTACTGATGCGCCGGAAGAAAAAACAATGCATTAAGAGCCAGGGTTGTAAACTTTTGAACAGAATGAAGATGAATGAATGAATGTACATTTTTCTTATTTTGTCTAAATATCATATTTTTTTCCATTTAGTACTGCCCTTCAGAAGCAAAAGAAGATACTTACATGTTTCCCAGAAGACAAAATAAGTTCAGATTCTAAAAGTTTTCACCCCCCGGCTTTTAATGCATTGTGTTTCCTTCTGGAGCATCAGTGAGTGTTTGAAGCTTCTGTAATAGTTGCATATGAGTCCCTCAGTTGTCCCCAGTGTGAAAAGATGGATCTTAAAATCATACAGCCATTGCTGGAAATTTTTATGTGAAATATCTTATTCAGTTCAGTACTAAATAAAAAACAACATGCATTTTGTATGATCCGTCTTATTTTGGTAAAAGATTTTACATTCTACAGATTTTGCAAGGTGTATGTAAACTTTTGACCTTAACTGTATTTGCAGGCAAAATCTCAGTTAAATCCATTCCCACACACAGATGTAGGTCACATAGATTCATCACAATTACCTATAGATTGCTTGGTTTTATAAGTGACAGCTGTTTGAGCTGTGATTTATACAGTGCTATATTGTTGGCAATAGCTTGTGTACCTTTTTCACGAATGTGACTGCACCTTAAAATGTAACATCTTTTCTACATGTAGGGTGTGGCGTATGTAAAAGGATGCAGCCTATTTTCCAGCAAGCAGCCACTGAGACCAAAGGGAAATATGTAAGTACAGTAGTTGTATAATTTTTTTTTTTTTACCTTATCTGACTATGAGTTATCTAACAGGTGGGATGTTTTGCGAAATCATTGATGTCCCTTTTTGACAGAACGTTTAGCTCCCCCTCATTAGAGGAAGAGGCAATTTTGCTTAAAAGCCCTTCTGCTGATTTTGTAGTACAGTTATAGGATGTGCTTCCTGCTGTTGAAGTCTATGTTGAAGTATGGATTATATGCCAGCTCAGCTCAATATCTCTATGTGCACTGCTGGGAGACCAACAGTGCACTTCAGCACACATTTTTCTTTCTCAGTGCTTTTTTAATCTGCCTCCGTCTTTTTCCCCGTCTCTCATCTTAGAATGTTCACAGAAGCACAAACATAGATGCTTGAACTTTCAAACTTAAAATTGTTCAAATCAAAATTTAACATTTTTAAAGAAGACCCCACTGTAAATGTCAATGCGGGAGTGTTTTCTATATGGAAGCTTGCATAAGTCAAGAGAACATTGCTTATCGTGCAGCTGAAACCTTGAAAAGGTTCCTGTGTTCATTTTATACTCTGGTAAACTGAAAAATGCATTACATGAACAAAAAGCACACCACAGAAGACATTCTTTTTTTAATTACTATTTTGGAAATACTTTAAAATGTGTTTGAATTTGTTAACAGTAGTTAATGTATTAGGTAGCATGAACTAATAATGAACAATAGTTGTACAGTATTTATTAATCAAATTGAATGTTAATTCATACATACACTAGTGTTTCTGGTTGGTAAGATTTTGTTCTAATGTTTTTAAAAATCTAATACATGCTGCATTTATATGATTACAAATGTAGTAGTATTGTTAAATATTGTTAAAATATAAAATAACAGTTTTTTAAATATATTTTAAAATTTGATTTATACCTGTTAAAGCTGTATTTTCAGCAACAGTTACCTCATTTGAATATCCTGATTTGGTGTTTAAGAAATATTTCTTATTGTTGAACTGCTTGATTGATTTTTATTTTTTTATTTTTTATTTTTTTTTAACCCTTTCCAGCAATGACTGTATGATTTTGAGATCCATCAACTATTCATGCAACTATTACAGAAGGTTCAAACGCTCACTGTTACTCCAGAAGGAAAAACGATGCATTAAGAGCCGGGGGTGTAAACTTTTGAACAGAATGAAGATGTGTAATGTTTTCTTATTTTCCCTAAATATTGTATTTTTTTTTTCCATTTAGTACTGCTCTTCAAAAGCTACAGAAGATACTTGCATGTTTCCCAGAAGGCAAAACAAGTTCAATTTACCTTGATCTTCAAATTCAAAAAGTTTTCACCCCCGGCTCTTAATGCATCGTTGAACCTTCTGTAATAGTTGCATATGAGTTCCTCAGTTGTCCTCAGTGTGAAAAGATGGATCTCAAAATCATACAGTTGGAAAGGGTTCAAATACACAAAAATGCTGAAAAACCAAAGAATTTGTTGGACCTAAAGGATTTATCTGAACGGAGTCATTTTTGTAAATTCAACTATTATTTTCTCTTATGGATTATGTAAACATCTTTTTTTTAAAATATATTATTCAGGGCAGTACTAAATAAAAAAAACTTGCATTTTGTATTAACCCTCTTATTTTGGTAAAATAATTATCATTAATGTTATCAAGTAAAATCTAACTGCAAGTATTTTATTATTTTTATTAGTATTTTTCTTTTCCCCACATATGGAGGGATATTTAGACAGAATTTATTTCTCTAACCACAGACTGATGAGTGAGCACTAATAAATAAGCTGCTCGTTTGAAGATTTGCATAACGAATGGGTAGCTTGCTGTTATGGACGCGACGTGTAGATTTGCTACCTCCTGTGTTTCTTAGTTTCCACGTACGTGTGGTGAGAAGCTGATAGCACTGCAGGAACATTGATGGATTTGGGAGGTAATCGCTGGTCAGCAGAGTTTGTCTGCATATTTGTCAATGGCCTGACGGATGTGTACGGGCCACCCGAAACGATTTGTGACTTACTCTCAGATAATATGCATTTATTTTGGAATACATCATCAAGCATGCACTGTCATAACGGTGCAGTTTGTTTGAAATAAAGGCACAAGCTGTTTTTTCAACAGCAGTGTGACACGCTATAAAAATGGACGAAGTTCTCTCATCTTTTGATGTGTCCAAACACAAAGTAAACAAAGTCTGTATTCACTAAAAGTATTTCCTCCAAATCCAAAGTGAGCTGAAATTGCTTTCGGGGTGCGATTAGCATGTCAGGTCAAGCCTTGCAATGTCATGAGAGAGATGGATATTTGTGTGCCACTTCGCTGCATGCCATCTGTATCGACAAGCTTTCTATTTACACCCTGATGTGGCCATTCATCTTCATTTCCCTGTATTTGAAGTGCTAGACAGGGATTGTTTGTTTGAAGTCTAATTCATCCCTCTTGTGTAGGTGTTGGCTGGGATGAACGTGCACCCGGCTGAGTTTGACGGGCTTAAACAGGAGTTCAGCGTCAAGGGCTACCCGACCTTCTGCTACTTTGAGTAAGTTTGTCTTGATCTTCTTAAATGACTCCAATGCACAAAGTCACCATTTGAAGAACTGAATGAAATTGACTAAATTGCTAAGATTTAGGGCTGATTGATATAGCTAAAAACAATATATTTTTGTGCCTTTTGATGTTACAGTATATATCTCTTTATGTATTTGCTCTGCAATGGCTTAAAAGGCTTTTTATTGTTATTTCAACTAAATAGCCAATGTTGGCAAATAAATGATTTAATGCTGCAAAATAGAAAGGAAACTTAATGTAGCTTAATTGTAGGAAACTTAATGACTTAAATCGTAAAAAGAAAAAACGTTAAAGTCAAAGCAATTTTCTCTTAAGATTATGTTGCCAACAAACATTGTATTTTTTAAAGGAGAAGAATTACAGATAATGTACTCACCCCCTTGTCATCCAAGTTATTCATATCTGTCTGTCTTCAGTCGTTAAGAAATTGTTTTTTGAGGAAAACACTTCAGGATTTTTTTTCATATAATGGACTTCAATGGTGCCCTAAGGTTGAACTTCTAAAATGCAGTTCAAATCGGCTTCAAAGAGCTCTACACAATCCCAGCCGAGGAATAAGGGTCTTATCTAGTGGAACGCGGTTATTTTTATAATAAAAATACAATTTATATACTTTTTAATGTCAAACGCTCGCCTTGTCTTGCTCTGCCTGAACTGTTTTTTTTTCCGGTTCAATACAATTAGGGTATGTTGAAAAACTCAAATCTCATGTTCTCCCTCAACTTCAAAATCATCCTACATCTCTGTTTTACCTTTTTTTTTGTTAAGGCTGTTTGATCTTCTTTGCATGTTCACTTTGCAAAGACTGGGTCATTACTTTTGCAGCAATGTAGGATGATTTTGACATGATGTTTGAAGTTGAGGGAGAAAATGCGATGGGAGTCTTTTGACATCCCATAACTGTCTTTAACCAGAATACACAGAATTCAGGTAGACAAGACAAGGCAAGCATTTGAGGTTAAAAAGTGTTTAAATAGTATTTTCTTTATGAAAATAACCGATTGTTTCACTAGTTAAGACCCTTCTTCCTCTGCATTTGGGATCGTTTGAAGCCGCATTTAAACTACATTTTGGAAGTTCAAACTTTGGGCACCATAGAAGTCCACTATATGGAAAAAATCATGAAATGTTTTCCCTCAAAAAACAATTTCTTTACAAATGAAGAAAGAAAGTCTTGAACATCTTGGATGACAAGGGGGTAAGTACATTATCTGTAAATTTTTGTTCTGAAAGTGAACTTTTTCTTTAAGTATTTTTATATATATATATATATATATATATATATATATATATATATATATATATATATATGAAGAGTTCAGATGCAAAACCAGCTAAAAGCCATCTCGGTCAAAAATGAGATAATGATACTGAGTGAATGCTCCTGACACATATATACGTCCATCAAATACTTTTACTGAAACTTGCTAAATTCCAGCCTCAGCCCAATCAGTAGTACCAGTACTTACATAGAAACCTATACAAAGTAGCCAGAAATGCTCATTTTAAAGAAATACGTCAGATGGATTTAGAGGCTTTTGCATCTGAACTCTTCATATATATATATATATATATATATATATATATATATATACATATATAAATATAGGTAACACTTTATTTTGATAGTCCACTTTAGACATTCTACTAACAGTAAGTAACTTTGCAACTGCATGTCAACTAGTCATTAGAGTATTAGTAGACTGTCTGCTTAATATCTTCTAACACTCTTCTAAACTTTGCAAGTACATGTCAACTTATTCTACTAACCCTAAACCTAACTCTGCTCTGAGAGTTACTAGACATGTAGTTGCAAATTAATGAGAATTAGTTGACATGTAGTTGCAAAGTTACTTAAAGTTATAGTTCTGCACATTCATGATGCATTTAAAGTCCCCATGCAATCAAAATTGAAGTTTTTTGGCTTTTAGTATGAATATGTTAGCATTAAGATTAGCTAGTGTGTTTCAAAACAACGACAAAATGCACATTTACAAGATATAAGCATTCAAAACTTAGAGTCTCTCACTTCCACCAATATGGATCAACGATTTTGATGACATCATCATGCATCATAGCATCTCATCAAACTTTGCGAGTCGGCGCAGACCACAAAACGTATCGGACCCATTTGAATTCTATACAGAAAGATATATTTTATAGTAATATTGATGAGATTGTGGCTGTCATACGCTTTACTGAGCTCAACGATGATATAAACGAAAATCTATTGGCTATTTAAAAAAAGGGGTGGGACTGCTTAATATGTCTTGCGCTGTCTTCCTCTTTCACTTGAAATTGCGTCAACACATAAATTAACACTACGTGTTTCAAAACACTTCAGTGGATCTTTAATCTGAAGAAGACCAGGAAATATGGATCAGAATGGTACTTTTTCTGCAATGCAATTAAGAGCTACTGGCTCAGTCTCATTCACAACAAATGTTTTTGGAGTATTTTTGGAGATGTCAGAGCTTTTCCTAGAATCATTCACCAGCCCTTTTTTTTTCCAAAAGCACAAGTACATGAAATGTCAGCATAAAAATATGCACCTTAGTGAACATCAGTTTTGTGGAATGTTACTTTTAAATGTATTACATCAGGGGTTTTTACTTATTTAGCTTTATGTTACTGACAACAGTACTGTTAAATAATGGATAAGGAAAAAGAATGAAACAAGTTATTCTGTTCATTCTAGTAAAATATTTGCTGAGATAATTTGAACTGTGAGTACAGAATGTTCTTGACCGCTGCACAGTGTAGCATTGCGGGTAGAGAAGTGATTTGCATTATTTGAAAAAGTACTTGTTTCTTCCACCAAATAATCTTTGCATATTAAATTCAAAGGGTTAAAATTAATTTCTTTCTGAGACATTTTTGGGGTAGCTTTTCATATGTAGCATGCTAGAACTAATAGCCCTGGCAAAAGGGATGATTTATGATCTTAAATGAATCAGAGAATTTTAATGTGTATTCTCTGCATGGTGCAATTTGTCCAGAGCCTTTTTCCTGGATATTTAGACTTGCGGCAGCAGCTGTGTGCTTTTAGCTTCTGTTTAGTGCTCCTTCATTACACAGCTGTTTAATTACTAAAAGGTTAATTAAACACGGCCCTCCACCCAAGGCCAGATCTTTACATGACTACACCACCTCAGCACTGCTCTTTTGAATCAATAAATATAACACTAATGCATTATTTGCAGATCTACATTTAACTTTGAGGTCCCTTGCAATCTGAAAGTTACTTGAGGCAGGTTTTTTCCAACCCTAAAAAAAAGTTAAGATTTAGCCTGACACTCAAGTGACGATTCTGTTTGATGGACATGGGCTGTCCACTTTATTATTGTATTTCTTTGTTTTTATACAAAGAGTAGAGAGAGGACAGGAAATAATGGGATTGTGATAGCAATGCGGGCCAGAATTGATCCCACATCTCTTACACCGTGCACTAATGCATTATTTGTCTTGTGTGATCACTAATCAAAGACAGCATAATTCTTTAGATTTCATGTAAATTTATTGAAATATTGTATTTTCTCTTTTGCTTGTGTTTGGACGGCCTGCTGGTTGCAAACAGATCTACATTTAAGTTTGAGGTCCCTTGCAATTTGAAAGTTACTTGAGGCAGCTTTTCTCCACCCTAAAAAAAAGGTTAAGATTTAGCCTGACACTCAAGTGATAATTCTGTTTGATGGACATGGGTTTTCCACTTTATTATTATATTTCTTTGTTTAGGTTGCCACAGTGCTTTTGGATCGCAACCGATTAGTGACAGTTACAAATGACAGTCCATTGCCGGAATCTCGGCTAAGCTCCCGCTTACTGCAGATTATTTTCAGTCACGGAACGGGAGCAGATGATGGCCGATAAAACTTGAGTTTCCGATGCATGAAGCCTTCTTTCGCACGCTGCTGTGTGTTCAGAAGCATTTCTGTATACATTCGTGATCTCGTCTGCTTGTGGTTGTATGGATTAGTAAGAGCACAAAGGCTGCTAGCTGAAGTCTTTGATTATGCTAAGAGCCCTGGGCCAAATGGCTTAATTAGCTTTGAGTCAAACGCTCATTTAAAATGTTTATCTTGGATGGCAAGAAGAGAGCAGCAGTCTTGGATGCCTTGGATCTTTGTTGTGTGGGTACAAATATCCTAAGCTGTCTAAAGCAATTTATGTTGAGAAAATAAGCACTAATAAATATTGACTTCTCCCATTTAGGATGTCCTTTTTGAATGAAGGCAAGATTTGAAGTATGTTTTTGGGAAAATCAATACTAATAGCTTTAAAGAAACCTTCTGTTTCCGTTTTACAAACTTTTGGCCATGTTTTTATACGGAGAGTAGAGAGAGGACAGGAAATAATGGGATCGTGATAGCAATGCGGGCCAGAATCGATCCTGCATCTCTTACACCATGCACTAATCACTAGGTCACGGCTCTGATCTGTTTTACAAACATACATTTTTTCTTACAGGTGATGTCAAAAGTTTACATCCCCCTTTGAGAATAATTTAAAATGTTAATTATTTTACCAAAATAATAGGGATTATACGAAGTGCATGTTATTGTTTATTTAGTACTGACCTGCATTGTTGGGGGTAACACATTACAAGTAATGCAAAATTGTAATGCATTACTTTTAAAAGTAACTTTCCCCAACACTGCTGACCTGAATAAGATATTTCACATAAAATATGTTTACATATAGTCCACAAGAGAAAATAAATAATAGTTTAATTTATAAAAAAGACCCCATTCAACCCCGTTTTTTTATTTTTTATTTATTTATTTATTTTTTTTTATTTAGTGATAGTTCACGAGTCCCTTGTTTGTCCTGAACAGTTAAACTGCCTGCTGTTCTTCAGAAAACTTTTTGCATTTGAAGATCAGGGTAAATTTAACTTGTTTTGTCGTCTGGGAAACATGTATCTATCTTCTGTAGCCTCTGAAGGGCAGTACTAAATGGAAAAAAAAGATATTTAGGCAAAATAAGAAAAATGTACACACTTCATTCTGTTCAAAAGTTTTCACCCCCTGGCTCTTAATGCATGGTTTTTACTTCTGGAGCATCAGTGAGCATTTGAACCTTCTGTAATAGTTGCATATGAGTTCCTCAGTTTTCCTCAGTGTGAAAAGATGGATCTCAAAATCTTACAGCTGTTGTTGAAAGGATTTAAATTCGCAAAAATGCTGGAGAACCAAAGAATTTGTGGGACCTGAAGGATTTTTCTAAAAAAAACAGCGGGCAGTTTAATTGTTCAGGACAAAAAAAAAAAAAAAAAACAGCTGTGGATCATTCAGGTAACAACACAATATAAAGAATCAAGCATATGTAAACTTTTGAACAGGGTCATTTTTATAAATTCAACTATTATTTTCTCTTGGGGACTGTATGTAAACATCTTTTATCTTATTCAGGTCAGTACTAAATAAACAATAACATGCATTTTGTATGATCCCTCTTATTCTGGTAAAATAATTAACATTTTTAATGATTCTGAAAGGCGGATGTAAACTTTTGACCTCAACTGTATCTTATATTTTGTTCATGATGAAATGATTTGTGTTGCTTCTGATGTTCTAAGCCAGTTTATGATTAATCAAAGATTTATTTATCTCTTTTTTTTTTTTTTTGTTCTTTTTCCAAAAAGGAAGGGGAAATTCTTACATCACTACGAGAATTATGGAGCCACCTCTAAGGACATCGCTGATTGGTTGAAAAAGTGAGTAAATCTTATTTCAACCACTCTTCATTAATTCTTACGCCCTTTACTATCTTAAAAACTGTGAAGAAACATTGGGTTTGTAAGACGTGTGACATCTTGGACGTCTGCCCATGGTCTCCACTATTATCCAGGGAGTGTTTTATAGGAACTGTGGTATGAAAGATATGATGTGCACTATAAAACACTGAACGTAAACACTCCTCTGTGCCTCCTAACAGAGATGTGATGAGGCTTTAAGATCTCTGCAGTGTCTTAACCAACTATCAAAGTGACAGAGTGAGCAAAATATACAAGTCTACAGCACCTCAGACAACATCTCAGAGATTAAATTCACTAGAGCTGTGCATGCAATGCAACATGTAATTTATGGACTGCATGAATCTTCCAGTCATACAGTGGCACAATATTTTGCCTAGCAGCATTAAAAGAAATAAATTAGGTGACATTGCTGATCCAGTGAAACCAGGCTAGATGAACTAGACCAGATAAACAAGCACTATGTGCTGAGCAATATTTGTATTGTTAGGTTATGTGCTTTGATACATCAGTAGTTTGTGAGCAGTTTAGGAAACCTTTTTATTGGCATAAAGTCTGGTCTACTTATTCGGGTCAATAACAATAGTTGAAATATATATAGATTATTTATAGATTTGATGATTGCTAGACCCATCTGTCTAAAAAGTGAGGTTAGGCAAATACAGTGGAATATGCATTTCGGTTTGAGGATACTGAAAATTCACCACAATTCAAAGGTTTGTGATCCAAAAAGTTATTAAAAGTTTTTTATATCCAAAACCATTTTTGCATAGTTTTTGATGGCATGATGCTAATCTGGATCTAAGGCTGTATTTCTGCAACTCTTTACCATACTGTATTAACACCAAGCTTTACGTGTGACGGTAGCTGCAATTCCGTTACAGATCTGCGCAAAACTTTTGCTATATTTTTTATATATATATATATATATATATATATATATATATATTTTTTTTTTAATAAATAAATATATTTTTTAAATATATTTTTCTTATTTTTATCAATAAAAAAAGCTCAGATGTAAGCTGTAATGCACCACCGACGTGTTACGTACACTAGGTGACCTGTAAATACAAAAAACGGTTTCCATTGCAGTTTTGTGGGAAAAAAAATATATATATATATATATATTTATATATATGCACAAAATTGATGTGTTTCCATTGGCTATTTTTCCATACAAAAAAATTAAATTTGTATGTGTTTCCATACAAAATACAAAATTGATGTGTTTCCATTGGCCATATTCATTTTATGCATTTGCAAGGGTAATGGAAATGCAGCTATTGTCATTTGGTGACAGCACCACCCGTTAGTCAAAAGTGATAAGCAATTATGTCACATTACAAGTGAGTGTATTTATGGATTTTCAACTATTTTACTTAAAATAATCAACAAATGTCTTTAATTACTAATTTTTTCAACAGGTCTGATGCTCTCTGCCATGCTTGCTTAGCTCATCATTGCCTCTGTTGTGCTTGGCCACTTAATTGCTGCTTGGAACTATAGTTTTAAATTTTAATAATATTTCACAATATTACAGTTTTTACTGTATTTTTGATCAAATAAATGCAGCCTTTGTGATCATAAAGACTTCTTTCAAGAACAAATCTTGCTAACCTTCAAAGGGGTCATCAGATTTTCCACAAATTGGTAAGATTCTTTAGGGTCTTAATGAAAAGTCTATAACATACTTTGGTTAAAATTTCTCAATGGTAGTGTAAAACAACACCCTTTATACCTTGTCAAAAACAGCTCCGTTCACAGCGACCTGTTTTGGGTGCATGTCCCTTTAAATGCTAATAAGCTCTGCTTACTAATTCTTCCGTGAGGTGACGAGCCGTACTTTGAGAGACTGTAAACTTTAGCCATGGAACTTGCTAGCACGTTATTAGGAAAGGCGTTTTTGCAAAGATTCATAAAAAATCCTTATACTCACTTCTTCTGTAGGTGAAGCTGCACCACGAATGATTCGCGCAAACATAGATGCATCTAGACAGATCGGGAGGTGCCTTCCCTTCGAAATTTAACTACGTCATTCTGTCAGGAATCTCAAACAGCCTGATCTGAGAAAGTGATTATTATTGGGGATTTAAAAACAAGCACTGGGTGGATTTTTATTATTATAGAGTGGTTGTGTGCACACACTTCCAGCACACATTTATGTTCAGACAACATGTAAAAGTGAATTTTGCATCCAATGACCCCTTTAAACAGTATTGTTTCAAAGATTTTGATGTCCCTAACCAGGCCAACATATCTAGTGATTAGCTGTCTAGCACGTTATAATTGGGGGGGGTTGATTAAAAAAAATTGTCCACCATGGCTTCTGGAAGTTGCTAACCAGTTCGTTTAGAACTAGCGATTTCAATCAGCTCTAATGAGATGGGACTCTAGTGAAGGGACTGTAGGTGGTCCACAGCTTGTGAGACACAGAAAATCATTACTGCGACTCCATAAACTATATGACAGCTGGAGCTGATTGACCATACAAGTGCATTTTAAGAGACTTAAAATTATGACCCCCTGCTCTCAAAGCACTTGCAGATGTATCCCTGGCTTGTCTTGCAGAATTAATTTTGAATGAAGAAACGCGAGAGTTTGAATGTGAGAGCATTTACTGATGCACTTTACCCACTGAATGTTGTGTTTGCTAGTGTTTATCCCTAGCAAAGTTGCCTCTGGCTTTTCTTTGTTCAGCTGACGCACTTCTAGGAGACAAGCTCTTGGCTCTATCCACTCAACAAGGGAATCATTTGAGCCACTCTTATATGGGCAAAGGGCCCGTGAGGAGACAGATGTGAATTGCGAGCTCAAACTAGCTCTCTTCAGTCATGTGGGTGTGACCGTTCCTCACCAGATGTAGAGCTGAAATGAGTTGTGAGATATGTATTGGCAATGTCCAACTTAGAGCTTAGGTGTCTCACATTAGTCACTTGGAGAGTTTTGAGTCATTAAGTTCATAGGCTTTGAGACAACAAAAAATGACTGACGGAAATGTTTTTAACTCCTTTTTTTTTTTATGTTGCACAGCCCCCAGCCGCCACAGCCTAAAACTCCAGAGGTGCCCTGGTCTGAGTCCGGCTCGGCCGTTTTTCATCTGACCGATGAGTCTTTTGACACATTCTTGGACGAGCATCCTTCAGTCCTAGTTATGTTCTACGCTCCCTGTGAGTATCAACAACTTTGCTCTTGCAGGACTTGAGGCTTGAAGTACATTTAAATTTAGAGGTATTTTTAGACAGCACATGGATCGAGGACCATGGTATACTGTATATGAACGGTAATACGGTATTACCTTTTTTGCCTAGTGAAGTCTAATTTGAACCACTGAAAAGGTCAGAGAAAGATAAAAAAAAAAAAACTCTGAGAACATTTTGTCAACCTGTTAATGTTGGCTGAATTGCACTTGTGTGCTGTTGATGTTTTTGTCTATCAATTTTATTCTCAAATGAATCTACCTGACACAGATTGGCTGATACGAGAATGTCGGTATTATTTCAATTTCTTGGGAGGTTGCTTTTTTAGTGATTGAAGGAAGATGGTTCGCAGCTTTTATACATTTTTGATCAAATACCTCAGATAGAACATGTTCATTTCCTGTACGGCACAGGGTGTCCTACCAACCTGCCACTAAGTCTACATGCACATACTCTCTCTCCACATTAATACACTGTCAAGCTACTAGATGACTTGTTTACATTCTGATCAACAAGGTCAAATGCAATATCCTTGTTTACACACACACATCGCTCAGTTATTATAATGCCAATGACAACATCGGTTAGGCCTCTCAGTGCACATAATCAACACTGTTGAGTTTTTTGAGGAAAAAAAAGATGCTTTCCCTGCATCGGATTAAGTATGTAATTTTCATGTGACCCCATTTTGAGTCACTCTTATTAATAATTAAAAAAAACAGTTGTACTTTTTTAGCAAAAATGCAAAACATTTATGAATCACTGACCTGATTTGATCATATTCCCATAGTGTAAGTAAATACGTCATAAATCCAGGCTTGACTTAGTGAGCTCTGGTTTATGTTCACTGCAGAGGCTTTTATGATTATGTAACAGGTGGAGAATTGGAAAGGGATCTCTTTAAATACTTGGAAGGGAAGAATAATTTCTTTCGAGATGAGAGATGTTTCTAATCAGTTTATGACTGACATGTTGTAGTCTTTTATGGATATAGAGTTGTTGTTTTTGTGCTAGGATAATTATGCAGTACAACACTGCTAGAAAAAAAGAAGAGAACACAAAGCTTGTCTTGTCTTACTCTGCCTGGACTGTTTTTGTTACGGTTCATGACAGTTAGAGTATGTCGAAAAACTCCCATCTCATGTTATTCCTAAACTTCAAAATCGTCCTATATCGCTGTTTTACCTTTTTTGTTAAGGGTGTTTGATCTTCTTTGCATGTTCACTTTGCAAAGACTGGGTCGAAACTTCTGTAGTGATGTAGGATGATTTTGAAATGATTTTTAAAGTTGAGGGAGAAAATACGGTCAGAGTTTTTCTTCATATCCTAACTGTCTTGAGTCAGAATACACAGAGTTCAGGGAAAGAAAGGCAAGACGAGCGTTTTAAGATTAAAGAGTATTTAAATTGTTTGGGATCATTTGAAGCCACATTTAAACTGCCTTTTGGAAGTTCGAAATCGGGGCACCACACCAGTCCATTATATGGAGAAAAATGCAGAAATGTTTTCCTCAAAAACATAACTTCTTTACGACTGAAGAAAGAAAGACATGAACACCTTGGATGACAAGGGGGTGATTACATTATATGTGAATCTTTGTTTTGGAAATTCTCCTTTAAGTACTATGTACTTACATTAAAAATAAGTGCAATTTATTTATTGTGTTCATATTGTTGCAAAGAACTTTTGCTGCTATTGAGGTGGGATACGGGTAAGGTTAGGGACAGGTTTGGAGGTATTAGTAGGTTTAATGGTGGGTTAAGATGTAAGGGATTGGTCAACAGTGTAACTATAAAATACTGTAATTAAATTGACTACAGATGTAATTACATGCAGGTATTTTTTTTTTTAAATATAAGTACAAAAACATGTATGTACACAATAAGTGCATTGTATCAAATAATGTACATGGTAGTTAAGGCCACCTAATATAAAGTGGGACCAAAATGTTATTGAATGCTATGTTCACCAAGGATGCATGCATTTGATCAGAAATACTGTAAAAACAGAAATATTGTGAAATATTATTAGGATTTAAAATAACTGTTTTGTATTTTAATATATTTTAAAACATAATTTATTTCTGTGATGGCAAAACTGAATTTTCAGCAGGCATTACTAATGTTATTAATGTGTTGATTTGGTGTAATCAAGAAGCTCAGGATATCACAACTATTCTTTTAAGTAGTAATATTATCAAATCTGGTGAATGTAAAACATCATTAAGCTAATCAGATTTCATTAATTCAACAGCACTACTGTAAAAATACACCCTTTTTTCTCTCTTCATTTTTTATTTTTTTTTTTAAATTCATATATTTATTTAATTATTTATTTATTACGCTGTAAAAATAATCACATTCCAATTCTCCTCCTTGTGATGGTTTTAGGGTGTGGCCATTGTAAGAAGATGAAGCCAGAGTATGATGAAGCTGCTGAGATCCTCAATAAAGGCCCAGATGTGAGTTCCTTCTTACTAATTTTTATATGTGACCCTGAAGCACAAAACCAGTCATAAGGGTCAAATTTTGACTTATGACTTTCCATTGATGTATGGTTTGTTAGGATAGGACAATATTTCGCTGAGATACAGCTATTTGAAAATCTGGAATCTGAGGGTGCAAAAAATCAAAATATTGAGAAAATTATTTTAAAGGTTTCCAAATGAAGTTCTTAGCAATGCATGTTACTAATAAAAAATTAGGTTTTGATATATTTACAGTAGGTAATGTACAAAATATCTTCATGGAGCATGATCTTTACTTAACATCCTAATTATTTTTTGGCATAAAAGAAAAATGTACCATTTTGACCCGTACAATGTATTTTCGGCTTTTGCTACAAACATACCCATGCTACTTATGACTGGTTTTGTGGTCTAGGGTCACATATAGGGAATGGATAATGCTCATATATTCGCTTGTTGTAAAATTCAAACAGACTTTACAGAAGACAACATTAAGGTAAGAGAACACCTGTGTACTTAATGAAACGGTACGAGGTGTGTAATTGTCGCTTTGAGGCATTCCTCGTAAAAAAAAAAGTCTGTGTCCAATTGACTTGATTAAAATAAGCCGACTATAATTTTCCATCATCCTAAACAATTTGATAACACCCTGCGGCAAATCCGAAATGTTTGACTCTTTCAACCTTTGCTTCAACATTTCCATCCTTGCGTGACAGTAATTTTCTAAGCTTTAAAGCTACATTATGAGACACATACAGTTTATAAGCATCTCTGGCCACGTTCGGGTGTTTCTCATTATCCGGGTGTGTCTGCAGCGCTGGCTCTGTTCTTTAGTCCATAGCTACAGGCCAACTCCAGTCACCAGAGCCTTATAGTTGGAGTATTTATCTCATTTTCCTTTTCCTCTGTGCCGTCCCTCTAGCCTTCAGCTTGGAGCTACTCGGAATGATGCTCTTCCCAGAGTTCAATAATGACACGTTATGCATTATCTAATGCATGCTCTAGTCCTCACATCTTCTCCCCTGAGAGAGCTGAAGTCATTTATTTTTCTCATTCCTTCTGCTCACGGCCCTATACACAGTTTAGTCCACGTGTGAAGATTTTTTTAAAGCATTTTCAATTTGCATCTCAGTGAGACTTTGGAATAAGGATGTTCAAACGTGCATATATGTAGGACAGAGGTTACGAATATGACTTGTGGAGAAATTCAAGCGGCCATGTTTATCTCTCAAGTGTGTTGTTGAAATGCAGTGCCGTTAGCATAATGAGATGTGTTTGTATATTTGTTGTCAAGTGGTTTGGTTTGCATACACTTCTAATTGGCTCACAGCTCCGATAGCTGTCCATAGATTATTTGGCTCCTGCGGGGCTGGTGCCTAAACTCGAACACAAATCCTTTGTTTGTGATAATGACCAGGACTCTCATCAGAAATATAAGGTATCCCACTGACAGATGTGTGCAAATAGAAGGAGTTAATTGACTTTAAGCTGAAGAAACATTCATAATGACAGTCCATTTCGCAGCTATATAATGGCGGAAACAAAGCTGTGCCAAATTGTGCTGTCATTTTATCAAAAAAGCTTGCCTGTTATCTCCAGAACTTCAACAACAAATTGATTGTTTCAACTGGGGATGTCATAAATCTGTCTAAATAACAGGCCTTTGTGTAAATATTATTTTCTGCAATTTGTGTGGATGACACTCAAAGTGTTTAGCGTTTCTTTGCAAGTGCTCTTTGTGTCTCATTTTACATATCAAGACATGATATTTCTCCATCTAAATGTGCTGGAAATGCACCTAATGTATGTCTTATTTTTAATGATTTTTAGTTTTGAATTAACATAAACATAAACTTTAACATTCCTTACTTAAAGGGGTCCTATTATGCTCTTTTACAAAGTCTTGATTTTGTTTTGGGGTGTACTAGAACATGCTTTCATGCTTGGTGGTTTGAAAAACGCATTATTTTTAACATAATTTACATTATTACAATACATTTCTCCCAGCTTGGCACATAAGGCTCGATTAGTTCTGGGTTTAATGAAGGCCCACCTTCCGAAAAACAAATGTTTTGGTGATTGGTTAGCTGTCCCACTGCGTTGCGATTGGCGAACAGCTTAGACGGTATTTCAGTACTGTCACGCCCCTTGTCAAAGAAGCAGGTTCCGTGTACAACTGTTAGTGCAAGCTAGATTAAAGTGATTCTTACGTTTTAAATATGGATATTTTTCATACAAAAACGCATAGATTCGCTACAGGAGTCCTTTGTTAACCCACCAGAGCCGTGTGAGGCACTTTTTATTATGGATGGATGCACATTATTGGATTTGTTTTGGACTGCTGAGGAGAAACACCCGTCTATGCCATTCCAAAGCTTGGGAGTGCCAGGATAAATAGTAATATAACAAATATTGCATTTGTCTGAAAGAAGGAAGTCATATACACCTAGGATGCATGGAGGGTGAGTAAATAATACGCTACAGTAGTGTTGGGTCCTTTCGTTAGCCTGCGAGATCGCCAATACGTGATATTATGGTGCTAATGTATTTAATTATTTACATACTTAGTTTTATTGCCCGAAACCAGCTCCAGCATAAGGCTAAAAGCAGCCTAACATTATCAAAGAACATCATCACTGATTAGCCTAGCCTATACTAGTGCAGGTTTATGCATTTTAAAAAACACTTGCGTTATAAGTGAAGCTATCTACACTGTACGATGAATAAATCTCATAGCACACATTGCACACGTCTAAATATCTCCTTTTGGAGTGGACTTTGATATTTGTAACTTTGTAGATCTTTTTTATGCCCAAAGATACACACCACACACTGACTAAAGTTCAAAAAGTGAAAAAGCATAATAGCACCACTTTAAACCAGTTAGATATAAAGACATATTCTGTTTTTAGATATAAAGAAAGTGGTTTTTAAATCTAAGCTTTGAACAAGAATTTGAGGGAATTGATTCCTATATTCTCAGTCTCCTCTGCTGAGCTTCAGAAATCGTTGAATAAATATGCATCTCATCTACTCCACCTACAGGAGGTCCTTTCAACCACAGAACACAATCAATATTGAAATGGCAACTTGCTCTGTTCTCAAATTGCCTCATGATTTTAATTAAGCTGTGAATAGACATTTAAAACTTAATGGGTTCCATAATTGCTGGAAAGTTTTTAGAGAGTGATCTGGGTTAAAAATTAGCGTCTCTAATTAGCTTGGCATCTCAATCACATTGATCTTTTTCGAAAAAGGGCAGTTTGCACTTGCAGTTTAATGAATGGACTGACAATGTCCAACCTTTAGGATCTGTTTGCGCATTCTAGGTCAATCTGACCTGTCAGATGACATACACTGTGTTGTATTTTTAAGTTAAAACTAAACAGTGCTTTTGTATCTTGTATGGTCGTCTTGTTTCAGAGCCCAGGTGTATTGGCAGCAGTGGATGCCACCATTCACAAGTCCATAGGAGAGCGGTTTAAAATCTCAGGCTTTCCAACAGTGAAGTACTTTGAAAAGGGGGAGGAGAAGTACACGCTTCCTCATCTGCGGAGCAAAGACAAGATCATCGAGTGGCTACAGAAGTGAGTTGACTCAGTCTTTTCCACTTTGCTGTTCAGTGGTTTACCGAACATCCACATAAGAAATTAAAGTATATCTATATTGATTCAACAACTTGTTGCAACAACAGATATTCTATTAGTAATCATTTTTATTTATATTTTTATTATTTTGGCATTATATTATTATTACATTTAAATTAAGGTTAGACTAGGTTACTCACCCTCATGTCATTCCAAACCCAGAAGACATCTTCAGAACACAAATTGAGATATTTGTAATGAAGTCCGAGAGCTTTTTGACCCTGCATAGACTGCAACGCAACTAACACATTCAAGTCCCAGAAAGGTAGTAAGAACCTCATTAAAATAGTCCATGTGACATCAGTGGTTCAACTTTAATTTGAAGCTACAAGAATGCTTTTTGTGCACAAAGAAAACAAAAATTAAGACTTTATTCAACAATTTCTTCTCTTCCGTGTCAGTCTCTGCCATTGTGTTCAGGAGAATATCACAAAGTATCACATTTTAATGATGTCGTTACTACCTTTCTGGGCCTTGAACGTGGTAGCTGCGTTGCCGTCTATGCAGGGTCAGAAAGCTCTTGGATTTCATCAGAAATTAATTTGTGTTCCGAAGATAAACAAAGGCCTTACAGGTTTAAAACAACATGAGGGTGAGTAATTAATGACAGCGTTTTCATTTTTGTTTGAGCTAACCCTTTAACTGTTTGGAATGAGAATAGATTTTACAGTTTATAATAATAATTTATTATTAACATTTTATTGTATTAATTTTATTATATATTAGATATATAACGATACTAAAATCTGACGATATGATAATATTGCGATATGAAGTCCACAATACAATATTTATTGCGATATTGTGAAAAAAAAAAAATGAAGACTTCAGAAAAAAAAAATGAAAATTTACATTTTAAAGTTAAATTCTTCTGTCTAATGCACTTTGAGAGTTCAAAATTAAGAGCTCCATCCCATGTTCTTAACAAAGTAAAGTCAGAAAAAAAGCAGTGAATTAACTTATTTATTTGTAATATACTGTACTGTCTCAGTCTAAATTACATTCAAACTGGTGTTTTAGAAGCCAAACAAATTACAATATTATAATAATAATAATAACAGCAATGACAGTAATAGCCATATATTGTTAAACAGTTGCACTCTAAAATAAATGAAAATGAATATTTCATAGGTATATTATTTTTGCTTGCCACTACAGCAGGGAAATTACAATGCTTCTTTCCTAATTTCTACACTTGAATGAGATATTTTGAATTTAGACTGCAGTTAAAAGTACTTTTCAAGTGTCTGTACTTTATCAGAGTGTTTTTCTTTAGAAAACTTTACTTCACAACATTCTAAAGCATAATAATGTACTTTTTACTGCACTGCATTTCATATAAAATATCATTTAATACATTTCATTTAATAAATACATTACAAATTGAATACTTTCGTACTTTTACTCAAAGATTAAAAGATTACGTAATTCAAAGATTAACTTGATTACAGGTTTTCTAAAGAAAAACACTTTGATAAAGTACAGATACTTTTTAAATTTACTTTGTAAAAATACTTTTCTGCTGTCCACCTCTGACTGTCAGCAACTCATACTGCTCTTTTAAGCTTTTATTTTGATGGAAACTGCAGTAGAGCTTTTATTTTGACGGAAATATCAGTAGAGCTTTTATTTTGACAGAAAACACCAGCTTTAGTGAAAACAGGTTTACAAAATGCATCTCGCTACAAATTTAGTGAAATGCTGTGATCGTCTGCTACAAAAATGAAGCATAACTGGTGGCCATTGTGTTTCTAAATGTGCTCTAAACTCACAGTAAATGCAAAAAATAAGTTCACTGCATTCACTATGAACGGAGCTATTCTGAGGCACGGAAAACACCGGATCACGAGCTGATCACCCGAACAAAGTACATGCTTCGCTTTGAAACACGCAGCGAAAACAGACTTGATGAAGGGATTAAGCCATATTGTGCTTTTGGTTTTAGTTCGTTTGACAGATACTGTGCCAAAGCATTATGGCCCAAAACACAACTTTAAAGACATTTTATGTTAGAAAATTTCTATATCATTTCATATCGTCATGTGACAACGATAACTATCGCAATACCACGATATTAATAATATTGTTACATCCCTAATAATAATCATTATTATTGTTGTTGTTGTTCTCTGTCCTCTCTTTCTACTGTCCCTATTTAAAAAGTGCAAAAAACAAGCCTTGAAAAGATGCTGTTTCCGCAGTACATCTCTACAGAGGCATTTATGTACAAAACACATAAAACACAATGGCTGTTTTCGACTGGATGTAGTTATTTATGTAGGTGGATGGAGGTCTGCATGGGTAAATGCTTGTTTTTGCTTTCATTTATTTCTTCACACTTTGTGTTATTTATTTCTGATGGCGGTGGATTTAGTGCTCAGCTAAGGTCAGGTACAGGTGAGGCAGAAATTGCTTTTTGTTGTGCTGCTCTTCCTCTCTGCAATCTCTTAACTCTACAAATAGTCCGGAAGGTCTATTATAAATACTAAAAGTATGTCCAAGCACCCACTTTGTGGTTTTGTTTTTATATGTTAAAGTGGTAACTGAATGTCACCTGGTTAGAACAAGTGTTAGACTTCTGAATTGTTTGAAAGTGCCACATACATTTGACCTGGAGATGTTTTTCACGCATTACCGAACTTCACACTAAGAGGGCCACGTAACTGACAGGGGTTCAGTCAGTAGAAACATGCTCTCGAAAAACACTCACTGACTGATTGTAAAGAGAGACCTGCGTGTGGGCTGGGAGCCTGAGAATTTACTTTTACACTGCTGTCTCTCGACTCTTCGGGATGTGTTCAGCGGAGCTTGACTGCAATCAATCACTGCTAAACTGACCTCTCAGTGGAAGAGCTTACCCTTGCTTTGATCCTGGAGCAGTCCTTCTGGGCGGGCATCAGCTATGAGTTTAAGTGCATGACGGTGCCAACTCACAGGTCCTAGAACAGCAGGGACAAGGTTGCTGTCAGACTCATGCCAAATACCGCAGACTTGTAGTCATGCAGTGTGATAATACCATGGGACATGGGAAGTCTTGAGAGCTTGAGTTAGGGTTTTGTTTAGTGCTGAGGTGCAGTCATGTTTGACGTTGTGATATGCATATAAAGCGGCCCCAAAAAGTGTTAACATTGCAGTAACAAAATGTCAAACCATACACATAATCGTTCAAACATTTGGGGTCATTCCAACATTTTGTGATTTATTAAATTTTTTTTTAACCCTGTGGGGTCTGCGGGGGTTTTTGGGCCCTGGAGAAGTTTTGACATCCCCTGACATTTGTGCTTTTTCAGTATCTTAAAAACATATTAATGGCTAAAGTCTAAATACACTGTAACTGGGCTGCAATAATATGTGAGCAACATGAATTATTATAGAAATTATTTTATGTAATTAAACGAAATTCTGGCTTTAATGTGTAAATACTTTTACAGCCATTCAGCTTCGCTGAACTCACAGGTGCAAGTCTAATTACATCTGCATTTTATTCCGTATAGTAAAGTGATTATGAAAATTTGCACAGTTATTACATAATGACCGAACTTGGCTGTGAGTGTTACAGTTTCAGAGATCTCAGCCCAATAGCTTACCTATTTATTCACAGGCTTTTTCTCTCTGTTTCTCTCAGTCCCCAGGCCCCACCTCCTCCGGAGAAGTCGTGGGATGAGATGCCGTCCAGCGTGAGCCACCTGGGAGCTGAAGACTTCAGAGAATTTCTGAAAAAGAAGAAACACGCCTTGGTCATGTTCTATGCTCCATGTAAGCCTTCTGTTTTTTCAGAAATACTGCAGCTGTAGTTTCTGTCTCAAAGCACGTTTCAGGCTTCTCCTAAACCTTTTAGATTTATAGGGAAATGAATCAGAATTTTTCTCCTAAAGCATCACATGTGATTGCAATTATATGGAGGACTGAAATGCACAGGTGGCGTAACATCTGCCAAATTGCACCATAGCTTCTTGCATAGTTATTACAATATTTAAAATATTTATAATAAGTTATAAGAGTTAAAGATGATGTTTGCATCTCTGATATTGTAAAAGCAATTTTATATGTTTAGGCTCAAGGAAGCAAAGAGAGATTAATTACTTGTGCTTCTGTTCTTCCTCTGTTATTATTTTTGAAGACGAAGTTTAATGCAAATTATTATTATTCATCTGAGTTATATAGTCTTTTTTTACATATTACATATTGTTCCATAGCAGCTTTACAAAGAATAGTGTCTTACACTCTCTCAAAGAAACTCTCAAATAGCAAAACAAAGGTGACCATGGCAATGAAAAAGAAAGAAATAAAGAAAATAACAAAGACAGTTAAGATTTTTTCAAATGCATTGTTTTATTTATAATTTTTTTTGCATGTAATAAGACTGAAGCTTGTCTTTTTTATATCGTACATCTGCAACAAAATGCCCCAGATAGTAGCCAACTCGTTGTGACACTCTTCCAATTTGCACAGATGCTTCAATACATTTCAAACTGTTTTGAAATCTGGCCAACCAGTCGCCAGGTCTGCGCATTGTCACTAGCAAGAGAGAAGCGATGAGCAGTAGCCAATGAAATTGCTAGAGGAGGGCTAGACAGTGGGAAACAGGAGCCAAAAACAAAACATCAAACTGCTGCCCACGTCTCCCCCAACACTGTCTCATCTTATTGGCATTCGGCTCATTTTCTCCTTTTTCTTTCCTTCATGTTGTTTGTTGACATGTTGTCAAGAATTGTAGTGTTGCTATGTGCCTGCATTTGTGTTTAGACAAATCTCAGGATCATAGCAATAGACATGGAAACTCATCTTGTAATTTGATGCACGTTCTCTGCTGTTGGTTGAGTAAAGTTTGCACCAACGACATAAGAAACCAACATAAAACAAGAAACTGTGTGCAGGTCTCTTCAAAATATTGGATGAGAAAAAAATTGTTGTACAAAAATAAAACAACACCAATATTACAAAATATAACATTAAAATCTGTATCAATCACTCGTTTTTCTTAAAAAAACATTGTCCAAGAGCAACTCCAGCAGATAAAGTTGCAGCAGGAGTCCGTGTCTCCCACGCCTCCCCTGAGCCCAATAAATTTTAATAGACTAATGCAATTAATCCCGCCTCTTGTGTGTGTTCGCAAATCAGTCTGAATGAACAATATAATGGTGCTAATCGGAAGACTAATTTAAGTGAACAACTCACACACTTAGATATAACCACTTTGTTACATCAAAATAAGACTTAAAATGGCATGAAAAAATGATCTGTGGGAGTTTTTAGTGAGTAATCAGCTTGGTGAAATTTGGAGTAAATTTACGTGTCTGTGAGCTTTGGTGACTGATGATCTAAAAAATTCAAAAATAGTTAAAAGTTAACTAATAAAAAGCATAAATTCGCAAATAAAATATATTGTTTGAACTGTTACTGTTTTTATTGTTTTTGAATAAATGTAAAATGCTTAAAAACACATTACATTAACACAAAAATATTAAAAAAAAAAATTATTTTCCTAATAGCGTAATGTTTATTTAACGAAAATAATGTGACATGAATTTACATTTGCTAAAAAAAAAAAAATATATATATATATATATATATATATATGAATTATGTCATTATGTAATCCACTTGTATTACATACTTGTATATGTATTTCAAAATAGTAGATCAGGATTTTGGGCTAAAAAATTATCTGGAAATGTTTTCCCCCCTTTAAATAACAGCTGATTTGACTCTTGTAGAGTCGCGAAATGATTAGTCGTGATTAATCGATTCACAAATAAAGTTTGTGTGTTTATGTACTGTGTATATTTGTTATGTATATCTAAATACACACACATGTATATATTTTTATGTATTGTATGTATTCAAATGTATTTTACATATAAATCTAACATATGTTTCCTTCATATATACGTGTGTGTATTGATATATACATAATAAATATACGCCGTACACACACATATAGTAAGTAAACATATTTTTTATTTGATTAATCACGACTAATCGTTTTGCAGCTCTACTCTTCTGTGCTAATATTTGCATCAGTCACGTCGGCGGCGATAGCTTTGTGGGCAGCGCGGCGGCATGTTGACCTCCGGGTGTCCCAAGTTTCGAGTCCCGGCTCGTTGACCGTTCCCGATCCCACCCCCCTCTCTCTCTCCCACTTTGTTTCCTGTCATTACTATCCACCTTATTTTTCAATGCCGAAGTAAGCTGTTTTCTGGTAATGTTACACGTCCGGTTCATAATCTGCCATAGGGAAATAACGAGAAGAATATTGAAGTGCAGTAAATGGTAAAACAGTTTGCACTGCAAACCAGTGTGTTCATAATTAAGATAATACGTTAAAATAATATGGTAAGACACACCAGTTTGCAATATCAAGCAGCAAAATGAGCTTTTTGTGCAGCTAAAAATAGCTGGAAATGGATGAGACCGGAAGCCAGACACAAAAAAATTATAAATGGCTGCACCCACTCTTATGGGAAAGATAAGGTGGATACTGCCATTTATCAAAAATAAATGCCAAAATGGCAAAAATAATCTTTAAAAAAAAAATTGCATCAATCATTGGACTTTTTCAGTCTGTGCAGCATCACTGTTGGTTGTGCACACATTTGAGAACATAATTTCATATTAACATGCCCTTTTTTTGTTATCATAACTGAGGTGTATAACATAATTGCAGCATGTACTCAATGAACAATGATGTAATTATTTAGCATTAGACAGTATTGTGTCACAGTCCACATCTACTGACCTCTTAGACTCGCTGGATCCTTTAATTACAGCTCCTTTCTAGATGTAATGACAAATTTAGCTTTTATATTGGGATTGACACACTGTTAATCAAAACAGTTCATTAGTGACACACATGACGGTGTGAATAGAGCCCATTTAAAACATACACAGAGCTTTATTGAATGATTCCATCAGCGCTGCTTTGTTCTGGTGAACGGCAACATTCGATGAACACGACAGTGGGCAGCTTTCATCACTGTAGAAGCAACTTTCTACTTAATGATAGGGCAGGTCTTCACATTTGTACAGAACTGAAGGTTTAAATATCACCTAGCTGCCCTGATAATAGTGGTAACTCTCTGGAGCGAACATGATAGTTGAAACAAGATGTTCTTATCAAGCAGACTCGAGACTTTAGTTCTTACAAGCCAGATGTCAACCTCCAGTGCATTCAAGGGCGCGAATGTTGCAGTGCACTGGAATGATTTTGACAACAGGACCGATCTAGAAAGACTAGAAAGTCAGTTGAAATGCATTCCAGATTTCTTCTTGCATTTCATTTCTTCAAAAATGATTATGTGCTGTTATTTTAAAGGAGAATTCCACTTCATAACAGCAGTTTACAAATAATTTACTCACCCCCTTGTCATCCAAGATGTTCATGTCTTTCTTTCTTCAGTCGTAAAGAAATTATGTTTTTGTGGAAAACATTTCATCATTTTCTCCATATAATGGACTGATATGGAGCCCCGATTTTGAACTTCCAAAATGCAGTTTAAATGTGGGTTCAAACGATCCCAAATGCAGTTGTAAACGATCCCAGCTGAGAAAGAAGGGTCTTATCTAGCGTAACGATCGGTTATTTTAATAAAAAAGAATACAATTTATATATTTTTAATGCCAAACGCTCATCTTGTCTTACTGTGCCTGAACTGTATTTGTTACGGTTCATGACAGTTAGGGTATGTCAAAAAACTCCCATCTCATGTTTTCCCTCAACTTCGAAATCGTCCTAAATCGATGTTTCACCTTTTTTGTTAAGGGTGTTTGATCTTCTTTACATGTTCACTTTGCAAAGGCTGGGTCGGAACTTCTGCAGCGATGTAGGATGATTTTGAAATGATTTTTGAAAAGGGAGAAAATACGATTAGAGTTTTTCGACATGTCTTGAGTCATAACTGTCTTGAGTCAGAATACACAGAGATCAGGGAAAGAAAGGAAAGACGAGCGTTTGAGATTAAAAAGTATTTAAATTGTATTTTTTTTAATGAAAATAACCGATCGTTTCGCTAGATAAGACCCTTCTTCCTTGGCTGGGATCATTTACAACCACATTTGGGATCGTTTGAAGCCGCATTTAAACTGCCTTTGGAAGTTCAAAATTGGGGAACCAATCCATTATATGGAGAAAAATGCAGAAATGTTTTCCTCAAACATAATTTCTTTACGACTGAAGAAAGAAAGACATGAACATCTTGGATGACAAGGGGGTGAGTACATTATATGTGAAACTTTGTTTGGGAAGTGGACTTCTCCTTTAAGTACAGCTTCTATCCACGCTTTGACTTCTTGATTAGAGTATCTAACTGGGCACCGAGACAGACTCGCATTGACCTCGCATGAGTTTGGAGGCCTGCCCAGCCTTTCTTCTCCTCATATAATGGCAACATGAGCCAAAAGGGAAGGTACACAACTTTATGCTCCATTATTTATAATGACCCTCGTGCGTCTTAAATTAGACCGCTTGTTCCTCACACAAACAGGCTTTTGTTTGCTGCCCTGCAAATTAGAACCGTGCCATTAACTGCCATTTAAAAGTCACCAGTTTCCAAAGTGAACTTACTTACTTGAATAACTTTCGTTTGAAAACATAAAGTAGCACAAATGTGTGCAAACAAGATTGCGTGACAACCTGAACTAGCACAGTAAATGAGATGGTTGTCCCATGGCTGTGTAGCCATGCCATTTGGCAAGTTTTTAGCTTTAGGCAGCTGTTTATTCGATGGAAGTTGCTCATTTGAAACACTGAACACCAAATGCCATGCATAATTTATAAGAATAACACCGTTAGCATCAAAACCACCTCATAAGAACATGATGGAAATTAAAGTTTAGAACTTATGACTAAGGAGTGTAGAAACTCTCGCCTATTCTTCAGCAAGTTTGATGGACACATATTGCCTAAGGAAAGCCCCCGCTGGGCCATCTGTGAGAATAATAAAGTGACTTTTGACGAGCTATAAAGTTGAATTTTGTCAGATTAACCTGCTATACGCAGGCAGTGATGAATTCCGTGCGTATTTGTTTGTGTTAAGCCATTGTCGTGTAAGTAATGTCTTTTTATTTGCAAAGAATTCAGTCATTTTGTTCTGTTCTTCTGCTTTAGTATTCGTCTGTATATTTGTCTATTTGTGTACGCTGGGATACATCACCTCTTGCAGTTTGTTTCTCTGCATTATAAGGTGAGACAGCTCGATGAATACTTATATGTTACTGTGTTCCCCAGGGTGTCCGCACTGCAAGAACGCCGTCCCTCATTTCACCACAGCAGCTGAGCTGTTCAAAGAGGACCGCAAGGTGAGGCTCAACGCCATTAAGGAGATTTCCAGCCACTCTAAATAACAAACCCTTTCAAATGACTTCCAGGTTCTGTCAAGCGCAATCAGGTTCTCCCTCTCTCATTCAGACAGCCTTCACACATCCTAGAATTTAATCTCTTTTCATCTCCAGAACGTTCTCAAGGTTTTCAGTGTCACAGTCTCTGTGCTGCCTGATGCTGTTGACCTTCAATCTTCTACCTCACTTGTTATCCGTCTAGTATTTCTCAGTTGATTTCTGTATTATAGTGAGAGGCAGACGGCAGACTCGGTCATGTTTGGTCAGTTTAAGTCAAGCACTCACTACAAGACCTCTTCACCTTTTAAAAGACTTGTGTTGGAGTGTGGATGCTTAAGGCTTGTGGTTAAATCAAACTTTATTTATAGTGTTAGCCATTACTGTCATTATTGTCACTCCTAACCCATTTGTCTTAGCACATTAATGCAGGTGATTAACTTTTCCAGTTAACGGCATAAAAAATATTTAATACAGTTAATACAAGGCAGGGCTAGGGTTGGCCACCCCACTCACAACTGCTGCTTCTGTCCCTTTTTTTTTTGACAAGAAGTGTGTTTTAGTCACAGAATGTCTTTCGACCACATCAAATGAGAGACTTATTAGACGTGCACTGCAACTTCACTAGTCAAACGAGCGCAGAATCTGTACAGGTGACTGTACAGTAGAACAACAGTGAACTGCGGTCAGATGAGATGTTTTTAGGCCATATGTCAGTAAAAATTAATTTACCTGTCCTGTCAGCTGTTATCCTTTGCTCATAGTGCATGCTCTTCAATTCCATGCACAAATGCAGCGGTGCATGCTGTAACTTGTATCATTTCATAGTAAAGCCTGAATGAAACTACGAGCATTCGTGTCATATCCATGTCACGTTCAACAGTGGTAGCTCTTAAAGTAATAGCAGCCAAATAACCTAATAACCCAGCTTCTGTGATGTCTGTCAAAAACCAAAAGAAAAAAGGAAATTAATAACTTCTGTAGCTTTAAGGATTCATCTATATTTAATTTAGCATTTAGTGTTTAATAATGTTATTAAATTTCTATTTCCTACTTGCTGAAGGGCACGGGTAAATAATGATTTTATGTGAAGATTGTTCACTTAAGTTATAAGTTATTTTTTAAAGTCTAAAAATGTTAAAATTGATAGCTCTCAAAATACTGTAATATGGCCAATAGAGTCAATGGTTAAATATTAGGAAAATAAGAATCATTTCCTAGATTTTTCGGTAATATTGGTATCAGTGATACCTTCAGTTATAACAAAAAATATACATAATAAAAATATACTGTCTTTTTTGTTTCTACATTCATTTGAAGATTGAATGTGAAATTTATTGCTATTTAAAAGTATTTTTAATTTTAATGTTAGGTTGGATCGCAGATTTTCACACATTTGTCTGAAATCAATCATGATTAATTTCAGTAAAATGTGCAGTTAATTAGCACTACTTTCTTTGTTTTATTCATTTTTTAAATTTTGAAAAGATAAAAAAAAAAAAAATTACAACAACAGTTCTCACTGGTTCTCTCATGACATCAGTAGCCAGATTTTCATTATAGATTAGCGCAAAACTTTTGCAAAAATTTATAAATATTGATTTAAAAAAACCTATTGTGAATTGACAGCGTTTCCATTAACCAATGCAATGCCACTAAACAATTTTTTCATCTCACAATAAGTCATGGCGATAAAAGTTGGTAGGCAGCCACCGCACTAACCATTATTTTTAATTGAAAAAGAGGTATATTCGTGTATCTTTAGTGAAGCACCGCAGAGAGACGCTTCTGAAATGCGCAGCTGGTATAAACACAATCAGGGTTTGAAATTAACACCTGCCAACCTGTGGTGGGTAAAGCTGTCAAACCACTCACTAATTTAGCTGGTTACTTTTCGTAAATTGTTCACTCATTAATTTCTTTGCCAAGTTCATTTGAGCCAAATCTGCGCAGAGTTAGCACAAGTACTAATCTCGTGAGTCATCATGATGCATCAGCCTAATTGTGCAGCATCTGTGCATATCTATCTTATTTCAGTCATTTATTTATTTTTTGGCTAGTTAAAGTTATAGCTGGTGACTGAAAAAGTTAAATTCAAACCCTGAACACAAGCATTGCCTAGAGTGGCTGCGATCAGCTCCGGTGGCCGTGTCGGAGCCATAATGCACTGCAGACATGTGCAGTGTAAATAAAGGGTTATCCAAGCATTAATGGCATGGAAAACACCACATATGAGGTGTTTCTTGGAGGTCATAGTGCATTAAATAATGACCATGTGACTTTTACGTACGCCAGGTGACCTGTAAATGTGAAGTAACTGTTTCCATTGCCGCTTTGCAATATATTTATATTGCATTCATATTGTGTTCATATTTGAGTTGCCTCAAAAACCACATGTGAGTGTAAAAACTTTGAGATATATGGAAGTTTTTGAGAAATGAATGTGTTTCCATTGGGCATATTTTGATTTTGCAATTTCTATTTGCACAATTTGAAGAGTAATAGTAACGCGGCTAATTATTCTGTCCATTTCCTGCTCAGCTAATTTGCAAACTGTTTGTAAACAACAATCCCAATCATCAAACGGTCTTAATGAAGTGGAGGCACTTCTTCTCACATCTGTTTTCCCCTCATGCACAAGTGCGATTAGAGTTGGCTATGATCTGTGGCATTTTGTTGCAGACTAGAGGAAGACAACACATGACGGGCCGACAGGCTTAAGTCTTGTACTGTGCTTGGCTTAACTTTTATATTCACACATTGCTTTCGCTTTGACGAGTGCCGACGCTTCCACTTTTTTCACACTTCAGACACGTCTTTCTGAGTAACACTCCATCTCAGGCATCTCCACACTGACATTTCGTCATTCTCTAAATCTTTCCTATTTCTCCCAAAACTTCTTTGAAAGTAGCTGTCTCTCTTTTGGATCTTCAGAGGCCTGTAAAAACATTTCCTTTGGCTTCTCTAACAGCACACATTTATTACTGCCCACAAGACTTTTTGTTGTTGAATTGTTATTTGCAAATGTCTATAATTCATCAGGTACAATGTCAGCCCTCTTCAATGTCCCTAGTGCTCTTAAGTTTAAACTTGCACATAATTCAGATGAACAGCAGTTGGAAATTCACTTTGCCAAAGAGTCGATTGGAGCCAGTTTTGTTTTTTTGTCTTAGATTTTGTGCTAACGCCCTTATAGATATTATTAAAAACAGATACTGTTTGTCTGAAGAACAAAAGCTCTGTTCATAAAGCTCCATCTGCTGGTTTTTCCAAACAGTGAGCCACTTCACAGCATCCTTTAATACACAGTCATAGTTATTTTTCTCACATGCGTAAACCTCTGCTCCTTGAATCTCTCAGTAGAGCTGAATTCATGAGGCATGTGAGACCACATGAGCATCAGAAGCTTTTTATTATTTACACATTACACACAGGGCTGTTGAATGCTTGATTGTGACTGGTTGACAAACATTCTAAGCCGTGCAATTATTTTCCAGCAAATGTACAGCTATGAAATACAGCTGTAACCCACAAAGACCAAACAAACAATTATGACAAACAGTAAGATAAAAATGACAGGCTTTCCATGTTTATGCCAAATAAATTTCCTTTTTTTATCTATGGAAAGCACTATTTTTTCTCCTGCTCACACTCTCTGCGCACACACACACACACGCATACACACAGAGACAGAGACATACGTGCACAGAAATTTGTTGTCAGTGATGCCAATTGACTTTTTCAATGAAACAGAGGCTCAAACCTCTGTTGCATGCTCTAAAATGACATCTTAAATTTAGCAACATAGGCTTGTGGTGAGATGAATAAGAAATAGTTTTTACACACAAGCATTTTAAAGCTGAACAATGTCTTTCGGTGTGATAGCGACGGTATAAGTGAAATTGATCGACGGCCGTTCAATTATTGAAAAGTACTGCATGGCTGTATTACTACCTCGGGTGTGCATTATTTTTTAATAATTCAACAGGCTGTTGTCAATTATTCCATAGTTCATATCCTGTATATGAAACTGCTCACTCATTCACTCATCCATTATTCACTACATAGTCAATCCTATACTTCACTATATGGAGAAAGGCTGAGTGAAAATGAGTTACATATGAAATCTTCCAAGAACACTTCCAATCTCACCTCTCATACTGAAATGCATTTCCAATTTTTTTGTTGATGATTTATTTATGAACTTGTTAGGATGTATACAAAGATAAAGAACATAGGACGAGACCAAAATGGAAACTGAAAGAAAGGAAGGGGCTGCCATATTTTAGCAAATCATGTGTATAATGGCTTTCACAATGGAATTAAATGAGTCGTCTTGCCTTAAAGGAGAAGTTCAATTCCAGAACAAAAATGTACAGATAATTTCCTCATTTACCAAGATGTTTGTGTCTTTCTTAGAATAGATAAGATTAGCGTCTGAGGTTAAAAAGTATATAAATTGTCAATTTGTTTTGTCAATTTGTTTAGACTGATCGTTTCGCTAGATCAGACCATTCTTCCTTGGCTGGGATTGTTTAGACCCCTTTAAAGCTGCATTTAAACTGCATTTTGGACATTTAAACTTGGGGCACCATTAAAGTCTACTATATGGAGATAATTCCTGAAATGTTTTCCTCAAAAACCATAATTTCTTATCAACTGAAGAAAGAAAGACATGGACATCTTAGATGACAGGGGGGTGAGTAAATTATCTGTAAATTGTTGTTCTAGAATTGAATCTCTCTTTTAATTCCAATAAAAAAAAAGTGCAATAATAGTAAAGAAAATGGCAGGCCAGGTCCAGAACACATGGATTAGGAAATTTCATTCAAACCACATATGGATGTAGTTTGGATTGGGTTCACTTTCCAACTACAAACAAAGAGCTGAACATGCCAAGCAATCAGATTTCGCTTTTTTGAGATTTTTTTTTTCCCCAATTTTATCCACTGATGCATCAGAGTAATTCTAGTACAGTTTGCCAAAAGGACAGATGAACTTGCAAATAAATGTGACTTTGACACTCAAACAAGAAGCTTTGTTTAATGATATCAAGGGTTTGTGTTTCTGATTCCACTTTGTGTCTAATTATCTCCTGGTTCCACTGTACGTCCTTTGTTCTCATTATTGCTTATTTCCTTTATGTACAGTGCATTAGTAAACATCTTGAATGTCCTTCTAGCAGCACAGGGCTTAGAACCTCATTCCTTCAATTCTTAATATAAAGCCTCTTTGCACTCTGTTGTTACTGCTTGACTATTAAACAGCTATTTTTTCCAGTGAAAGCTAACAGATGCAGTCCAATTAAATACAACATACTTCAATTGTGGAAAAATGCTAATAGTGTAAAGCCTAATCTTGGTTCAGATGTTCTTTTGTTGACCTGTTTTAACTTAATACCACCAAGTGCAAAGGAAATAACTTCTCCTGTGTAATATTCATGGCCGTTTCATGGGCTTTTTCTTTGTGAGGTGATAATTACTGTCTGAGAAGGATCTCTGTGCCTTTGTGAGTGACTTTTTTTAACCTCATCCATCTCATAAACCAACCTCTGTAAGCACAAAATCTAGAGCTTCCACAAGTCTTATGTTGCTTACATCTGCTTATTGGTGAGGTTATAGAAAGATCGGTCAAGTGCCAAGAGGGTATTCCTCTAACACGACGATCAATATCAGAATTGGCCGGCAACCAAATGAACAATCCCTTTTCTCTCCATTTTCTTCTGTCAATATAAAGCCCGAATAATCGCAGACATTCATGTCAACCTCCAATGAAACCCTGTAATCTTGGAGGATCATGTTTAATTGGTGCACTGAGATCCTAAGCATTGCTTTTTATGTGAGTTGTTTTTGTCTTAAAGGAGAAGTCCACTTCCAAAACAAAGATTCACATATAATGTACTCATCCCCTTGTTATCCAAGATGTTCATGTCTTTCTTTCTTCAGTTCCAAAGAAATTGTTTTTTGAGGAAAACATTTCTGCATTTTTCTCCATATAATGGACTGATATGGTGCCCCGATTTTGAACTGAGTAGCTGAGTAAGAAGGGTCTTATCTAGTGAAACGATCGGTTATTTTCAATACTTTTTAATCTCAAACGCTCATCTTGCCATTCTCTCCATGAACTCTGTGTATTCTGGTTCAAGACAGTTAGGGTATGTCGAAAAACTCCAATTGTATTTTCTCCCTCAACTTCAAAAATCATTTCAAAATCAACCTACATCGCTGCAGAAGTTCGAACCCAGTCTTTGCAACGTGAACATGCAAAGATCAAACACCCTTAACAAAAAAGATAAAACAGCGATATAGGATGATTTCAAAGTTGAGGGAGGACAAGAGATGGGAGTTTTTCGACATACTCTAACTGTCATAAACCGGAACAAAAACAGTCCAAGCAGAGTAAGACAAGATGAGCGTTTGGCATTAAAAAGTATATTAAATTGTATTCTTTTTTTTATTAAAATAACATTGATAAGATAAGACCCTTCTTTCTTGGTTGGGATCATTTACAACCGCATTTGGGATTGTTTAAAGCTGCTTTTAAACTGCATTTTGGAAGTTCAAAATCGGGGCACCATAGCAGTCCATTATATGGAGAAAAACGCTGAAATGTTTTCCTCAAAAAACATAATTTCTTTACAACTGAAGAAAGAAAGACATGAACATCTTGGATGACAAGGGGGTGAGTAAATTATTTGTAAGTTGTTGTTCTGGAAGTGGAGTTCTCCTTTAAGAGTGAGAATACTACATGCCAATTGCACTAGATAGAGTCATTCGTATATGGTCGCCATGAAGATAAATGTTTTAAATTATGCAAATAGGGTTTTTGTTTTCACCTTTAGAGTGATAAAATGCACTGAATACCAGTTGACAGGGCTAAAATATGCCTTGACAGCATCTCTTTTTTTAGAAGAGGAAAAAAAGATTAAAATATGCAGTTCGTCAAGAGACATTTATGGTTCATTTGTTTGCGTTTCGCTAACTGCCGTCCTCCGCTATCCTAAGCATAAATCTTTGCTTTTGTTCTAATGTTGGGTGTTTGCTATATTATTTTATCCTGCGCTGCTTAGAATGGCCTTTCTTGACAGGAATGTATTACTCATTTTTCATTACCCTAGAGAAAAACGGCAGGCTAAATTCAGGACGTAGGGGTGCAGCGAGCGAAACGGTTCAGTCAGTGCCAAAGCAGCTGTGCTGTTAGATTTCACAGTTACGTTTTCACACATTAAAATATCTACTCTAAAGGGCAAAGAAGTTTGATTTTTAGGTGCTATTGACTGTCAGCTTCGGGGTTTGTATATGTTGCTGTCATTCCTTCGTAATTGTTTTTGCCATATCAGAAGAAGGTTTTACATACAAGCCAATGGTCATCAAGAAGATTCAGATATGCTGCCATGCAGCCTTATGGATTATTGAGCAGTGTTTTACATCTCTGTAAATTAGCTCTATAGAAACTCAAAGCATTGTTCAATTCAGGCTACATGCTATGCAATAAGTATCAATGCAGTTGGGCTGTTTGATTGAAAATCTGTTTCAAATATACAGCTTTCTCAAGGGAAAGTAAATCCTATGGGGGAGCTCGGCACAATGGGTCTCCAAGGGGCTCAGGAGCGTAAACTGTGAAACCATGATCAGACAGCATAATTCCTCACCACACACTACCTCTTGCACAAACTCATGGCTTTTTAATGCTGAAAAAAGGAAGTGTATTTTCCAGAAAGTCCTGATAGATTCAACCACAGCTCTGTATTGTATATCACTTTACTATTGTAATTCTTTTTGATACAACATTCTTAAGGAAGTAAGTGTATTTGATCTTTGACAGAACTGTTTCATGTCAAAATAATTGTTTAATTCCTTTCAGATTGCATATGCTGCTGTGGACTGCACAAAGGGACAAAACCATGAGGTGTGTAAACAGGAGGGAGTTGAGGGCTACCCAACATTCAACTATTATAACTATGGGAAGTTCAGCGAGAAATACAACGGGGAAAGAGGGGTAAGTGTTCCTTCATGCGAGTGATTTGTATTTAATACGGTGACCCTATTAAAGTCATGATTTACTTATCCTCAAGGCGTCCTAGGTGTATATGACTTTCTTCTTTCAGACGAATCAATTCAGAGTTATATTAAAAAGTGTCCTGGCTCTTCCAAGCTTTATAATGGCAGTAAATGGCTGTTGATTTTGTTTAAAGTCCAAGAAAGTGCATCCATCCATCATAAAAAGTGTGCCACATAGCCCTAGGGGTTAATAACAGCCTCCTGAAGTGAATCAATGAATTTTTGTAGGAAAAATATCCATATTTAAGACTTTATAAACCGTAATATCTAGCTTTCACTAACTGTTGTACGGACGAACACCCTTTGTATGGCCCTATGTAATCTATTTTATTTTTTTTCAGTTTTAATTTTTCTGGATTACATTTTTTTCCATTTAAATTTTTCTCAACTCCTTTTTAATGGTAAATTACATTTTATTAATCAAAGAGCACGTCTAATTAAATAAATCATGAAACTTATATAATTTCACATCAATTTAATAAAGGTTTAACAAAATTGACATGCTTAGGGCACTAAGAAATGTTTTATTTTTTCTCACCATGTTTTATTGTTATTTTCTTGTTGTTTTAGCATGTCTAATTATTTGAATGCATAGTTAATTTATTCAAATGTATTCTTAAAATAGCCTTATGAAAGGTTTTTTTACCGTCAGAAATTCTGTGTTGTGTATTTAAAATGTTCTGGTTATCAAATGAAGGCATAAAACATTAATTTCATTTATCTTTTAATTATTGAAAATTAAGCAAACTTTTTTTTGGCAAACAAAGGGGATTTTATGGATGTTTGTTTCATTTTAGTAGTAGTAGTATTAATAATAGTAATATATTTCTGGCACAATGTCTTCAAGTTAAACCAGACTTTTATTTTGACGGGTTGCCATGTCTACTTTTACATTTCTGTGTGTATATGATATGATGCTAGTTTTCCTAAAATGGAATGGTCAAATATCTGAAATGTGTATGCGTGTATGACATATAGCAGAAGCTAGAGATTACGGTTTATGAAGTTTTAAATATAGATATTTTTCTATGGATAAAATGCATCGATTCCCTTAAGGAGGCCTTTATTAACCCCCCAGGGCCGTGTGGGGCACTTTTTATGATGGATGGACACAGTTTATTAGACATCTATTGGACTGTTGAATAATACCACCTATTCACTGACATTATAAAGCTTTGAATTGCCAGGACATGTTTGTACTCATCTGAAAGAAGAAAGTCATATACACATGGCTTGAGGGTAAGTAAATCATGAGGAAATTTTCATTTTTGGGTGAACTATCCCTTTAAGATGCACATAAAAATGTATGAATGTTATTGCATATGACAAAATATCAAAATTCATTCTAAGTTGTATAGTTGTATATAAAAGAAAGCACAACTACAATTTTCAAGCAAAATATTTAAAGTGCCCCTATAATGGATTATGAAAAATTCATAATTTGGTTTTGGGAGTCTCCAACAACAGGTTGACATGCATACAAGATCAAAAAACACTTTTATTGTCTTATAATACGCATTTATGTACCTTATTTGCTCAACGACTTCCAAAACGATTCGCTCACCGAATCATTTGTCCAAACCCCTTTTTTACGTGACACTAATCTGTGGCGATTGGTCCAATGACCCAGTCTGTTGTGTTTGGTCTACTGTGTGCAGTGCATTTCGGAAATGGAATGCCCATCACTATTACTCTAGCCAGCAGCTCAGTGGCAAACACCCAAACAACCATGGTATATGCATTAGCCCAATGCAGAAACATATTGATAAAGCACTGCAGTTTTCTATTCTTTATCATAACTCTAAGTAATAACATCAACAAACATTGACTATTAGTCAACACATTTCTAGACAATTGCAAGAGAACAGATGTTAGCCAAATACCCAGAGACCTACAATCTGCGCAGAGAGCATCCATAATAGGGGCACTTAAATAGGTTTGAAATTATAAGGATTGAATCATGATTGAAATGATTCTGGTCAAACTTCGGACTCCATCTAGTTCCAACCATATATATTATATGTTAAAATATATTTTAACAATTATTTTGTTGCCCATTTTTTTTTTTATTTTATGGAAGCCCTAGAAAAGTGGTGCTCAACCAGGGGTCTGGGGCCCACTAGGGGGCATCAGCAAACTGCAGGGTGGCTTATATAAATATATAAAAGTACTAAAATAAAGTAGTAAATAATCTTTTGGTTAATTCAGTTAATGTATTAACTCATACTTTCTGAAAACAAGCAGATTTTTCATAATTACGGCAGAAATGCTGAAAATGTCTTATATTTATTAGGGGGCCAAAAAGATTAAGAACCACTGACTTGCATCATCCTGTTCATCATATCGTATCCTGAATTCAAAGTTAATTTCACATGCTGATCTGGTGTGTCTGTACCTTTATTGGAAAATGTCTACAATTAATGTGATGAACTACAGTACACCTGGGACGAGTAAAAAATAATAAGAGAGTCAAGCCTAATTTATTTGCAAATGCCACCTGCTTTATTTTGCATTGGTTAATTTAATACAATGACATTCATACTTTGACTTGTATTTCATGTATTTAGATGCAGGTGTCCAAATACTTTTTGGGGCCACCGTGGTGAATGGTATATTTTTGTATATTATGAGGTAAACGTTTCATTATTTTATTTGTCTACCCTTTACAGGAAGCTGGCTTCACTGGTTTCATGAGAAATCTCAGGGGCCGAGACCAAGAGAAAGTGGGCAAGCGGAAAGAGGAGCTCTAATAGTGGGAGCGTGGTTCCTAAAAAATGGGAGGAGCCTATCATTGCACTGTGACTTGGGCAGGGACATCCCAGCACTGATGCCACAGACTTGAAACCTCAGCTAAAAAGGCTATTTTTTTATACAGCTGTGCCCTTATGTTTGTAATACCAATGTACAACCATCTGACCACTTCAGATTTTTTTTTTTTGTTTTGTTTTATTTTAATTTCCTCAGACATTTTGTGAAATTGTTTCCAAATACTGTGACTTCAGTTACTGAAATCCACACCTGAAATCTATGCAACACTGGGCCCTCACTCGCCAGGGTCCCATACGTGTGATTGATGGCTGGTGTTTAGTGGGAAAAAACAGAATCGCCAGGATACGTTGCCGTCACTCCCATTCCAGTGAGGAGTATGTGTACAATCGTATCTGCAAATATTTTTGTAAAAAAAAAAGAAAAAAAAAAAGAAAAAAGGAAAAAATGCTGTATGACATCATGGTTTGGGAGTAAAAAAATGGAGAAAGTTGTTGTAGCTGAACTTTGTGGCCTTAAATGTTTGAATAACTGTCGTCCAAATATTTTACTATTTTCAAGAAATACAGTACTAGGGCCAAAATACAAGAGAAAATACAAGGACATGTATTCAAGCAAGTAGTTTTTTCCTCATGTTTTATTGTCAGTTGTGACAGAATAAAATGATGTTACAAAACTGGAAATGCCAAAAAAAAGAAAGAAAAAACTATTTTCCAAATCAATTCTGGAAGTTTAATCCACAAGAATTTCTGGGCCCTTCACATTCCATTGTAAATGAATGTTTCTGCTTATTTTAAAAGTCTCGTCTGGTTTAAATGTCTCGTCTGGTTATATAGTTTATGACTCCCTGCTTCTGATTCACATTGCTATTGTAGATCTATAACACACATGGACATTTCCTCTTCTAAGCATGGGAATGGTACAATAGGTGATAATGGGATAGATAATGTCTTCATTTATGCGGGAGCGAGATGGTTTGCTTTAAGGCAAGTTGAGTGATGCTCATTTAACACGTCTCACTGCTTTAAACGGTGTAGAGCCAGAGGATTCGTTTTACTCGCTCTCTGCCAGATGTTGGCACTCTTAGTGATACCACAACCCTTACCAGTATCTCTGTGGCGACTCCACTATTGTGTGTGTGGAAAACTCCCTGCTCTAGGCAGTATACATATTTAATGGTCTTGTAGCTGAATTTTTGTTTTATAATTCAGAGGGTTGGTTCGTTTCATAATGAATAAGGTTCTCAGGGATAGCGAAACACAATTGAAGAGCACTATCGCTCATCGTAATTTGCAATCCAGTTGGGTGTTCTCTATTCACGTCGCCGAATTATGAATTGTTTACATGTGTCTTCGGGAGATGGAACACACACAAAAAAAATCATTGAACAGGAATTTAGTTTACATTTCCTTGCCAAATTTGTGGCAAGAAGTACTGAATAAAACATGAGCCAAGGAACGCTGATGCATAGATGTCAATTATATGCAAGATAATGGCTTCAAGTTTAAAATGCTGTCTGTAAGGTTAAAGTGAGATCATATGCTGAATTTCTATCATGTAGCTGGGTCCTGTTGAGGGGAAGGGTACAGATAGCTTGCTAGAACATGTTCAATAATAGTCCAAAATGACAGATCTATTGGATGAACGCTTGCACAGGTTTGTCTCACTGCGTGCAACTGCTGTCAAGACATGGTTCGTTTGTGCTTTGACATTAACATCAATATTTGGATGGTCGGGGGCCTTCACCTGGTTCCTTTGAGTTAATTCTCTTGTAGAAAGGTCTGCTTTGTCTTATCCCAAAGGTCTGTGGAATGTGGGAGCTACCACAATGCCAAGAAGTCACTGTCGCCTTTATTTTTTTGTGCCCAGCCATATGTACAGTTTTGCTGCATTGATGAACACAATGCAAAATAAAAGGCATACATTTCCAAGAACCGTTGTCAGAATTATTCAAATAACATCATGTGGGCATTACTTCTTATTTGGTAATATAAACACTACTTTTAAAGGGCAAAAATGTTCGATTTTGTTTTGTTTATCAAGATCAAATACAAACAGGGTTGTAACAGTGTTTAATTATTATTTTTTTCACAGGAAATGGTGGAAAACAATTCATAGACTTAAACTGAAGATATATCAGAATAATTTATAATAGAGATCTTATAATATCTTATAATTGAGACTTGGGTGGGCTCTTTTGACTTTTGACACAACAACATGCTAAAAAATACCCAGAAAATATGAATAGCCACATTGTACCAGATAAATGCAAAAAAAAAAACAAATATATCTATATATATATATATATATTTTATATAATATTTTATATATATATATATATATATATATATATATATATATATATATATATATATATATAAATACGCAGCAATTACTGGGGTTAAAGCACTTTAAGGACTTTAAGCACATGTAACCACCTAGATCACATATGGACAAGACCATTTACAGCCAATACAGGCAATTTACTAAGGAAATATGTGACCCTGGTCCACAAACACAGTCTTAAGTAGCACAGGTATATTTGTAGCAAAAGCCAAAAATAGATTGCATGGGTCAAAATTATCAATTTTTTTATTTTATGCCAAGAATCATGTTCAATTATTATTTTTTTTTAATTTCCTACCGTAAATATATTAAAACTTAAATTTTTTAGTAATATGCATTGCTAAGAACTTTATTTGGACAACTTTAAAGGAACCGTATGTAAGAAATTTATTTCAGTTAATCATAAAATGGCCCTGACATGTCACTAGACATTAAGAAATCATGTTCATTTCAAATACTTATATCACTGACAACAGTGGTCCGGCCAGGATATTGTCATTTAAAAGTGAAAGTTGCAGCCCTCAACTGATGTTGATGTTGTCATGTTGTGTTTTGGTCTGAGGCGCCACCCTCCAGCTATCTACCAATCACGAAGTCAGTAGAGTTTCGTCATCCGGGTTGGCAGCTCTGCTCTAGTTACAGCTGCAGCTACGAACGTGTCGGATAAAACATGTATAAAGTTACGAAACCTAAAAGACCTCGTTATGAATCCGAAGTACGTCGTGACAAAGTCCGAAATAAAACAAGGATTTGTATAGGAGATGCTTTTGACAGATGGAGACGGCTGAAAACGGAGAAGAATTTTGTTGGTATAGGCTAAAAGCCCCGTGCTTCCATACACAGTGGATTTTCCACGGTCGCCCGTGCTAAATGTGTTCATAAAAAGCTTTATATCGCACCACTAGCACTGTATGAAAACAATCTATGTTCCTACTGAAATGTGGTATTACAGTACATCTTTACGAAATATTTGGCTAATCGCCTTTAGTAAATTTTTGCGACACATAATTACTTCGCAAAACATCTCTCGTGAAGCATAAACATAAGTAACAGAAGAAAAAAAAACTTATTGTGTAGGACTCGTCACTTGCCATTGGAAGCTCCTTGTAGCAGCCTACGTTGCTGCGGAATCCTGCAGCTTAGCTGCTCGAGTCAGGGGGGAGGGGGAGGGGATACGCCGTTCTACAGTATTTTGAAAGTGATTGCAGTACCAGTTTTGGCCACAATCTTACATACGGTTCCTTTAAAGGTGATAAATCTCAATTTTAAAAAATTGGCCCTTATGACTGGTTTTGTGGACAAGGGTCACGTATGTGGTTTTTAAAGCTTATTAACAGTTATAGTGCCACCTATAGTCCAATCTGGTCCAAGGCAAAGTTGTTCGGAATGAGTAGATCGATCGTGTAATGGGAAGATCTAGTGTATACTTTCAGAAATAAAGGTACAGAAGCAGTCACTGGGGCGGCACCTTTCACTTTTGTACCTTTTAGGTACCAATATGGACCCTTTAGGGACAAAAGCGTACCTTTTGAAAAGGTACTGCCTCAGTGACAGCTTTTGTAACTTTATTTCTGACAGTGTGTGTGAATATATGAACATTTTCTGCAATCTGAGATCATTTACCATGGAAACAGTGTTTTTGGAGCCATTTTAACTGTTACAGTGTCACCTACAGTCCGATCTCCATCAAACTGTGCATGCATGTTTAGAATCATATGTTGAATGTGCTCACCAAGTTTCGTTAAGTTCTGAGTTTACGTTTTCATTTATTTATAGGCCTTTGGGTATATTTAGACATGTCCATTTTTGACCTGTTATAGCTACCCAAGGGTTAAGTTCAGCATTTTTTGGATAATTGTTTACCTAGAGAGTCTAGGTAATTTTACTGCAGTGGACTTATCAAGGTGAGCGAAAAACCTAGAACTAGTTCGCAAAAGTGTATATATATATATTTTTTAATATTTTCAGTTATTTAACAAATGATTTGATTGACTGCAGTGGTTCTAGAGGCAAAGTTGTTCGGAATGAGAAGGTCTATCATATGATATGAATATTGTGTGTATGTGTGAAAAACTGTACAATTGTTTACGCCCTTGAAAAATGCAATATTGCTCCCCAGTTGGTGATTTCTTTAAAATTTCTTACAGACTTTTAGGGTCACGAGTCAGACAGGCCCACTGAGTTTCATTCCATGTCTAATAGGTGCTCAAACTTCATTGGCCAATGGTGGTCATGTTTTCTGAGATATGCAAATATCCTTATAGACACTTGTGGCACTTTTGCCAGAGACACTGAATACCAATTTTCATGTTGATTGGACAAATGTTTGCCTAGGTATAGCCATTTTTAAGGTTTTTTCCCTTCTAATAGTGCCACTAAGTGGCCAAGCTCTGCCATTTTTTCATGTGACCTCTGATTGAGCTCTTGCATAAGTGTTCTGAGTTTGGTGAAAATATCTCATTCCGTTCAAAAGTTATAGCCATTTTAGTAAAAGTAGCCCTGCCCCTTTCGAATGTTTTGGCATCCCTTTGTGACATTGAGTCAAAAGAGAATCTTTCTGGACTGATTTGGTTCTGATCGGGTGAAAAATCTAGGATTAGCTCGCAAAATTTGGTTGTTCCAAACCCAAAATACCTGAAAATTTCAAGGCATGCATTTTGTCCATTGTGAGCCAAAGCTTCCAACGTTATAAGACGCTTGAGCCTGTGACTAACGGTTTAGGAGTAATGAGTGATTTTAATACTTTTGATCACTGTAGCGCCCCCCTCAGGCCGATTGGGTCAATTTTTGGTGACACTGTAGACAGTAAGAGTACTACCATCCCTTCAAGTTTCAAGTCTCTACGACTTATGGTTGGGTCTGACCGATCAGTTTTAGGTGGAAATTGCTGATCCTTGACCATTCTAACAATTACAATAGGCCACATATGCTTGATGTGAACATTTTTTTTTACTTCCCTGAAAGTAGGATGACCATACATGCACATATACTTATTAGATATACATTTTTATTGTACTATATGAAAATAGCCAATTTGTCAGGTATGTAAAGCCAAGAGTGAAGAAGAATAAGACCAAATAAGACCAAAAGCCTGTTATTTTGGAGTTGTTCTTTTTTGTTTGTCTTTTTGAGACATTAATGGTAAATATAGGAAGATATGTCACTTCTTTAGAAAGGAAGGAGAACATTAGTCTTCTCCTGCTGTCATTTAGCACCTATGCTGTCAGGGTGGCTACAACAGAGTACAACAAATAAATTGCCTGATGAAACTGAGAAAACATGCACTACTGTGCTGTTCTTGAGTAATTTCTTATCAAACTTTTCTGTCAGGTGTTTCTGTTTAGGAGAGTCTTCCTGGACTGATTCTGTCATGATCTCAAACGAGCCGAGCCCTTTGCCATCAAGCCGCACAGGAACCCTTGCAAGAGGCATGAGCTGTTTGCCAGATTGGAAACTCAAGGGATGAGTCACTTTTGGACATTTAAATGGCTGCCCGTGGAGAAACACCTGCTGGTGAAATGCATGTGTTGTCAAGTGCAATATGTGACTGTTTAATGGTTTGGAGAGAGGGATGATTCCATCAAAATTACATGGACGAAGCTTACTGAGGGTGCAGGCAATTGCTTTTGCCTGGATGCACCCCTACGTGTCAGAACCAGGGGTGAAAGCAGGACAAAAAAATGCCAGCATGAATTGAGAAATAGAAGATAAATACACATGATGGTGTATGTAATACAGAGTATATACGTTTTCTGTATAATTGGGTGATGCCAAAAGTTAATAAAGCGTATCTCACTGACCTTACACATCCAGGATATGGCGAGGAGCTGTCATAATCCAGACATGGCCTGTCAACCACCTTTCTTTATCACCAGGAAATTGTTTGCCAGTCCAGACTGAATGCAGGGCCAATAATTTGTATCTGTCAAATATAAGGACATAGCAACTTTATAACGCTGGCATAAAACTGTTTGCTACTGAAATGTTTTCCTATTCTCAGAAAGAAAAGAACCCTTTTAAAATCCACCTGAAAAACGAATGAGCTGATAATAAAAACAATGCAAAACAAAACAATACAATATAGCTGCAAGAAGCAATTACCAGGGTTCAAGCGGTTTAAGGCATTTAAGCACATATGGAAAAAGACATTACATATTATTTAGCAAACCTGTAACCACCTAAATTAATGATTTAAAAAAAAACATATTTGGCAAATCTAGGTAATTTGCCATAGAAATATGTTTTTTAGCATTTATGACTGTTATAGCACCAGCTGTGGTCTGATCTCCTTAAATCTTTAAAATCACCTGTCGCATATACTCACCAGGTTTCGTTTAGGCTTTATAGGCTTTTGGGTATATTTGGACTGGCCCCTTTTCTAAACGACCCCGTTATAGCTTCCAAAAGGGTAAATTTCATCATTTTTTTGATAATAATTGACCTAGAGCAGGGGTGCCCAAACTCGGTCCTGAAGGGTCGGTGTCCTGCAGAGTTTTTAGCTTCAAACCTGAATCAGCTAATCAAGCTCTTACTAGGCATGCTAGAAATTTCCAGGCAGGTGTGTTGAGGCAAGTTACTCTGCGGGACATCAGCCCTCCAGGACCGAGTTTGGGCACCCTGACCTAGAGAGTCCAAAGGATTGTACTACAGTGTTTTTCCCAGATTGACTGAAAAACGTAGGAGTAGTTCACAGAAGTAGGTTTTTACTTTTTCTCAATCATTTAAGAAACGGTTTGATTGACAGCAGTGCTTTGTTTTATTAGGAGTTTTATTGTATGATATGAATACTGTGTGCATGTGTAAAAAAACCGCGCAATACACAATCATTTTCGCCCTTGAAAAATGGGATAGCCGTTTCATTACGGGCACCCCTGCCCCTTTTAAATGTTTCAGCATCTCTTTGTGACGGAGAGTCGAAAAGTTCAACTTTTTTGATAATTATTGATATTCACTGTCTAGAGAATCTTTCTGCACTGGTTTGGTTCAGATCAGGAAAAAAACCTAGGACTAGTTAGCAAACGTATGGTCTTTAAAAAATGCAAAACACCCCAAAAATTTGGTGAATCCGAGGCATGCATTTTGTCAGGCGTGAGCCAAGGATTCTGATGACATAAGACACTTGGGTCTGTGACAAACAGTTCAGGAGTTTTGAGCGATTTTTTTTTTTAACTTTTGGTTGCTGTAGCGCCCCCGTCAGGGCAATTATGGCAAGCCTTGGTGACATTGCAGACGGTGCGAGTACTACCATCCCTCCAAGTTTTGGTCTGCCAATGACTCACTCATAGAGAGGAATGCTGAGAGGAATGCTGAAAAATCTCCATCATTAACACACCGACACAGCGTTTGAACAGTATATCAAAGACAAGCGGAATAATACAATGATAAGTCACAGAGCTGATAATCAATACAAGATGTACATTCATAACCTACCCATAATTCAGTTTTTATGACTGTGAATCTACAGCCTGATATATTATTTTGTTAATATTCATTAGTGCAAATTCTCTCAGTTACATTTCACTGTTCTAGAGCATATTGTTTCACACACTGAGATTATCAGTTAGGTCAACAGTCCTTTCAGCTTGTGGCGAGAAAATGAATAGCCCGTGGAAATATTCAATAATTCAAGTCACTGGGACAAATCTCTCAGTAACAGAAGTCAATGGCATAAATACGCCCCCATTATCTTTACTGGAGGAATAAAGATTTTTCTCCATCCACGCAAAAAACAACTACAGTCAGAATTTGTGACTTACGAGCTTAAAAAACAAGGATGTTATATCTAAACTCAAAGCAGAGGTCGAAAAAATGAGACTTTTATGGTATATTTTTGGATGGTGTTTCATCTAAACATGTTAGTTCATTTTTTTTTGTCACTGAATGAAATAATGTATTTCTAATATATTAAAAAGTGTTTTTTTAATGGGCATTAATGAGTAAATTACTCTGGCTATACTGGGGAAATTATTATTTTTATCATTATATATTATTTTATTTTGTTATTTTGAAAGTAGATAAGTAAAGTTAAACACTTACAGTAAGATAACCCCTTACAAATAGTAGCTAAATATGAATTCAAAGCCATTATCATAACTGCATAATAAATCTATTCAAGAAACTCTGATATTTTGCACCTCTGCATCACCATTTTATATTTGCTCTTTATACACCACACACACACACACACACAAAGTATGCTAAGTTCTTAACATGTAGTCTATGTTCTGATATAACAAATACATTTTGGTTGAAATCAGGGGATAAGCTAAAGGAAGGTGTCAGATCTGCACACATATAAATCACATCTTAATTTAGCACATTTAGTAATTAATGTAATGTAGTCTGTGTGTTCTAAGACGCATTATTTTATAAGAACTTAGTGTTACATCCAACTTCCCAAGACAATTAAATGGTTACAGTCTAAGTGGTTTGCTGATGTGCGCTTTAAAGTGACCCATAATGCTTTTCCTCCAGCCACGTCACACAGATTCACACACACAGCCGAATTTGTTCCGAACAAAGCCGAAGCTAAACCGTACTACGACGAAGATGAGACGAAACTGACCGAAGCTGTATTGTACATAAGCTAGAAGCGTCTGGTATGAGACCTGCAGGAAGAGCCCAGCGATCACAATAATATATTAACGAAATAACTTAAAAATGATTATAATGTCTTAATATATTTCAAAACGGCTCATGTTAGTAGGTATGTACAGCGAACAGTGACAATATATGCAATAAGAGTCGTAATATCATGCTGCTAACAGTCTTGCTATGGTAACAGTGACATCTGCTCCACATCACTGCGTATAATTACAATGTGTATTTACATGATTTGCTTTTAGTTAAAGTCTTAAAGCCTGCATTATTAGATGTGTGCTTTTGTATTGTATAGGACTATTAGCCAGGGTTATCTAATGACAAGCTATCAGTAAACACGCTAATGTTATTATTAGCCTAGCACAGTGTGCTGCAGATGTCATGAGTCTCCATAGAGTTGTTGATAATAGAATTTATACGAGACGCTAGATTTGAACTATTGTGCTTATTTCCTGTTAATTTAGTTTCTGCTTTTGTATGTTATTTGCTACTTTGTTAGCAAAAAACATTGAGAGTGGGGGGAAATGGAATATATTATATGCACTATATGCACTGAATGATGATTTCTCTCATTCTTCCAGGTGTCCACTGAGCTGCCTGTAAGATGTCTATGGTGCTGTTTGCCTCTGTGGTGAGAGTGAGGGACGGTCTACCACTCTCAGCCTCCACAGACTATGAACAGGATAAAGGATTTCAGGAGACTAAGAAACATCTCAAGGGTCTGTCCAAAAAACTCAGCCAGTTTCCTGATCGTTGCTCACTCAGATCTGGCCTTTACAACATCAAGTGAGTTATTAATGCAGTGGTAATGTGGGTGGTAATGCTATTTTTTTTACACTATATTGCATGCTTTCAGGGTTAAACAAACTGGTGTTAAGAGCATTTATATTTGAAGGTTTTTTTGTTTGTTTGTTTTTAATATGGCACTGGAGCTACTGTCTGCACATTCCTTACAAAGTAGAATTTTTATTTGAAATGCGTAATTACTAAACTAATACAACCAAATATTTTTGCAGCCATGTTTTTATTTGATGAACTCTCAATTAATCTATATACATGCCTACTGCATACATATTTCTGTCCAAAATCTCATGCTAAGTGAGCTTTGTTGCATTTCTAATAACTGACAATCAGAGCTAATTATATTATATTGCGGTAAATGTGGAAGCTAATGTACATGAATCATCCATTACAATTCAATTTGGTGTGAAAGCATTTTGATTTGATTTGCACTCCAAGAAACAGTTTACTGAAAAATATACATTCTGTCATTCTGTTATCATTTACTCACCCTCATGCTGTTCCATACAATGAAGGAATCACTATAGTGACTGTGGGCTGCTACAGAAATAAAAAATGCATCCATTTTGGTGCTTGACACGTTGTGATCACAGTAGCTGTAACATTCTTCAGAATATCTTACTTTGTGTTCTGTGGATGGGATTGGAATGACTTTAGAATGACTAAACAATGACAGATTTATCATTTTTTTGGGTGACTCCCTTTAATTAAAACATTTCAGCAAAAGCAAATGACACCGTGCGGTGGACTGCTCTGAGTGCCAACTGTTCTGATGTAAAATTTAAAGTTGCCCTTCAGCAAGGTCTAATTCAGATGCATTACACTGAGGGACCCAGGGGTGACCATTTCATAGCCTGGCTGCTATTCATCACTCCAAACTTAACAAGCAGGCTCTGGAGTGACTCAATGGATTGTTTCATCTCTCCAAACAGACGTTAACATGAAGAGACACACTGACACTGAAAGTTTCTTTCCTGAGGGGAGTCACTAAACTATCCTCAAAGGGAAAACAAAGCGTATTCAAAGAGAACTCTGCAAACATACTGATCCAGAACAGGTGTAAATGGTGGATTCTCAAGTGTGTGAAATGGACTTACATTTCTATTGAATGCCCTTTCCCACCCTATTGTCATTTAACTTTTGTTTGAATGAAATTGACTCTGCAAGTATGATGTAAACAATAACATGTCTTGGTTTTTTCATAGTTTCACAAGCTCTCTTGGAGTCGGGTACTTGATGGTTTGCACCGAAAACTATCCGAATGTCCTGGCTTTCAGCTTCCTCGATGAGCTTCAGAGAGAGTTCATTGTCACGTATGACACAAAGCGGATCAACAGCGCTTTGAGGCCTTTCTCTTTCATTGAGTTTGGTGAGTTTCTAGAGGGACAGGTTTCTGACAGAAATTTCTTTCTGCAGATAGGGGACTATACTTTTGATCTATAATTTACATTATATATTTTAATATATATATATATATATACAGTACTATGCAAAAGTCTTAGGCCACTAGTATTTTCATCAGCTAAAAAATGGTTTAAAGTCACTTAAAGTCGGTCTTTTGCGGTAGTGTGTCAGTAGGAAATATCAGATTACATTTCCAAACATTCATTTTGCCATTAATCATAATAATCCAGTGAGATTTTTGTTTGCACAAGGAGTCTGACAACAGCGAGTGCTCTGCACAGAGATCTGATCTCATCATCATCCAGTCTGTCTGGAATGACATGAAGAAACAGAACAAACACAGACAGACTAAATCCAGAAGAACTGTCACAAAGTCTCCAGGATGCTTCAAGAAACCTACCTGCAAAGCTGCAGCACTGTTAAAAGTTTGAGGCACTTGTGTAAAAATGCTGTAAAATGAGGATGCTGTCAGCAGCTTTTGCCCTAGGTGCACTTGCGCAAAAATTTTCAGGTAGCTTTGCAGGTAGGTCTCTTGAAGCATCTTGGAGACGTTGCCACAGTTCTTCTGGATTTACTCTGTTTCAGTTTGTTCTGTGTCTTCATGTCATTCCAAGAAGACTGGATGATGATGAGGTCAGATCTCTGTGTGGAGCACTGGCTGTTGTCGGACTCCTTGTGCAAACAAAAATCTCACTAGATTATTACAATTAATGGCAAACAGAATGTTTGGAAATGTAAACTGATATTTTTTACTGACACACTACAGCAAAAGATAGAAATAACTTACTTTAAACCATTTTTTAGCTGGTGAAAATACTAGTGGCCTAAAACTATTGCACAGTACTGTATATATATATTTTTTTTATTAGATGGGACAATAGAGAGCAGACAGGAAAGTATTGGGTGGAGAGAGTGGGGTGGGATCGGCAAAGGACCTAGAGTGGGAATCGAACTCTGGTCGCCGCGAGTACAGTTGTGCTACATGTCCACGCACTAACCACAAGGCTATCGGTGCCAACACATTTTAAAAATAAATTTAATTTGATATATTTTTGATGTTTTTGTATATACAGTAAAACAGTAATATTGTGAAATGTTATTACAATCCAAAATAACAGTTTTCCATTTTTATATGTTTTAAAATGCAATTTATTCTAGTGACGGCAAAGCTGAATTTTCAGCAGCCATTACTTCAGTTTAACATAATCTTTCAGAAATCATTCTAGTGTGGTGTTTTGGTGCTCAAAACACATTTGTTGTTATTATCAATAGTAAAAACAGTAGTGCTCCCTAATATTTTTGTAGAAACCATGATACTTTTTTTCACAATTTCTTGACATAGAAAGTTTCATTCAGCATTTAATTAGAAAAACAAATCTTTTGTAACATTAAAAATGTCCTATCACTTTTGATACATTTAATCCATCCTTGCTGAAAAGAAAAATTGAAAAAAACTTCCAAACCTTTTAAATGGAAGTGTATACTACATTTCTATACATATTAGGCTTTATTTGTTTGGAAAAAAGTATTTTATTACTCATAATTTTAACTCAAACCTGATCTTTAACTACATGATGCCTAACAACCAAGTCAACTATGATACTGATTTAAGTTTCTGGAATCTTAAAGGGATAGTTTACCCAAAAATGAAAATTCTGTCATTAATTACTCACCCTCATATTGTTCCAAAACCCTTCGGAATCTTCGGAACACAAATTAGATATATTTGATGAAATCCAAGAGCTTTCTGAACCTGCATAGACACCAATGCAACTAAAACGTGCAAGGCCCAGAAAGGTATAAAGTACATCAAAAAAATAGTGAGATAAAATAATGACATCAGTGGTTCAACCATAATGTTATGAACCTATGAGAATACTTTGTGTTTAAAGAAAACAAAAATATTGACTTATTTAACAATTTATTCTCTTCCATGTCAGTCTTCGACAGGTGTCAACAAGAGTACCACGCCGTTCTGACGTACAGCGTCCATCTCTCTTAGTTCAACGTCTGTACATTGTGATTCAAATAAGTAAAGCTGAACACGCAGCTGAGACTGACAAGGAAGAGAATAAATTGTTGGATAGTTATTTTTGTTTTCTTTGTGCACAAAAAGTATTCTCATATCTTCATAACAGTATGGTTGAAACGCTGATGTCACATGGACTATTTTAACGATGTCCTTACTACCTTTCTGTGCCTTGAACATGTCAGTTGTGTTGCTGTCCATGCAGGGTCAGAAAGCTCTTGGATTTCATCAAATATATTAATTTGTGTTTCAAAGATGAACAAAGGTCTTACAGGTTTGGAATGTCATGAGCGTGAGTAATTAATGACAGAATTTTTGGGTAAACAACCCATTTAAAGGAGAAGTCCACTTCTAAAACAAAGATTCACATATAATGTACTCACCCCTTTGTCATCCAAGATGTTCATGTCTTTCTTTCTTCAGTCGTAAAGAAATTATGTTTTTTGAGGAAAACATTTCTGCATTTTTCTCCGTATAATGGACTGCTATGGTGCCCCATTTTTGAACTTCCAAAATGCAGTTTAAATGCGGCTTCAAACAATCCCAAATGCGGTTGTAAACGATCCTAGCTGAGGAAAAAGGGTCTTATCTAGCAAAATGATCGGTTATGTTCATTAAAAAAAATACAATTTAAATACTTTTTAATCTCAAACGCTCGTCTTGCCTTTCTCTCCATGAACATTGAGTCAGGTGTATTCTGACTCAAGACAGTTAGGGTATGTCGAAAAACTCTGATCGTATTTTCTCCCTCAACTTCAAAAATCATTTCGAAATCATCCTGCATCGCTGCAGAAGTTCTGACCCAGTCTTTGCAACATGAACATGCAAAGATCAAACACCCTTAACAAAAAAGGTAAAACAGCGATATAGGAAGATTTCGAAGTTGAGGGAGAACATGAGATGAGAGTTTTTCGACATACCCTAACTGTCATGAACCGGGAAAAAAAAACAGTCCAGGCGGAGTAAGACAAGACGAGCGTATTCTTTTTATTAAAATAACCGGTCGTTACGCTAGATAAGACCCTTCTTACTCAGCTGGGATCGTTTACAACCGCATTTGGGATTGTTTGAAGTCGCATTTAAACTGCATTTTGGAAGTTCAAAATCGGGGCATCATAGCAGTCCATTATATGGAGAAAAATGCTGAAATGTTTTCCTCAGAAAACATAATTTCTTTACGACTGAAGAAAGAAAGACATGAACATCTTGGATGACAAAGGGTTGAGTAAATTATTTGTAAATTGTTGTTCTGGAAATGGAGTTCTCCTTTAAGGACACAAAACTTGTTTCATTTAGAGACGGACATCACTGAAAGTAATAATCTGGACTGGATTTCCCAAAAGCATCGTAAATCTAAGTAGATTGTAGAAGCCCTTGGCAGTGATTGTCTCTACGATCTGCTTAGAGTAATCTATAGCTGATGGATTTGTCAGGCTTATTCAAACTGATAACTCGAGTTTGCGATTATTATTATTATTATTATTATTAAGCATTAAAAGAATCTGCCAATAAGAATCAGGACCTCAGCATCCTATTATCCCATTCAGTTCATGCTATTATATTTAGCACTGAAAAATATTTGTAATAATTAGTTCTGCTTTAAATTAATTCTACATGGGCAGTTTCACCAATCTTGAGCATTAGTTGAGTCTCTGAAGAGCATTATTCGCATGGTGAGTTTGAGTAAACGTTAATGGGGTTGCATCTTATGTGGAACATTAAAATTTAGTCACTAATGAGGCTCCATTTTGGCTAGGAATCTTTGGGATTTATCTAAATAAATTTAAACGCAGCCTAAAGACCTTCCATGTAATGTGATTTGTAATACTGGATCCATTTGTAACATATAGACCATGATGTACTTGAAGCATTCATCTCTGTGCCGTTTCCATGGTTTTGACAGATAACTTCATTCGGAAAACCAAGCAACGTTACAACAGCCCACGTTCCCTCTCCACCAAGATTAATCTGGCCGACATGCAGACTGAGATCAAGCTCCGGCCTCCTTATCAGCTGTCCGCGGAGGACATTGGATCAATCAACGGCTTCTCACAACACAAGCAGTCTAAATATAAAGGCATAGGTAGGGAGCACAGCGTGTATACTTTTGTTCTCATGAAGCAGAGCATTTGGAAAGACCATGAGTGTTTTGCACGGCTGGTTTCCTTCTGCATATCTTAAAATCTAGTTATTTTCCTACTGCTTGACACAGATTTTCTGCTTGATTTATTCCTGCAGCTCCTAATCAAATGTTGGAGGCCGTCACCCTGTCGGGTATCGTCGCCTGCGTCCTAAGTGTCCTGTGCGGCGCTCTTAATTTGCTGCGGGGAGTCCACGCAATAGAAAGCGTATTGCAGGTAACTTAAATCATGCACTAATAGTAACGCTGGCACTTTATTTTGGGCTTTGTTTCTTTTTATTGATTAAAACGTTGGACTAAACATTACTTTTAAATGTATAAGCACCATTGTAATAAAATACATCATAATTAATGGATAGTAGCAGTACCCTTGAATAATTTGTCAGACTTTGCACTTAGGTGTAATGTGATTTTCCTCTTCCATAAACAAAACAGTTTTGCTTGGCTTTGTATATCGCACTGATAAGTGAGCACTCGAATCCCGGCTCTAAGTAATTCATCCTCTGTTTTAGCACATGGCTTCCTGTTGTAATTTGTTCACTCTTTAACACAGCACCCTGTCATTCCTCTTTTTCTGCCCTATCTGCAGAACGAGGACGAAGACTTTAATTACGTAATTGCTTTTTTCCTCGGAACCGCGGCCTGTTTGTATCAGGTAAGTGACGGCAGTCAGACCGTGAGTTACTGTCGGCCTGCCAGGCTTCATTTCCTCTGCTCTCTGTCTCTGTCTGACCAACCAATGCTAATATATCACACTTTTCCTCACTGTCGTGTAAAAGCGGAATGTGGAAAACTGGAGAAAATTGCGTTTTTACTAGCATCAAAGCAGCTAGTATTGTAGACGCTTTTTTATTAGTGGTGGTTTTTCAAAATCTTTGTTGCACAGCAAAAATTAAATGTAAAAAAAAAAAACATAATAATTAATAACATTGATAATAATAAGAAATGTTTCTTGGGAACCAGATCAGCATATTATACTATATTATTATACTACAGGTACTTTTAAAAATGATGAGCACAGTCAGACATTTCAGGAGCAATTTTGTTTTTATCTAACTTCATTAAAAGTATGTTATCTTTTATGTCAAATGTAATAATGTAATATATATATTATAAATTGAGATATATATTATAGTATATATTATACGTTTTTTAAAATTTCTAATTAAAACAATAGAATAAGAACAAGTAGAATAAAGAAAATAAGTTACTAGTCAAATGAAATTAGTATTAACAAAATTAATTTGTACTACAGAGGTGGCACAGTTGAACACAAAAGTGGCTTGTAGGTGTATTTTCAGATGTTTAATGAGGCTCCGAGGTGGCATGAGTGCATTCATAAACTCATGTTGAAATTATGGTTTTAAATATAAAATTTTGAATATAGAAATATTAAATGATTTAAATAATTGTAAAGATACTTTAAAAATTAAACTGCCAGTAGGTAAGTCACTGATTTTATCATGAATCATTCATTCACTTGATTCATTCTAAGGGCTGATTCATTCAGGAATGTCTTTATGAATGGGTAATTGAATCATTGACTCACTAGATTCGTTTAAAATCGCATGTTCATTTATAACAAAACAACGCTGTTTGAATGGAGATGAGCAGCGGCTCAGTTGTGACTTTGTTTGAAACTATTTTTGTTGACGAAATAGAGCAAAATCAGGCAATAGTGTTATAGTCAGATGATGTAAGTCACTAATATTAACTAACTGTTTATTGAACTGTTGTATTAAATCAATATCACATTTACAAACTCACTTAAAAATCATTAAATGTTGTCACTCATCGTACACCGTGTCTACACCGGACGCGACAAAATACAGTAGAACCCATTATAATCATTGATGCTGTCTACACTAGATGCGACGTGACGAATCCCTGACAGTAAACTGCTACCGCATTCTATTTATGATGTGCTCACACAAAGTTCAAATGATTTGCAGCGGTCGCTTTGTCACGTCCAGTGTAGACAGAGTTTAGCTGTTGTGGCGTGGCGTGACGACTGTTGCGTCCAGTGTAGACACAGTGTTAGTTCGTCGCGATCTCACAGAGTGTTTATATAAGGATTCGTGAGATATGTCTGTGATACATTACCCAATGCTGCAAAAACAAACAGAAATCTTTAAAGCTCCTCTCAGCGCAAACACAAATATGCTAATCGGGTCAGTCACACCTGTGCTCCTAAATATTTTTTCATAGTCGCACGCAGTAGTTTTCAGTCGCAGTGTAGAGCCCTGATATTAGAATGATCTTGTGACACTGAAGACTTGAGTAATTGCTGCTGAAAATTCAGCTTTGGATCACAGGAATAAAAAATATTCAGAAGAATTTTCCTTCTCTCTGCTTAAAAATCTTTTTTTCTGTTTCTATATGTAGTGTTACTTGTTCGCCTACTACTCAGTTTGGAGGAACATCAAGTCATTCCTGGCCTTTGCTATGATCTGCCTAAGTAACATGTATCTGTATGAACTCCGTAACATGTGGCAGATCCTCTTTCACGTGACGGTGGGAGCGTTCATCACGCTGCAGATCCACCTGAGAAGACCGCAGGGCAAATCACCTGACTACAACGTTTGACCCCCTCGAACTCTTTTAAGACTGCGTAACGTAGCCCAGTATAGCAACCCCATCTGAGGACAAAAGAACTTATGGATTGTGAAGCAGGTTTTACAAACTGTTTTGATATTGTTCAAGAAACTCTTCCTGCTGTTTCACATCCAGGTGTGGTCACAAATGAGAAACTGCTGTTCTGGTTGAAGCAAAAGGTTGATTGATGAACGGTGACTTCATGAGTGCACAGTATTCGATTCATGCATGAAATACTGAAGAAAAGGTTAGCAGATGAATCAGATGTGCACCAATTAATATATTTTCCAATAGGGAGGAGTTGTAGCTATTTTTTGTTTTAATTGACATATTTAATTGAGAGCGCTCACCCAAAAATGAAAATTCTGTCAGCATTTCTTAAAGAATGTGGCTTTCCTCCATACAATAAATGTGGATGGTGAACAGGGTCTGTCAAGGATAATAATAATAATAATAATAATATATATATATATATATATATATATAAAATACACATATAATATAATACACACACAGATAAAAGCATATAACTATTTAAAATCTCAAAATATTTTATTATTTAAATATTGATGCATGTTTTAAAATATTGTTTCTATACCAAATTAAAAATTTTTTGCTTGTCATTTGCAATGCTTCATGGAAATGTACATTTGTGTTTTTGTTTGATTTTCAAATTTTATTGCTTCAAATTAAAGTTTTGTTTTTTTTTTTACATTTATAGCATAGCTGATTGGTATGGGTCATAGCTTATAACTTTTTAAAATCTCTATATCAAAATGAATAAAGTAAAAAGTGAGCAGGCACTGTTGCACTTTATCTGTAAAAAACATCAAAATTGAAGTAATTCACTAGTTTAGTAGTTAATTAAACACTTTTTTTTGACAGTTGTGGTCATTATTCACATTTTATTGTGGTAGAAAGCAGCTCATACATTCATCTAAACATCTTTTGTGTTCCATGGGATTTTCATTTTTGGGTAAAATGTACCATTAAGATGTCATTTTAGAATTTTCTGACATTGTAAGATTGTTAAAGCCAACTCATATGCAAGACTTTTTATAGCTGCCTATATTTGTGAACTGTAACATTGCTGTATTTTCACTCATTTCTACAAACACAGACTTTGACGGTTATATTTTGTCATCTGCTTTCACAGGCGCCTAATTTGAGTGTCACAGTGTTTGTGGTCATTAGTTAGACGTCTCTCCTCTGAAAGCATAATCAGATGTGTTATTTATCAATCGTGTCTATGCTGCCTGCAGGTGTGCTTCCTGCAAATGAATGTGGTTGGCTTAGAGGGAAATGGAATCAAACTAATATACAGACTCTGTTTTTTTTTTTCTCTCTCAGTGTCTGCTGCCTTTTGTCAGTGGGTCTGTTCAATGACCATGTGGTATGAATGAGTTATGTTTTATTCTGTTTTTATTCACTGGTTTGTTTTCATTGTGCAAATGACAGGTTGAATGGATGATGGGCAGATTAAGGGTCAAGGAGTTTTAAAATTCCTCAGATGATGTACGTGCTTTTCTTTTTTCCCTCCAAGTGTCAGTGATCAAAGATTGCATCTGCGTCTTTGCATTGCAATGTACCACAATGCTCTTTCTCCAGCAGTAGTGTATTGCCTTGCCAGTTTGTGTTTGTACTCAGACGAAAGGCCCCGTCTTGAAATCATCAGTAAAAACCTTGATTTTATATGAATATGTGTGCATCTTGTTTTTTTGTTTTTTGTGGCACTTCACACATATAAAAATATTCGCATCTTGAGTAGAATAAAAAATAAATAACATTTAAAAAATAAAAAATAAAAACGTAACTAATTTTTTATCTCACAATTTTGACTTTTTCAGAATTGTGAGATATAAACTCGCAATTGTGAGAAATTAAGTCAGAACTGAGATATAAATACATTAAGTCAGAAAATTAAGTCAGAGTTGTATAATATAAACTCACAATTGCAAGTTATAAAGTCAGAACTGCAAGATACAAACTCACAATTGACTTTTTTCTCAGAATTTCGAGTTTATATCTTGCAGTTGTGACTTTTTCTCAGAATTGTGAGTTTATATCTCGCAATTATGACTTTTCTCAGAATTGCAAGTTTATATCTCACGATTCTCAGATATCTCACAAAATCTGAATTGCAAGATATAAAATTTCAACTGCAAGAAAAAAGTTGAATTTGTGAGTTTATATTGCGCAATTCTGAGAAAAAAAAGTCAGCATTGTGAGTTTATATCTCATAATTGCGAGTTCATATCACGTAATTCTGACTTTATAACTTGCAATTGGGAATTTATATCTCGCATTTCTGACTTAATTTATTTTTTTCTCAGAACTGAGATATAAACTCAGTAAGTCAGAATTGTATGATATAAATGCACAATGCTGACTTTTTTTCAGAATTGCACAATATAATCTCACAATTGCATGAAATTTTCTCGCAAATGCAACTTTTTTTTCTCATGGTTGCAATTTTATATACATTTTATATCTCGTAACTGATTTTTTTTTGAAATTCTGACTTTATAACTGCAATTGCGAGTTTATATAGTGCATTTCTGACCTAATTTCTTTTTTTCTCAAAATTGAGATATAAACTCGCAATTGCCAGGTGCATCAGAATTGCGTGATATGAACGCATAATGCTGACTTTTTTCTCAGAATTGCACAATATAATCTCACAACTGCATGAAATTTTCTGCAATTGTGAGTTTATATCTCGCATTTCTGACTTCATTTCTTTTTTTCTCAGAATTGAGATATAAACTTGCAATTGCAAGTTACAAATTGACTTTTTTCTCAGAATTGCAAGTTTATATCTCACAATTCTGAGATATCTCACAAAATCTGAATTGCGAGATATAAAATTTCAACTGCAAGAAAAAAGTTGCATTTGTGAGTTTATATCTCGCAATTGCGAGTTTATATCAAGTAATTCTGACTATAACTTGCAATTGCGAGTATCACAATTCTGAGAAAAAAAGTCAGAAATGCAAGTTTGTATCACGCAATTCTGAGAAAAAAAATCTGAACTGTGAGAAAAAGTTTTAATAACAATATTTTTTATTAAAAAATGGATTTTTGAAGTTGTAAATAAATATTATTGGAGTGTATTTTACAAGATAATTTTTTAGTCATACTAAAAAATTGAATCTTTAAATTCAATGTGTTACTTGTTTTTGTAATTAACTGTGAAATTTACAAGCATTTTCAAAGTGAAATGTCTTTCTACACCATTTTTTAAAGTGTAGCTGTTCTGTTTCTCTTTCACACACAGTATGAAAATGTTTGAATATGTGCTTCTAAGTCACTGAAGTCAAATGTAAGAGGCTCACCCAATTTCTAAACTTGTTGCTATTCTCAGATCCTAAAAGCTGCAGTGATGATGAAGATGACGATGATGATGATGGTGATTGTGGTTATTAGAAGAAGTCATTTGGCTTATAGGAGCGTGACTAATGAAAGTAATGTTCCAGGTGATGCAGTGAATGCTTTTGTGTATGCGAAAATTACAGCCCATTTAGGCTTATTTGTACTTAGTGAGGGGGAAAAGTCTGTACATTTCTGACGTCTGTGAAATTGATGTTATTTTTTCCAGCTTATGTTCACTGCTGATCTAATTTTATAGTTGCATAGCACGGCACTGCGTTTGGAAGACTTGAACCACACAGTGGGGGGAAAAGGAGGAGAAAAAAAGTCAAAAGTCCATTTGAGTCAATTTCCTTTTTTATCATGTTTTTGAGGTATTTTTAGGGTTAATATATTTGAACAAAAAAATTGAGGAAAAATTTGCCAATCATCGAGGGAAAAGCTGCAACAAAAGGGGAAAAATGGACAAAAAGTACTTTAAAAAAAATCATGTAATTTTCATCCTTTGTGGTTCAAAGCTTTAAGAACTGCATTATCAGGGTGAGAAATGATTTGAGTTTTGTTTCTTTGATTTTTATAACATGCTTCGCTTCAGGTCTTTCTAACCTTTTGACTGCTGGATCAAACCCAAACCGTTTGGCCATTAGGCTGTTTTTAATGTCAATGAAATGCCATTCTCACGCCCAGAACAATGGCCTTTTCTTAATGCTTCATGAAACAGCTTTGCTCAGTCAAACTGACCGAATCGAACGCATGCAGAGACTAAATTCAAACGCAATCAAACAAGGGTTTTCATGGGCACATTTTTTAAGATAAAAAAGGTCAGGTTTGCCAGTGGGGAAAGTGTACTGAAATTATGAGAATTATAACATGCTTAAGTGACCAAACAGCCACTCTGTGAGGTTTCTGTTGTTCCATTTCTGGACACATTGTTTATGAAAGCCCTAAAAACCGTTGTAAAGTTTGAATAAACAAAAAAAATTAAAGAGAGGAATGTTCAAATTGGTATACAATGATTAATAAGCTGTACGTACAATGAGAGCTGTGCAAGTTTTTATACAGAAACATGGACACAAAAATGAAAGCGTACTGCTGCCACCCACTGGACATTTAACGTAATATCAAAAAACAATAAGGTAACAAAATGCCACAGAAAAGATTTGCATGTACTTACAGTACTTTACCTTTAATTACTTTACAATCGTCTCGATGTCCAGCGGCTGTCCATAATCATCTGAAACGTAAATGTGGGAAAGACCAATAACAATTTAATATGTAAATACATGTGCGAAACAAGACCAATCCCAATTCGATATGCAAATATTATTATTATGACATCAATGTCGGTTATATTTTATTTACATAGTTAAGCTAATGGATGGCCACTCAAAGTCTTGACTATTTTTTGATGACTTGACAGTCTAAGTCCTCATCCATTTTAATTGTATGGACCTACCATTTAATTTTCACAGAAAGAAAACATAACAGGAGGGCGTCATTTTTTGAAAGAACTAACGTTATTTCTTCAGGTACATTACCAAAAACATCTACAAAACCACATAAAATGCCAAATACTGTGGAGAAGAGAACAAATAGTGCAATTTCGTAACTGTTATAACCATAACTACATCATTTCAGAACGAGTTTAATATTATAATAGTTTATTTGGATGTAAAAAAACAGCATTGAGTTTTGACATGGCAGATAAGCAAAGACAACCCAAGATGAAGCTCCACTGGAAAAGTAAATGCCAGAACTCAGCAGGACATAATATGTGGTATTTAAACGTTACTTGACATCTCTTACCTCAGTGCTTTCGTTTGGATAACAAACACAAGGAAGTGAATTAAAGCTGAAGTGTGTAGTTTTATGTTTAAATACTTTCTCCTCTTAGTTATTTATGCAGAGATATGTAACGTACTTGTAAGCCATTCATAAACAAAATCCCGCGATAAAAGTCAAACTGCTTCAGTGGCGCAGTCAAAACTTCGCTGTTTGAGAATCCCGACCAGCCCGACACAGCAACACTGGCTCAACCAATGGCGTGAGTTTGGGGCGGGGCTACGTTATCGTTTGACCAATGGCGGAAAAGGAGCGCGTCCAATCCATCATTAAATACACACTTCACCTTTAATTTAGGAATTTTGTATGGCAACTGTGTCGTTTAGAATTAAAAGGCCATACACAATGACATGAAATACAAAAACATTCAACCAGAGCTTTTATTTTAAAATCGCTGGCAAGAAAATGGCACTAATTTTCTTGAAGAAAATAAACACCTAAGTGACTCTGGAAGCCCAGCTGGGTCCAAGTTTTGAGAAGCTAGAACAGGACCAAAGATTACTATTTCATAACACATGTTTGAGAAAATGCTGATTTTTTTTTTTCCAACACATTATATTATAATCCTATCTGAATGGTATAGCAAACAAATAAAATGTCACTTGTACCCTATATGTTTGTGTACACCCTCCAACTCGTTACATACAAAGGCCTCATTGGAGAAAATGGACATTCATTGGGTCGTACCATCAGACTGAATTGAGAGAGAAAGAAATGCTGGTCAAGCTGCAGTGCAAAAATGGTGGAGATTTGTGGCATAACGGAATCATCCCTGGAGGACCCAAACTCGTCCCACGCACCATAAACGCGAGGCTAAAATCAATATTTGCAGATGTGTTTGCCAAGCTTTAAACGACTGTGGCTGTTCTGAAACACTCAATTGCCATTTCGCCTCCTGCAAATCCATTTTCTACTCATAATTACATTGTAGTGTACTTGACAGGATACAGAAACCCTTTTTGGATAAAGGCCAAACGTATTCTGCTTACTCAGTTACAAGGCTAGCTGCTGATTTCATCCAAATGGATGCAGCGACAGAAAAGGGTGACTTATAATAATTTACACTTAAAAACTTCTCCCTCCTGTTGAAATGTGCAGGATTGTAGCATTCCATTAAGTATATATGTTTATAGACATCATTCTAATATATTCATATATATATAAAATATATCATCTAAAATAGCTTTGACAGTTTGGCTTTTGGAGTCAAAATATAAAATGTTAAAAATACAAAACAGCCATATTTGACTGTTTTCCTCTGTCCTTAAAAGTGTCTCATGTGTATACGAGTGTAGTTATGAATGTAAATTTGTGTTGGGAACAGACAGTCACATGCCCTGTTCATGCCGCCAGCGACTTGCATGTCACCATCCGCCGTACTGGTTGGTTGCTTGTTGTATCACATTTTTTACTGAACAAGAAATTAATGTGCTCTTTGTCAATACGGCATAAACGCTGGGCTATTTGGGTCCATATAGACTTAATTGTCATATGCATTGTTCTTAAATACTGTCCCTGCACATGATTAGAGAGATAAATTGCGATTCTCGACTACAGTTTCTGACGGAGGACTAATTGACTCACATTAAATGTGTCGCATTGTTGTACCTGGGCAAATTCCAATGACTTTGGGTCATTTCAAGCCGTCTGTGGTATGAACGGGGGTTTATTCTCAACTCTAGATCGTTCAGAGGCAACACTGTCAATGCTAGCTCCCTTGCCAGTAACAACCACAGTCGCTGCAGCAAAGTTCGGGAAACCATAAAGGGTTTATAGAGCTGCTGTGCTCACTATGGCCATCTACCATATATTAGCTCATTGTGATATCTCTATCTACTGTGATATCACCTAGACAGTGTTGAACGCAACAGGACCGTATGAACAGAACTCTTTACTGTACATACACTGACGAATCATATACACATAAAACGTGTGTTTTACAGGTATATTGGCTTCAGTGCTTCATGCAGTTTTGTTTTGGAGCCACCAGGACCAGTCGGTGGAGTAAGATCGCAGTCCAGCCACACCTGAGAGAGCCAAAGCCAGGTGCAGAGATTGCAGTTCATCTGTCCTCTCTTGGCAATAAAAGAAATATAAGACCGGGAGAACTGCTTCGTATGCCTTGAGATTCCTTTGTTTCTTTGGTCTCTGAGGATGAACCGTCTTTCTGAGCTGTTCCATACCTTAAATAAAGGGGGCAAAGCCCTCTGTTAATCCTATAGGAAGTCTCAGTGTGCAAAGAGGCCACTCTTAGACTGGCTGAGGCCTGTTTCTGAACAAATCCCGTTGTTATTGGTCCAGGAGGATGCTCATCAACAGCCTGGCAGGCCCGGCCCACAGCGTCTCCTACTCGTATCATCTCAAAAATGTTCTAAATATTAGACGCTGGGTGTTAACTGCTGTTGGGTCCGCCATTTAGGAAGTAGGTTGTCATTTCTCCTTTGCCTTTGACTTTCACAACGCCTCTGAACTCCAGTGTGTAGTTATACGAGCTGAGAACCTGGTAGAGGTCAGTTGTGACCTGACACAGAGAGAAATTAAAAGCATATAAGTTTTTATCAAGGACTGAAGAGTTTGTAAGGCAGAACTGACAGATCTACTATCTAAAATGATGAATATATTGAAGATTATACCACTCAGCATCATATTTTCTAAATTAAATCCATTGCTTGTTTCTTATTTATCAGCTTGTGCTGATTCCAATTGTGCCTGTTTTGCTTTAGCACATCACACTTTTTCACAAAATATGTGCATTTCATTTTCACATTTTTGAATGATTCTTGAAGGGATAGTTCACTTAAAAATGAAAATTACACCATGACGCATGTATGACAGTTAGCTAGAGATTACAGTTAATGAAGTTTTAAAAAATATATATTTTTCTTACAAAAATGCATCGGTTCACTTCAGAAGGCCGTTATTAACTACCTGGAGCGTATTGGAGCAATTTTTATGATGGATGGATGCACTTTACCTTGCTTAAAAATCTCAACACCCATTCACTGCCATTATAAAGCTTGGAAGAGCCAGGACATTTTTTTAACATAACTCTAAGAAGAATGTCATATACACCTAAGATGGCTTGAGGGTTAGTAAATCATGGGGTAATTTTCATTTTTGGGTAAAACATCCCTTTAAGACTTTATTTTTTAAACTCCTTTACAGACTGTAAGTTAAATAATACATTTGTATACTTCTTTTTGTCATTTGACTTCTTTTGTTATTTTGATAACAGCATTAAAGTAGATACATATACACTACCAGTCAAAAGTTTTTGAACGGTAAATTATTTATGTTTTTTAAAGAAGTCTTCTTTTCACCAAGCCTGCATTTATTTGATCCAAACTACAGGAAAAACAGTAAAAATGTTAAATATTTTTTTTACCATTTAAAATGACTCTTTTCTATTTGAATATATTTTAAAAAGTAATTTATTCCTGTGATTTCAAAGCTGAATTTTTAGCATCATTACATTGAATTAGAAATCGTTTGTAACATTATAAATGTGTTTATCATCACTTTTGAATTCCAAATTAAAGCATCCTTTCAAAAAAAAAAGTATTCATTTCTATAACTTCTCATTGCTCCCCTCATTTCATTTTTAAATATATTCAAATAAAAAGCAGTTGTTTTAAATAGTAAAAATATTTCACAATATTACTGCTTTTGCTGTATTTTGGATCAAATAAATGCAGGCCTGGTGAGCAGAAGAGACTTCTTTAAAAAACATTACAAATCTTACGGTCCAAAAACTTTCTGTCCTTACAGTATATAATATTCATTCTAATTCCATTCTAAGAACCGTATGACATGGAAAGTTTTTATTATCTGTAATAAATGTAATTTGATCTGGACAATCATAGAGACCAAAAATGCATCTCACCTGTATTCTCTCAGGGACCCCAGTGCTGTCCATACGGCTGGCTACATTCACAGTATTCCCCCATATGTCATATTGCGGTTTACGAGCCCCTATGACACCAGCCACGACGGGACCTATATTGAGACCTACAGTACAAGGTAATTCATGAGCTCTCATAACAACATGCTTTACATTTTACAACAGTAAAATATACGGGTCATTCTTCGCCTGAAAGAATATTTAAATCCTACAGAAAGCTTTTTTGAAAGGGTAAAGGGACCATAAAATGACACAAATGATAATTACAGATTTGACAGCTGGTGAAAATCTACTAGCAATTTAAGTGTGGCTAAGCTAAATCCTTACCGATCTTCATTTTGAAGTTATTGAAAGAGTGCTCATTGATGTACTTCATCTGGTCCATGAGGCGCATAGCGTAGTCGGCTAGAGCGCGAATGTGCGACCTTCCTGCTTTATCATAAGTGGAGTCATTAAGCCCAGACGCGGCCATGTAGGTGCTGCCAATGGTTTTGATCTTTTCTAGTTGACGAAACTGATCCTCACTAATGATCTGCAAGAAAAGTGAAATGAGGCAAAATGATGACTTTCATCTAGAAATGACAAGCTATTAAACCTCTACATTTTTAAAGATACAGTCAGTTTAAAAAGATGTGAAGACCCAGGTCTCTTTAATTTAGTTTGGTTTAATTTGAAACTGTTGCAAAGTAAATTAAATATCTTTAATGCAAGAACTAAAATCTAGTTTAAAAATAAGAGCTGTTTCCATTTATTTATTAAAAAATTATAATAAATAAAAACACATTAATAACCACACATACACTACCAGTAATTTTTGAACATTAAGATTTTTCATGTTTTTTAAATAAGTCTCTTCTGCTCACTAAGCCTGCATTTATTTGATCCAAAGTACAGCAAAACAGTAAACTGTTCAGCAAATATTTGTACTATTTAAAATAACTGTTTTCTATTTAAATATTTTAAAAAGTAATTTATTCTTGTGATCAAAGCTACATTTTTAGCATTATTACTCCAGATTTCAGTGTTACATGATCCTTCAGAAATCATTCTAATATGCTAATTTGCTGTTTAAAAATATTTATTATTATTATTATTATTATTATTATCAATATTTAAAACTGTTGAGTACATTTTTCAGGATTGTTTGATGAATAGAAAGATCCAAAGATCAGCATTTATCTGAAATAAAAAGCCTTTGTAACATTATACACTATACCAATCAAAAGCTTGGAGTCAGTATATATATTTTTTTGGTATTAAGATTATAGAAATTAATACTTTTATTTAGCAAGGATGCTTTGAATTGATCACAAAGCTCTCCTCAGCTGTTTTCAACATAATAATAATAATAATAATAATAAATGTTTTTTGAGCAGCAAATCAGAATATTAAATATATAATAATAATATAATAATGATTTCTGAAGGATCATGTAACTGGAGTAATTCAGCTAAAAATTCAGCTTTAAAATCACAGCAATAAATTACATTTTAAAATATATTCAAATAGAAAGCAGTTATTTTAAATAGCTAAATATTTCAAAATTCAGTTTTTGCTGCAATTTGGATTAAATAAATGCAGGCTTGCTGCAGAACAGACGTCTTTAAAAACATTAAAAATCTTACTGTTCAAAAACATTTGACTGGTAGCGTATATACATATTTTATGAAAAATACATTTAAATTTAGATGACTTTATATTGATTATTATTTTTATGATTGATAGTCTTTTCAACACCAACTGCAGCTTTTGCAAATAAGGTTTAGAAAATGAGACACTACGAAGTTAATCAATTATACTGTATCACACTCAAAAGTAGCTTAAAAGCATTGCACCAGTTCTAAGACTTGTCCGAAGTTGCTGTACCTCATCGAAGTCAGCGATGATCTCGTTGAGGAGTCTCAAGCACTCCACACCTTCATTATTGGCCTCCAGTTCCACGTAGAACTCAGAGAAGTTGCTGATAGAGGCAAACATGACGGCCACACATTCGCACGACTGATAATACAGCTCGTCATTCCGCCGCTCGCGTGCCAGAAAGTGTGCGGCCACATCTTTGGGCAAAATGTTGTGGAGAAGCCGACGGTTGTAGGCCTGAAGTTCTTCCATCTCCTCCTTTTCCTCTGTGGCCTACGAATACAACATAAATAGAGGATGATGCTACAAATAACAGAAGAGTAGAGCAAACAACTTGATAAATGCTGTATTGCTGCTTTTTGTTTTCTTTGCGTACAAAAATTATTCTTGTAGTTTGGTAAAATTAAGGTTGGCTACGTAAAAAGACCTTTCTGGGCCTTGAGCACGGTAGCTGCATCGCTGTCTATGCAGGGTCAGAAAGCTCTCGGATTTCATAAAAAATATCTTAGATTGCGTTCCGAAGATGAACGAAGGTCTTACGGGTTTGGAACGACATGAGGGTGAGTAATTAATGACAAAATTTTCATTTTTGGGTGAACTATCCCTTTCATATATCTATCTGAAAACATCTGCATTATTACAAAGACATACACAGATAAACACACCTGTAACTTCCAGAGAAAGTCCAGTCTGGCTGTAGACTCCACCTGCTGCGCATGAAGGTAAAGCGCCAGCACAAAGACCGTGATGACGACTGGAGTCATGATCTTTAAAGGAACCCGAGTGTCTGTCATACAGCTACAACACAGAGAGCACTGAGAGTCAACAATTTCACACTAAAAGGCAAAAGCATGATGATCAAAAGTGTTCAAATCAAATCAAAACTATGTTAATCTGTTAACATGATTAACATCATACCACAACACTATCAGGCGACACGGTCACTGCATGTAGTGACGGCTATCTTCATATTAATGCAATGAAAACAACAAGCTCAATGGCATTTCTTTGAGATCAGTGTTTCAATTTCACTGATTTTATCTTACCTCGTTCCATTAATATACTTTCTGTGAAGACAAAGAAAAAGGAAATGCATCAGAAGGATAGAGGACAGCAGACTTTATCTTCAAGATAAAGTAGAACTGATATGACAAATCAGCAAGTAAACACTCTACCACAGGAATAAATTACATTTTAAAACATTAAAATGTAAAATATTTATTTTAAACTGTAATATTTCACAATATTACAGTTTTACTGTTTTTTATTAAATAAATGCAGCCTTGGTGAGCATAAGGGACTTTTTTCAAAAACAACAACAACATCATCACAAGACACAACCTTAATGTTAAAATAAATCTATATTTTATAGAATATACTGTATGATGATGACAAAATTGTGCAACTTGTCTAAAATCTAGATACTCACATGGCATTAGCCATGACCAGCAGGTCCACGTTGTCAAAAAGGCTGACCTCGGGCACCTCCATGATGAGCACGTACAGGATCTCGATGAAGAGCATTAAGAAGAGTTTACCAATACTGCTGACCTGTAGGAACACTGAGCAGGCCAGTAAACTGAGCAGCACACATGAAGAGAAATACTGCAGAAAGAGAAAAACATTCAGAGATTAGTCTTTCGCTTCACCCTTAACTTGTTCCATATATGATTTATCAAAAGACAACCATTTTAGAGCAGTGCCTAAAATTTCAACCATGAAAAATAAATGGAAAGGCCTATCACTGCTGGGAAATATTGATTAAAGATGTTAGACATGGAGCCTGGCACTATTCGTTGGTTTTAAGCTGGTCCAAACGAGTTTGTATCTAGTTCAAGCTGCTCACTGACTACGTAAGCGAATAGTTCACCCAAAAATGAGTATGTACTCACCCTCAGGCAATCCAAAATAATGGGTTTGTTTATTCATCAATTAATTGATGGACTGAAGTTGTTTTGAATTACTTATAAATTATTATGATGTTTTTATCAGCTTGGACTCATTTTGACAGCACCCAATGACTGCACAGCATTCATTGGTGAACAAGTAAAGCTACATTTTTCCAAATCTCATTCACATCTTAGATGGCCTGAGGGCGAGTACATTTTCAGCAGAATTTTTTGGGTGAATTATTTATTTAACCATCCATTATGTTACAAAACTTGAACTGGATCTGAGAACAGTGCCACACCTCTGGGAAATTGCAGGTGGGTGATGAGCTGTTGCAGAGTCTATCCTGAGACCAGAGAGAGTAGTTGAAGGAAGAACTGCGGACATGGCAAGCATTCACATTGCTGGGGCTGATGTTAAACTCCCGCCCTAAACACGTCTTCAGGTCATCCGTACTGCAGGTGAACTGAAGGACAGATGAAAACATTTCTCAGATGAAGATAAGTGACAGTATTTCATTTAATTAACCACTACAGATCACATCAGTAACAAACTGTGAAGTGCTTCCATGTCAAAAGTCAATTAGTTAGAAGCATATGATTTCATATAATGCTATTAGCAATGCTATACATGATTGCAGAACTAAAGATGTCTATTTTTGCAGTTATGTCTCTACTCCTGTAACTCTTTAAATATTGTGAGAAAGATTAAGTGTTAGTTGCATGGCTATTTGGCTACATAGTGTCTGTATCACTAAATGTTGCACAAGTGTATGAAATAACTAAATATCAGAGGCATTTAAAGGAATAGTTCACCCAAAAATGAAATTTCTCTTATTAATTACTCACCCTCTTGTTGTTCCAAACCTGTAAGACCTTTGTTTATATTCAGAACACAAATTAAGATGTGTTTGATAGATTCGAAAGCTTTCTGACCCTGCATAGACAGCAAGGTCTTACGGGTTTGGAATGACATTAGGGTGAGTAATTTATGACAGAATTTTCATTTTTGGGTGAACTATCACTTTAAGGCACAGAATCTTGAGGTTAAGACTTGTGAGACTCACAATGTTAATGAAAGCGGAGAGAAAGACCAGGACGATTGTAAAAACCCCCACCAGGGTGCTGTTGAGTCTAGACTGAACGATCCTTTTTGACAGAGTTTGCAGAGGCACAGGGAAAAACTGTCAACAGAGAGAAACATGAATTGAGTTTCACAATATTACTAAACATAACAGTATCCGAGAACGATTTTCGACTGCGTTATAGCTACCGAAAGGGTAAATTTTTGATAATTATTGACTTAGAGAGTCTAGAGAATTGTACTGCAGTGTTTTTCTCTGTTCCAACTGGCCTCCATTAACCAGTTAATAGGTGCTCAAACTTCATCGGCCAATGGCGACCATGTTTTTTGAGATACACAAATGTCCATATAGACACTTGTCGCACTTTGGGCCAAGACCGTGCACAGTAATTTTCACATTGATAGTTAATGGTTGCGTAGATACAGCCATTTTTATGTTTTTTCTCCTCATATAGCGCCATCAAGTGGCCAAAGTCTGCGATTTTTGTCCTGTGACATCAGAGTGAGCACTTACATAAGTGTTCTTAAGAGTTTGGTTGAAGGTATCTCATTCCGTTGAGGAGTTATAGGCATTTTACTTTCGAACATTTTGGCATCCCTTTGTTACGGCGAGTTGAAAGTTTGACTTTTTTTTAAATTATTGATATTCGCTCTCCAGTGAATCTTTCTACACTGGTTTGGTTCTGATCGGGCGAAAAACCTAGGACTAGTTCGGAAAAGTAGGCTTTGCAACAAATCCAAAATACCTGAAAATTTCACCAGGCTCACGAATCTGAGGCATGTGTGAGCCTCTTTGTCCAGTGTGAGCCAAGGATTTGGTAGTACTCACACCGCCATAAGACACTTGAGCATGCGACTGACGGTTTAGGAGTTATGAGCAATTTAGTATTTTTGATCGTTGTAGCACCCCCGTCAGGCTGATTGGGGCGAGCCTTGGTGACGTTGTTGGCGGTGTGAGTACTACCATCCCTCCAAGTGTCATGTCTCTACGACTTATGGTTTGGTCTGCATGATTAAAAATTCTCAATGGTTTTGTAAAACAACACCCTTTTTACCTTGCCAAAATGAGCTCTGCAAAAATCATCTCATTCGGAGGTGTTGTTCCTTTAAATGCAAATGAGCTCTGCTGACCCCGCCCCTCTCTTCTCTCTGTGGAAAGACGGTCTTGTTTACATTAGCCGCATTTAGCCGTGTTTAGCCGCTAAACTTCCTAACTACCACGTTATAAGGAAAGGCGATCGGAAAAATTAATAAAAAAAACGCTTATACTCACTTCTGCTGTAAGTGAAGCTGGATCATGAATGATTCGCGCAAACATATGTACGGATATATGTAGATCGGGAGGCGCATTCCATTCACAAACAAACATAATTTACTGCATCTTCAGCGGCTCAGATGTCGGGAGCAAATGACGACCACTATGTTCATTATTACATCCAGCAACACAACACCTCAATCGCTCAATCGGAGATATTCTTGTCTAACTTACATCCCTGCTCCGACATGGAAACATGGAAAGTTACTGAACTGTGACAGCTGGTCTAAGGTAAGAGCTAATGTCAATCAACTATTGTCGGAGCGGCCTCTGTCGGTGTGACGGCACACCGACAGGCATCTGAGAACGGCTCGATTTGAAAAAGGGGATATTACTTTTACAGATTAATTAAAAACCACTGCATGGATTTTTATCATTATAGAGTAGATTTGTACATACACTGCCAACACACATTAATGTTCAAACAACATGAAAAAGTGAACTTAGCATCCGATGACCCCTTTAATGAAAAGTAAAAAAAAAATAAATAAAAAAATACACATATATATATATATATATATATATATATATATATATAGATAGATAGATAGATAGATATATAGACAGATATTTTTGTTTTGTTTTGTTTCACCTGAAAAAAAGTATCCCCATTCCAACAAAAAATATTTTGAAATGACAACAACATTGTAATGATATAAAATGTTTCTTGAGCACTAAATCAGCATATTACAATGATTTATGAAGGATCATGTGACACTGAAGACTGGAGCAATAATGCTGAAAATTCAGGTTTGTCATCACAGCAATTACACTTTGAAAATATATTTAAATAGCAAATAGTTATTTTAAATTGTAATTATAATTTACAATATTACTGTAATTTTTACTGTATTTTTGATTAACTAAATGCAGCCTTGGTGAGCACTTCTATTTCTATATATAGTGTCTATAAAACATAGCACAAAAAGACCTTATGGATCTTGTGGGTTTGCAGAGATTTTGTGGAACAGGCTTTTATGTAAGAGTTTTTACGGGTCAGGAAGTTCAGAATCTAATTCCACAGCATCTCTAAGGAAAGACCCGCGACGCCCCTTGCCGCCCATGGAGCAATGCAGTGACAGTTCCACCTCAGTGTGCACAAATGAGCTGCCAGCGCTTTATTGTGTCTCTGGCTTTGCTCTGTATGACTCATTTGTCTCTGGAGACCTGCTCAAAGTTACGCAGCTAAAAGCCCAATATCAATCAAACCCGCTCAGGTTATTTTAGTGGAGAATGTGAAGGTTGATAAACACTTGGATTTAGCAATAACATGTCTGTAAGAGTGTTAGGAAATGGTCTGTGAAGGACGTGTTAAGGCGTATTGTTTTTCTTTTTCCCGCATTGTTTGTAGATGCCATGTTGCTCAAGGTTTGTCCTTTTTGTTGATTTTATTATATAATAATTATTACTATTATTCAGAATTTCATAATATTGCACATTAACATTACATAGGTCATACAATAGCAACATTTCACTCACCCCAAAACAAGAATAAATGGCTGAGATGAACATGACCGCCATCAGGAGGACCAGGCACAGCATATAGAAGCCAACCATCAACCCAGAGCTGCAAAAGCAACACACAGGTAAATAGAAAACAGCTGTGTGTCACTTTAAACACAACTATTATATGTCATAATTAACATAGGGCCTAATGGAGAGGTGAGCCTGCTTTGGCTGTTTTGGCTCCTCAGGTACTAACTGTCTTCACCTTTACAAAGTCGAAATGAATGAAAGCTTCTGTGTATGAAAGCTGTGTGACATTCCCATTCAAAATCAAACAAAACCTTCTCTAAGCCTGTGGCTTGTTTGAATGGACTAGAAAACATTCGCCAAGATCAGGTATTTAACTGAAGTGTACTTACTGTGGCACAATGACGATCTGAATGAAGCAGATGAATAAAAAGACGAGGGAGGCGCAGGCTACGTATGCTCCGAACCTGGCGTCTACCTGTTTGGAGTACTGAGAGATGGTGAGGAAAGAGGAGAGAAAAGAATTGGGTTACAAATACAGTTTAAATAGCATGTGAAAGCAAGTAGTGTTTTATGGACTGATGGGTGTGGATGTGTTGATGTTCATTGTTTACTTCGGGTTTTTACTGAAAGGCTCCCAGGGCAAACTTTTCCAGCTCTTTGTGAAAACTGGATGATTTTTAAAGGAGAAGTTCACTTCCAGAACAAACATTTACAGATAATTTACTCACCCTCTGGTGATCCAAGATGTCTGTCTTTCTTTCTTCAGTCAATAAGAAATTCTGTTTCTTGAGGAAAACATGTCAGGAATTATCTCCATGTAGTGGACTTCAATGGTGCCCCCAAGTTTGAACTTCCAAAATGCAGTTTAAATGCAGCTTCAAATGGCTCTAAACAATCCCAGCCAAGGAAGAAGGGTTTTATCTAGCAAAACGATCGGTCATTTTCGAAACAAACTGACAACTTATATACTTTTTAACCTCAAACGCTCATCTTGTCTAAGTCTGTGTAAACTCTATTTTTTTCCTGTTCAATACGGTCAAGACAGTTAGGCTGTAGAAGTACCGACCCAGTGTTTATAAAGTGAACATGCAAAGATGATCAAACGCCCTTTACAAAAAAAGTTAAAACAGCGATGTAGGATGATTTTGACGTTGAAAACCACACGGGAGTTTTTCAATAAACCCTAACTGCATTGACCCGGATTACACAGACTACGCATGTGCATCGCAGAGCTAGACAAGACGAGCACTTGAGGTTAAAAAGTATATAAATTGTCAATTTGTTTCGAAAATGACCGATCGTTTCTCTATATAAGACCCTTCTTCCTCGGCTGGGATCGTTTAGAGACATTTAAAGGTAATTCCTAAAATGTTTTCCTCAAGAAACATAATTTCTTATCGACTGAAGAAAGAAAGACATGAACATCTTGGATGACAAGGGCGTGAGTAAATTATTTGTTGTGGAAGTAAACTTCTCCTTTAAAAACATTTTACAGATGTTGCATACACAAAGAGCCATTTCAAACCCATTAAATATTTTATCAGAGTATAATTAGAAAAAAATAATGTATTATAAGATTTTCACTGTTACGTTTTAAAACATATCCAGGCCAGGACCCTCATTTATCAACAGTGGGTAAAAAAGATTCTAAATTTTGTCCTGCGAATGACATTTAGAATGTGTGTAAGTACAAAAAAATCTGTATTTATCAAATGTGCACACGCGGTTCTTCCGCACACCAGTTGTTGATAAATCTCACTCGTTCTTAAGCACCACGCTTGTTCACGTTCATGGTCATTTGCATTCATATGGTGACAGCACCTTCCTTTATAAATGACGTGAATGTATACGTCCTCACCGAAATCACGGCAAAGAAAGTGGTACTGACTGAGAACACAATTTGTGCTCTTACTAAACAAATAAGCACAGTCTTTAAAAATGCATTCTCTGCACCAAATCTTCCAGCAAAACGAGATAAGCCATGACACTGTAGCTACATTTCAAAATGACTTTCTAGCCGTACTGCCAAAAAAAAGAAAAATAAAAGAAACGCTTATCTTACTTACTATTTTTTGTCCTTTTTCTAGTCAAAATATCTAAAAAAAAAAAAAACATTCTTAAATCATGATGCATTTACTAGACAAGCACGCAAGTCTTGTTTCTAAAAAAAAAAACATCTAAATTAAGTGAATTTTGCTTAAAACAGGTCAAATTATCTGCCAGTGAGGTAAGAAAAATAATGGTTTAAGAATATTTTACTTACATCTTTTTGCTTAACTAGTAAATGTATCTTGATGTAGGAATTTTTAGATATTTTGACTAGAAACAAGACAAAAATTCAAAGTAAGATAAGGGTTTTTTTTGTTTGTTTTTTTTACAATTATGTTTTTTTTTTTTTTTTGCAATGTCTTTTATAGCTTTTCACACCAATTATGCGAATGTCTAGCTTGAACTATAAAATTACTAATTGATTATTTGCAATTAAAGGACACAGGAAACACACACCGGCACTTTTTTTGTAGTATCGCCATTCTACCACTAGATTCTCTGCGTAAGCATGCTCAAAGTTGTGCTTATATTTATACACATTCCTACGTGTAAGTACAAGTTAGTAGATCCCACACACTGTTGATAAATGAGGGCCCTCGAATTCACAACTGTAAAATGTCCTAATATTTCCACGTTTTCTAGAATGACGGAAATCCTTAAAAAAATTTGATATTTAAAAACTGTTTGTGTAACTCAGTTGCAATTGTGCTTGGTTTGTTTAAAAAGAACTAAACTAAACTAAACTAAACTAAAATAACACATAAGTCTTACTTAATTCTTCAGAAATCATTCTAATATGCTGATTTGGTTTTCAACATTTATTATTATTAATGTTATTAATATTAGTAATTTTTAATGTTGAAAACAGTTGTGCGGCTGCTTAATCTTTTGTCGAAAAAAAAAAAAAAGAAAAAGCATTTATTTGAAATAGATATCTTTGGTAACAAATCTTTCTGACCCTAGACTTTTAAACAGTAGATTATGTAAAATATCTAAAAAATTACATCAAGTAAATTTCTTCAAAGGCTATGGTAAATAACTCTTCAGCTAAGACTATGGAAGATAATTGCTTCATTCATGAGCCTAAAATAGACGTTCTGAACACAGACAATGAAAGCAACAAAAGCAATAATTATCTCCACTACAGATTGGAGGCAAGTCTCTGAAAGAGCCAGAAGCTTAAGTACCAGCATACAACCAGCTAAAAGTGAATGTGACTGCAGATAGAGGATGAGAACATAAATGCAGAGGCTGAGAAACTTCCTTCCTGTTACCCTTTCATCACTATCTTCACAAAGAAACCTAGCCTCCTACACTGTCACAAAAACTTGGAAAAGTTTGGGCATCTCTCTGAGGAGGGGGAGGTCAGTGGTGACAAATGCTTTGAAGGTAACACCACAAAATGACTTAAATCACAGTGCAGCATAAAGACGTCAGTCTCTGACTCATTCCGAACTTGGACCTTGAATTTCATTGCCTCTATTCATCTTAGCAGCATGCCACATCTTTAAGCTATGCTGAACACGTTTAGGCCATCTGCACAATAATACTAAATTAATGAATTCTGACTGGCTCTCTGCCCTATTTTTTGCTATGCAAATTGAAGGAACACTTTACCAGGTACATTAACTAATGATCTGTTAAATGGTTAGTTCCTGATCACAAATCATGCAACTTACAACATAAATTCCTAGAAGGCTAAATAATTTTAGCTTGATGACACATTTAAATCAGAAGAACTGGCAACTATTCCTTTTTTAATAATAAAAAGAATAAATGTTTAAGCTTGCAAGCCATAAACACAATGTAAGGTGCAAATCGAGATTTTCAGTGGACAACAATGTGAAAAATGTTTATTGTGGCCTACTCTTCACAAGGTTTCACATAGTGCATAATTTATATAGACTACTTCTATAATGTTTTTGTCATTTGTGAAGCTTGAAAGATGTGATCAGTGCTATTTTAGTATTCATTCTAGAGCTGTCATTAACAGTTATTTTGGTAATCGAGTAATCAGTCGATTATTCTGATGATTAATCAAGGAATCTGAGGGTGCAAAAAATCGAAATATTGAGAAAATTCCCTTAAAAATTGTCCAAATAAAGTTCTTAATAATAAATATTACTAATCAAAAATTAAGTTTTGATATATTTACAGTAGGAATTATACAAAATATTTTAATGGAACATGATCTTTATTTAATTTCCTAATGATTTCTGGCATAAAAGAAAAATCGATAATTTTGACCCATACAATGCGTTTTTGGCTATTGCTACAAATATACCCCAGCGACTTAAGACTGGTTTTGTGGTCCAGGGTCACACATAATAGTAATAAAGTATCTAAAGCAAGTAATATATGGCTATATATGGTAAGCAAGTAGTATATGATTTTATTGAACAAAAACTGTTAAAATACATAATGTATTATTAAAAAAAAAAAGCTAATGTATATTACATATTATAACAAATGACTGCTGAGGGCGCCAATGGCTTGACGATTGTTTCTACAATTTACAGTGTGATCTAAACCTTGTTTAATATTGGCTAATTAACATTTAATTCAAATGTCCACTCAATTACTAATATTTGGCCGTTTTTTTTACAACAGAAATGCCGCAGCTACTGTAATTTCTTGAATATGTTGACATCAAAATGTGTAAACTCAGAGTGAGGGTTTGAGCTTTTATTATGAATTGCGATAACAGCCTATTGAGAAAGATACTGATGTATTCCCCTGTTTTTTAATTGGTTTATAAATGGTTAGAACCTTAGAAATCTGATGAAATGTTATTCCCAGATGAACGTTATAATAAATCAAATGGGCCAATTTGCAGTCAAGGATTTATTATAATCGAGTATTCGAATTGAATCGAAGATTCGTGGCAGCCCTAATTCATTCTATACTATTTTACTATCTATTAATATTTTGCTTTTATTTGTATATTATCGTATTAATATTATTATTAGTAGTATTAGTTTTTGTTATTTGAATTTTTGTATGAATTTTGTTATTTGCTTCTATCTAGTTTTAATTTATTTTTGTTTCAGTGTCAGTAATTTCAGTATTTCAACTTAAATTCACTTGTTTCAGTGAGTTGCACCATTTCTAATTTTCTTTTCATTTAATATTTCCATTTCAATTCAAACAAAAAATAATTTTTAAATGGATAGTTCACCCAAAAATAAAAATTACCTCATGATTTACTCACCCCCTAACCATCCTAGATGCATATGACTTTCTTCTTTCAGACAAGTACAATCTGAGTTATATTAAAAAAATGTCCTGGCTCTTTCAAGCTTTATAATGGCAGTGAATGGGTGTTGAGATTTTGAAGACCAATAAAGTGGATACGTCTATCATAAAAAGTACTCCACATGACTCCGAGGGGTTAATAAAGGCCTTCTGAAGCAAATCGATGCATTTGTGTAAGAAATATATCCATCTTTAAAACTTCAGAAACCATAATCTCTAGCTTCCGCTAACTGTTATATGCACGTTCATGAGAGAGTTTTTCCGTTTTGGAATGACATGAGCGTGAGGAAATGATGACAGAATTTTTTCCAATGTATGGAAAAGAGCAGTGTGAAAATTAATGCTAAATCTTATTATTGAAGCTGGTCACTGACATGAAAGCCATACCTTCTTCTCCAGATCAGGTTCTCTGAATGTCAGCAGAAATTTCTTGACATGTTCAGACCGTAATCGATCAATGCTTCGAGCGTCAATGGCACGACCCAGAAACTCGTCCACCTCATCCTCAGGGTTCAGGTTTTCTTGCGTGTTTCTGAAAATGAAATGTCTAAATAACAAGACGAGACACAGTTTTTCCACCTTCTTCCTCCTCTCTTAGTTATCCTTTAACTTAATACTATACAGCCAGACCACCAAAAAGCAACAGCACGAGACCCCCTAAAAACACATAATGACAGCGTTAAGGGCAGCTCAGAATCACCATTGTTACTAGCCTTGATGTGAACAGCAATTTTGTCTGCAAAACTGGGTTGATTACATAGAGAAAGAACAAATCATCTGCTAAAGATTTCAATGCCTTGCAGTCATGTTCATGCAATTCAGTAACTACTAAATCACATCAGCAAATCTAAGCATTTGAAACTTAAGCAATCAAGGAGTATGGGACAATTTAGCATTTGTATTCAAATATTGAAAGTGTTAATTTGACAGAGAGGTATCAAAATGGACATGTAATGGATTTGTAGTCACATAGTTACAGGATAAATCTTGATTATGAATTGCCTATAGAAGCAAACTGTCTTGCCTATCTGTATTCATATGTTTAGATAAATGCTGACTAGTTAAAATGCAAGACAAGCACAGTGATACATGCATAAGTATCAAGAGACCCAGAACTCCAGGTTCTGGTACTTTTCAACACCTCTGGAAAAGTGATGGATATGCTCACACTACATGCATGTGTTAATTAGCTCATTGGTAGTTGGCAGTTCAATCATATTTGAATATATTTTAGTGTCTTATTAAGTAGTCCTGCATGGAATTTGTGCCAACAGCTCAGCAGTTTTCTGAAGACAAGAAACACACATAATTTACGAAGTTCTACATCTCCCCCGTCCCTGGTGGGTTTTTTTTCCATTTGTTCTTCCAAATTAGAGTTACAGTAATTAAAGTGCCCATATTATGCCATTTCGAATATTGCCTTTCGTGCAGTGCATAATGTAGCTGGATGTGAAAATAAGAAGCCAAAAGTGCACAATAAGTTATTGTCTCCCAAAAGAAAGAATCGACTTTGTACAGCCTAAAGGAGTTGTTAATAATTAGAATCCCATTCTCTGATGGCTACACATCATGGGGTAACATTTGCATAATGCCTTCCTATGTTCTACATTGGTCGGTTGCGAACAACTTGACCTGCACTCAACCATGTAATTTTACTGATGATTGCTTCTCTAATCTCAGGGAGTTCAACGTGGGATTCACAACGCTTGCTCTTGAAAGATGGCTGAGTACCCAGTTTATTTGGACCAGCTGGCTCCACTGAACCACATCCTGAAAGTATGATAAATAATAGATGTTTATATTTTCTATCGAGTGTTCAACTATGACAATGAGCGTACCATTTCTGACGCGCACTGCACGCGTTAGACCAATCACAACAGACTAGGCCATCTGACCAATTAGAGCAGAGCAGATTTACAGAAAGGAGGGGTTTAGAGAGACTGAATCTTTGAACTGCTTCCAACGAATCCTTTGAGAATCGCTGGAAAATTAGGTGACGATAAACGCATATTTTGAGAAAACAAATGCGTTGTTTGACCTTGCATGCATGTAAACCTATTGAAGGAGACTCCCAAAACAATATTAGGAACATTACAAAAGCATAATAGGGGAACTTTAAATGTCTTTTAACATTTTTGCTATAGTAAACTCAATTTTGCAGTTTTACCCCCATAATCAGCAGCCCTACTTATATAACACTGAACATAACCAGCAGAGTTTAGTTGCTGAAGTATTTTGATATATATATAATTCAACTAATGCATTCAGAGTCTGTATTGGTTATTTTATAACCAATAAACTGCTTTGAATGAACCATATTCAACCACATTTGAGAGTGTGCACTTTAAGTTTCATAACATTATTTTTTACTTATTTGAAGTGTTATATAATGCAAAGCTGTATGTGCACCATTCAAAATTCTGGGGTCAGACTTTTTATTTTTTTATTAATACTTCTTATTAGAAATTAGATCTTTTATTATCTTTTAATGCAAGGATGCATTAAATTGATGAAATTTGACAGTTAAAATTGATGCTTGTTTACTGTTCAAGTGCATTTGAACTATTTATCAAAGAATCCTGAAAATGAAAAAATAGTTTCACGAAAATATTACACCACAACTGTTTTTGACATCAGTAATAATAAGAAATGTATGATTTCTAATATGTGACACTGAAGACTACAGTAATGACTGCTCAAAATTCAGCTCTGCCGTTCATTCATACAATTTAAAAAGTCTTACAGTTTAATATGTTTCACAATATTACTGTTTTTACTGTATTTTCAGCAAATAAATGTAGTCTTGGTATGCATTAGAGACTTCATTCAAAAACCTAGCTGACCCCGAACATTTGAACAGTAGTGTATAAGAGATGAATTCTGTAATGAACTATTAATAAAAGAATTGGCATGCAGGGTGGAGGTAGGAAGATGTGCTCCATATACTCACTTGTCTTTGGGATCCTCAAATCCCTGAAAAAAATTGAAACAAAAAATGCATTATACATCAATACAGAATGGATGAGCATTAAGAATGCCTGCATTTGTACAATCAGCACAACAGTGACCTCTTCTGGAGGAACTCAACAAAAAAAAGTAATAAAATTTCACGATTAAAAGGCTCGAGTGAATCCAAAGCTACCTTCCCTGGAAAAACTGGAACATGTTTGTACCACAAACTTCTCTTCTTGTTGGAGTAATAAAAAAAAAAAACAACAATTTACCCAACACTCCATTCCAAAACGAGCATAAATCTCTATTAGTTTTTTCTACTGTCATACTGCAAATAAGAAAACAGTGACTAATACATTAACAAAAGAAAAACAGAGAGAATAGAGAGGTTGGAGAATACAAGAAATATACATAAATTAAAACTCTGCAAAGTTGAAAACAGAGCTGCTGTGAGACCGATAATATATTTAACCGAATACAAGATGACTGACATTGTGTATAAACAAGCTGAGAGCTGATTCAGGTGGCTTGATTTATGATCACAAGTTTTTTTGGATGAATTTAAATTCAGACCCCAATGAGAACAGAAGCAAACAGAGCTGGCTGATGAGGCATTGATTTATCGTGGTTGGAGGACATGGAATACATGGAGAAGAAACCAAATAGGCTCATGTTTCACCGGTGTTTTAGCAGTTAGTGTTTTGTCTTTTCCTCAAAGGGTTTTAAGTATTATTTCACTCAAAGAATAGATACTGCCTACAAAGATATCTGGTCGGTTTACACAGGCAGCATGAGTCACAACTGATTTTAGCCAAGTTTGATACACAGCACATACAAATGTTGTATAAAATAACTTGAATTCAGTAAAAAACAATATACAAACATTTGACACCAGTCAAAAGTTTTTGAACAGTAAGATTTTTAATGCCTTTTTAAAGACGTTTCTTCAGCTCACCAAGCCTGCATTTATTTGATCCAAAGTACAGCAAAAACAGTAACATTTTGAAATATTTTTACTATTTAAAATAACTGTTTTCTATTTGAATACATTTTCAAATTAATTTATTCATGTGATCTCAAAGCTGCATTTTTAGCATCATTACTCCAGTCACATGATCCTTCAGAAATCATTCTAATATTCTGATTTGCTGCTCAAAAAAAAAAAAAAAAAAATTATTATTATAGTAGATTTTTTTCAGGTTTCTAATTAGAAAGTTCAGAGGAACAGCATTTACCTGAAATAGAAAATGTTTGTAATAATGTAATGCCTTTATCTTCACTTTTGATCAATTCAAAGCATCCTTGCTAAATGAAAGTATTAATAATAAATAAAAATGTTCCTTGAACAGCAAACCAGCATATTAGAATGATTTCTGAAGAATTACGTGGCACTGAAGACTGAAGTAACGATGCTGAAAATTTAGCTTTGATCACAGGAATAAATTACATTTTAGAAATATATTCAAACAGAAAGCAGTTATTTTAAATAGCAAAAATATTTCACAATATTACTGCTTTTGCTGTATTATGGATCAAATAAATGAAAGCTTGGTGAGCAGAAGAGACTTCTTTAAAAAACATTAAAGCCCTTTTTAGGTTTAAAGACCATAAAAATACATATATTCAAGTGTGGCCAGAAGCTATTTCAAACATTTGACTTTTTACTGCAGTATTTGTATAGAAAATTGCTACTTGTATTGTTATTCACTCCTGAAAACCAGTAATATGAGAATCCCAGTCTCTACAATAAGTGCTCTGGATAAAAGCATCTGCTAAATGACTACATACTTAATATATCAAAAGACAGAAACAGACTGAATGATCCCATTAAATATCAAATGACCATTTTAATGGTCATTTCCAACTAAACATTAAACTACGAGAGTAAAAAGCTTCCATGAGACAAGTTGCTAGATGCATAATAATAGTCACTAAATTTATAGTTTCAGATGCACTCCCACACACAGGCCTCTATGCATTCACTCAACAGAGTCTATAACCCAGTCAGTATGTTGATGTGTTACAGCATTTGTTTCTCTCCTTCGGCTGAGCAACACCTTCTGGGCCAACGCAACCCTCCAGACAATACAACAGACAAAAACAGGTGCTGTTGATATTATGAAACAGATATTCTGTTCGTCAGAAAACACCACATGTTTATCTGCCTTCATCAATGCTCAGTGTTTGTGTAGGCGGGACAGATATCTGGCAATTACATGCCAGTCTGAGCTCCAGCAGGATATATCGAGCCGGGTTTATCTGTGCCACTATCAACGGAACTGCACAAATAATTACAAACAGGTTCCCACTATCTGCTGTTCGTTGGACAAACACATATTCCAACCACAAAATACAAATGTATACCAACCCCCTGCTGGTGGATGTTGTAACTACACCATTTATTTTCAATAAGCAGCTTTCAAAACATACTGCTCTCTCTGTATCATCGTTCAAAATTTGAGGTCTGTAAAAACGTCTCTTATGCTGACCAAGGCTGCCTTTACTTGTTAAAACAGTAATGTTAAAATATTATTACAATTTAAAATAGTTTTCTATTTTAATGCTTTAAAATATAATTCATGCTAGAGATGGCAAAGCTGAATTTTCATCAGTCATTACTCCAGTGATTTAGAAATTATTGTAATATGCTAAGAAACATTTTTTTATTATTATTATCGATGTTGTAAACAGTTGTGCTGCTTAATATTTTTGTGGAAAATGTGTAAAGAAAAAACAGCATTTAATTGGAATAGTATTTTTTGTAACATTATAAATGTCTTTGCTGTCATGTTTGATCAATTTAATACATCCTTAAAAATCTTACTTTAAAACTGTATTTCATTATAGTATCTTAGATGATTTCTAGAGCGCTGATGATTGTGATTTTCTGTTTTTCATTTAAGTTTTTTACTTTTAAATTTAATAAATGAGAATGGTAACAGACAGCTTTAATAAGCAAAAATCAACCTATGAATAGTTAATTCCAATTGTATATTAAACTGGGACTGGAAAATGTTTTCCAGCATAGAAATGGTACAGATGAGGTCAAAAGTTTACATACACCTTGCAGAATCTGCAAAATGTTAATTATTTGACCAAAATAGAGGGGTTTTACAAAATGCATGTTATTTTTTCTTTAGTACTGACCTGAATATTTCACATAAAAGATGTTCACATATGGTCCACACGAGAAAATAATAGTTGAATTTATAAAAATCACCCTCTGTTCAAAAAGTTTACATACACTTGACTTTTAATACTGTGTTCTTACCTGAATGATCCAAAGCTGTGTTTTAGTTCTTTTTGTGATAGTGATAGTTGTTCATGAGGCCCTTGTTTGTCCTGAACAATTTAACTGCCCACTGTTTGTCAGAAAATCTTTCAGGTCCCACCAATTCTTTGGTTTTTCAGCATTTTTGTGTATTTGAACCCTTTCCAACAATGACTGTATGATTTTGAGATCCATCTTTTCACACTGAGGACAACTGAGGGACTCATATGCAACTATTAAAAAAAGGTTCAAACGCTCACTGATGCTGCAGAAGGAAACACAATGCATTAAGAGCCGGGGGTGAAAACTTTTGAATTTGAAGATCAGGGCAAATTAAGCTTATTTTGTCTTCTGGGAAACATATAAGTATCTTCTGTAGCTTCTAAAGGGCGGTACTAAATGAAAAACAATATGATATTTACACAAAATTAGAAAAACATACACATCTTCATTCTGTTCAAAAGTTTTTACCCCCCCTCTCTAAATGCATTGTTTCTCCTTCTGAAGCATAAGTGAGCATTTGAACTTTCGTAATAGTTGCATATGAGTCCCTCAGTTTTCTTCAGTGTGAAAAGATGGATCTCAAAATTATACAGTCATTGCTGGAAAGGGTTCAAATACACAAATATGCTGAAAAACCAAAGAATTTGTAGGACCTGAAGGATTTTTCTGAAGAACAGCAGGCAGCTTAACTGTTCGGGACTCATGAACAATTATCATCAATCAAAAAAACAGCTGTGGATCATTCAGGTAACAACACAATATTTAAAATCAAGTGTATGTAAACTTTTGAACATGGTTATTTTTATAAATTCAACTATTATTTCATCTTGTGGACTATATGTAAACATCTTTTATGTGAAATATCTTATTCAGGTAAGTACTAAATAAAAAATAACATGCATTTTGTATGATCCTTCTTTTTTTGGTAAAATAAATTACATTTTGCAGATTCTTCAAGGTGTTTGTAAACTTTTGACCTCAACTGTAACACTTTGAATTTAATTTTTTATTTTCTGTTTCTCATTTTAATTTTAAATGTTATGAATGGAAATGGAACGTTTTACCAATTTAATTCCAGTCATATGTTAAACTGCGATTGAAAGAATGTTTTCTAACAACATCTAAATTTAAAATGTAGGCATGTATTTTTATAAAGGTAACATCAATATACCTGTCATATTTCATTTGAGATCTAAGTCTGAAGCATACTGGTTGTGCTGGATTTCTGTGTTCCTTCTTACCATGTTAACCAAGATGAGAAGGAACAGGTGATTCAGACAAAAAAGAAAACATAAAGGGTATTCCCATAGAGCTCACAGGAACTAATTGCAGGTTCCACTTTGCCTGATTAAATCCCTCAGGGCGGTATGTGAGGCAATCCAGCTTTATTTAATTAGACTGCCGTTCCCTTCGGGTTCCAGAGCCGAGAACTGAATGAAAGAACAGGGACTTCACAAAGGGCATGAGGCCCTTTACATGTGGCCCTAAAGCAATGTCCTTGGGATTGTTTTGGCTTAGTTAACACATGGTACAAAAAGCCTCCCCTGTCAAAGGCCTTATCCTCCAGCAGAGGTGGTAATGGGTTTTAGACACGGCAATTAGAGTAAATGCAAACCAACGGTTTTTCAGCACTCAGATAATGTTCTCATCCTACAAGGGTGGCTAATGCAGCCCTTTTCAAAAGTGTAGCTTCCTCACCATCCTCTTCATCTCCTTGGAAACCTGATTGGCACCCAGGTGATTGTAGAAGGGCCGGTCGGTCCAGTGAGTGCTATTATGAGTGACCGAGTTGGTGCGTTGCCGGTTCATCTTCGCAATCATGGCCTTTTCTTCTTTCTGTGAAGGGAAATACAAAACAGGAGCAGTATTACGGTCTGACGTCACAGTTCCTTGAATTTATCCACATAGCTTATTTACATTCATCTGCTACCCAGAATCATGCGAGTCTCAGGTTACAAAGTTTAATAAGCAATTCGAAAAAACAAAGGAGACTCAAAAATCTTTTATTTCAGCTGAATTTACAATAAAATTTAACTGATACCATTCGTTAATGAGGAAAAAAAAAAAAAAGGTCTTACCCGCTTTTGACTGCAGCCCACAATGAGGTAGGTTTCAATGTTATGCTTCTTGAGATAGACGTTTCTTTCTCCACCAAATCCAGGTTCTACATCATAATCTCCATTCAGATAGTTCAGTGTGGCCTTGGTGATATGAATACGCCTGAGATAATAAAAACAACTTTCATGAGGCATAAATGTAGATAGGAAGTTGCCCTGGAATGGCAACGGCATATTTAGAATGAAATACTAGTGTATTAAATACTGAGCATGTTGAGCTTACAATTTTTAACAGAAAACATTATGAAGCAATAAACGTTTAACTTATTGTCAGCAAGTGGCATTCATTTACTATTATTTGTGAGATAAAATTCAGATATAAATGCCTTAACCTTTAGTCCAAATTAAAAAATATTAAATGAAAAAACATGATATTTAGGAAAAATAAGAAAAATCTTTCTTCATTCTTTTCAAAAGTTTACACCTCTGGCTCTTAATGCATAATTTTGCACGGGGTCAAATTTATAAATTCAACTATTATTTTTTTGTGTACTATAAGTAAACATATTTTATGTGGAATATCTTATTCAGATTAGTACTAAATAAAACATAACATGCATTTTGTATGATCCCTCTTAGTTTGGTAAAATAATTAACATTTTCAGATTCTGCAAGGTGTATGTAAACTTTTGACCTCAATTGCACTTTTAACATTTTGATTCCATTTTATTTATTTTGTTGTGTAGTTGTCATTTTATTCGTTTTTTTATGTCTATAACTTTAACTAAAAAATGAGAATGTTGTCTTGGCATTATAGTTTTTGAAGAAAACATTCCAGTATTGTTCTCCATATAGTGCACTGTTTGAACTTCCAAATTCCAGTTTCAGTGCAGCTTCAAAGGGCTCTACACCATCCCATTTCGTTATCTAACCTAACGATCTATCATTTCTTAAAAAGAAAATTTACAAATTTCTATATACTTTTCAACCACAAATGCTCATCTTGCACTAGCTTTTGCGTTGCACATGCGTGACTTTACGCATTATGTAATCGTGTTGCAAAATTCACGTACGGTTAGTTCTTCGTCTGTGCACTTTGGATAAAAAAGGTAAAATAGGGTAAAAAACTTCAAAATCGTCTAACATTGTTTTACCTTGTTTTGTAAAGGGCGTTTTGCTTTCTTTGCACGTTCGCTTTGTAAACACTGGGTTGGTACTTCTGTCTACGTCACACGTGTGTAATTGCGTAATGCATGAGGTCGAGCTAGTGCAAGACAAGCATTCGTTTTTTAAAAGTATATAAAAGAGATTATAAAGTTTTTGAGGAAAACATTCCAGGATTGTTCTCAATATAGTGCACTTTTATAGTTTCCAACTGTTTGAACTTCCAAACTGCAGTTTCAAATGAAGCTTCAAAGGGCTCTACACCATCCCATTTCGTTATCTAACCTAACGATCTGTCATTTCTTAAAAAAAAAAAAAAAAAAGTATATATTTTTTAACCAGTGTTTGTAAACACTGGGTTGGTACTTCTTTTTACATCACACATGCGTAATTCCATAATGCATGAGGTCAAGCTAGAGCAAGACAAGCATTTGTGGTTTAAAAGTACATAAATTTGTATTTTTCTTAGAAAATGACAGATCGTTTTGCTAGATAAGACACTTATTCTTTGGCTGGGATCGTGTAGAGCCAATTGAAACTGCACTGAAACTGCAGTTTGGAAGGTCAAATCATTGGAAACCATAGAAGTCCACTATATGGAGAAAAATCCTGGAATGTTTTTCTCAAAAAAACATGAAAATCTTGGATGACATGGGGGGTGAGTAAACTATCGGGAAATTTTTAAACTGGAAGTGAACTAATCCTTTAATAATTACTGTACTAACAATTAATACACAGCAAATTAGCAGTTTATTGAGGGACAACTCTTTGTTAATAGTGAATATATGTTCCCTATTCTAAAGTGTTATCATAATTTATTTATTATACAAACAGTATATGGATTATTTTCTCCATTTCATGTTGATGTTTATTTTTATAAAATTTCAAAATGATTACAATTTACTATACGATTAACTATATTTAGACTTTTGATAGTAGTAGTAAATCAGTCAGGAACACTCTGCACACTGTACATACTACAGAAAGCAGTAGTATGCTATTCCACACAAAGCTATGGTGAAGAAAGATGGAGAGAAAACTGGAGAGAGACTTAAGAGACTTGTCTGAACTTGTCTTGTGTTAATGGGGAAAAAAAAACATTTTCAGATTATAAAAGTGAAGAGACACAGGGAGTTCATGTGAGAAAACATGGGCAAAAAAAAAAAAAATCCAGAGTTCATGAACCCACCCTGCTTTGCCCCCAGCTTCCATGTGATTGGCCAAGGTGACATCGTTGGACCAGACATCAAACTGCCACTTCCTTAATCCCAGCACCCCACAGTGGACTCGCCCGCTGTGTATACCCACACGCATGTTGACGTTGACGCCGGTGACTTCCCTCACCAACCTGGAGCACGGAGACAAAAAAACATAAATATTCCTTTTAATATAACAGCGGGGGTTTGCAATCATTTTCTTTTAATAGCTAGTTTCTCTTTGCCAGCTCTCTTTTTCAATGTTACAAATGTAACAGTATTTCCTACATTCTGGCATTTTAATACTGTATATGATTTCATTCATAACCTTACCCACTGACACATCTCATCTCACTTGTCCCTATACGACAAAGTCCTAAGGTGGATTAGCGTACCCTGAAATGCACCTTTCCACTGGGCACATCAACAAGTTAACACAGCACATTCTGATCCCGACGTCACACGGCAAACAAGCCATCAAACTCTTTTGAACATTGAGGGCGACAGGCAAGTCTGCGGAAAAATGGTCTCTTCCTGTGATGGGCCGCTGGGTCGGTTGGCTGCAGCTCAGAGAAACAAAGACACGTGCTCATTGGAGCAGAAAGCCAGTCACCACCATTCCTGCCTTAACAAACAACTGCTCCGAGACACCGAACATTAGAGAAGTCAGGCCTGTGGACACGTCCACACGCATGCAAGACAAATAACTTGGAAACAACTCAATTAAGGCATGACTGACCTGACCAATTAGAACAGCAGTTCAAACTCATAGAGGCTAATCCAAAGTTTCTAGTAAGAACGTAATGCTTATAACAATTTAGCCGTGATTAGTAAAAGCAGGTAAATAAGATTAAGTGTTCTCTCTCAGCTCAGCCTTTCCGTGAACTTTCATTTGGTCCAGTTAGAGTGGCGTTTTCCGTGAACAGGGTACAAAATAGGGCCTGCAAGTCCTAAAAAACTGTTTGTTTTTTTCTTTTTCAATAGTTGGTCAGTGAACAGATGAGCTTAACCTTCAGCAAATATTGATCAATGGACATTTGAAAGGAGTTCAAACTAAATATCATATGAGATATGATACGAGAGGTTCATTTCTTATTGAGGCAACCCTGTTCCATCTTGCAATTTTCTAGGAATAAACAACAACATGATAGATAAAAACACATAGGAAAAAAAAGAGATGAGGCTAAAAATATAAAATTACTAAAAAAAAAAAAAAAACCTATGCCAGTATTTGTAACATGATTTAGCAAATAGCAGATTTGTATTGTTACATTAACAAAGTAATTAATAAAAATGAAGTTTTTAAGCATTTTACATTTATTCTAAGATAGGAACTCAAGGCAGTGAATATATATATAATATTAATTTATATATATTAGGGCTGGCAAACGATTAATCGCGATTAATTGCATACAAAATAAACGTTTGAGTTTGCCTAATATATGTGTGTGTACTGTGTGTAATTATTATGTATATGTATATATATATATATATATATATATAAATACAAGCACATTAATGTACATATTTAGGAAATATTTGCAAGTATATGTATTTATTATAATTTTTATAGAATTTATATTTTATATAAATAAAAATATTTTGTACATAAACAACGTATTTCTCTTAAACTAATACATTAATTTCGATTTATATATACATAATAATTACACACAGTACACATACATATATTAGGCAAACTCAAACTTTTATTTTGTATGCAATTAATCGCAATTAATCGTTTGCCAGCCCCAATATATATATATATATATATATGTGAAGAGTTCAGATGCAAAACCAGCTAAAAGCAATCTCGGTCAAAAATGAGATAATGATACTGAGTGAATGCTCTTGACACATAGTATACGTCCAACAAATACTTTTACATTAAACTCGCAAAATTCCAGCCTCAGCCCAATCAGAAGTACCGGTACTTACATAGAAACCTATACAAAGTAGCCAGAAAGAAATGCTAATTTTAAAGAAATACCTTAGATGGATTTAGAGGCTTTTGCATCTGAACTCTTCGTATACACACACACACGCACACATACACACACACACACACACACACACTCATGTTGGTTTACATGTTTTATGGGGACATTCCATAGGCGTAATGGTTTTTATACTGTACAAGTATTTTCTATCACCCTACACCTACCCTACACCTAAACCTAGCCCTCACAGGAGACTGTGCACACTTTTACTTTCTCAAAAAACTCATTCTGCATGATTTATAAGCCTGTTTCCTCATGGGGACCTCACAAATGTCCCCACAAGGTCAAAATTTACTGGTATTACTATCCTTGGGCACATTTGGTCCCCATAACGTGATGAATACCAGGTGCACACACACACACACACACACACACACACACACACATATTTGTTTTTTTATTTTTTTATTTATGTATTAACTGATGTTCAGCTGTTCTTTTTAATAACAAACTTATTTTTGGATCATCATGCATCATGATCATGCCACTTGAAGTCTGATTTTGACTTGAAAAAGTGGTATCTAAGTGTGCGAGTTGTTTACTTACTTTTTTAAATTAGTTAATTAACGCCACTATATTGTTCATTCAGAATGATTCGCAAAAGCACATGAGCACAAGAGGCGGGACCTCTCACATGAACCAATCATAGCCATTCATAACCAGTCATAACTCTTCTTCTCATAAAGATATTGTATGGCAATACTGTAGTTGCCTGTTACATATTTTATATTGTTCAGAAGTGGGTAAGCTTAGGGTAGGGGTGGGGTTACGTGCTTGAATGAAAGCATAAATTTACATAAAATTATTTCAAATTTTTTTTACAAATGCATGCAAATCATTAAATAAAGACAAACAACTTAAAATAAAAGAGGATGCTGCACGTCAAAACGTAACACTAAAAGAATACCCCTACGCTTCGAAAAAGGATGCTAAAAGGTGCATTGAGGGTCAAAATGCGACAAAAAAAGCGTCAATATGTGACGTGTTGGGAGTGAGAACGTGTTCGTCTGTTAAAACTCAGTGGGCTCAGAAGAGGCTAGAGAGACGCAGACTCTCACTGTAACTTGACCTGCTGGTGTTGCTGTTAGACTATGTTTCTTTAGAAAATGAGTGATTTATAAATCTTTCATAAAACCATAATAAATTTAATATTATTAAGGAAACTATGTGTATTTCTGTTTTTTTGTGGAAACTGCTAGGTCCTGATTCATTGTAGCATCTCTTTTTTATCTCCTGGCTAAAGTACATTTTCAAACCAACATTTAAAACGAGACACAAAAGCCTTGCTGTTTGCATCTGATGAACAGAAGCAACACTGTAATACTCACGAGATTGCTTCGATCATATCCACACCCATCTCCACACAGCAGTGCGCATGGTCAGCACGGGCCTCGGGCAGCCCTGACACGCAGTAGTAGCAGTCGCCCAGGATCTTAATCCGCAGACAGTGATTCTCCTGCAGACACACAGAATGACCAAACAATGTAACGGAGATGTGGCTGGTGTAAACAGGATCAACAATGAACGTAATAATCAAATTTCGGCTGTTTGAGTTACTGTAGTTCACTATGCTTGCATTAGCTGAACTAAAATGATGCATTACTTTAATAGCCATTAATGAAAAAATTGGTCACATGTCATTTAAATGCCATTAAAGGAATAGTTTGCCCCAAAATGAAAATTCTGTCATTAATTACTCACCCTCATGTCTAATGTGCATCCAAGACTGACACGGAAAAATCAGACTTTGTTGAATAAAGTAACTATTTTTGTTTTCATTGCACACCAAAAGTATTCTCATAGCTTCATTAAATTAAGACTGAACCATTGATGTTAAATGGACTATTTTAATAATGTCCTTACTACTTGTCCGGGCCTTGAACATGTTAGTTCCATTGCTGTCTATGTAGGACCAGAAAACTCTCGGGATTTCATCAAAAGTATCTTAATTTGTGTTGCGAAGATGAACGCAGGTATTACAGGTTTGGAACGACATGAGGGTGAGTAATTATTGACTAAATTTTCAATTTTTGGGTGAACTATCTCTTTAAGGTGTGATAGTAGAATATCCCATAAAGGGAATGTGTTACACATATAGCCCTTCTCCCATTAAAAACCCCTTCACATACCGCAAATGGTTTTTCCTTTTAAGGGTGTTGGTTTTCATAGGGATTTATGTGATTTATGAAGACAAAATAAACTGTTCCCAAATGGCTTTAAAATGTCAGATTTTAATCTGTCTAAAGTGTATTTTTTTATGTACTAGGTTTGGCATCCTACTGTCATGAATTCAAAAATCCAACCCAATTTCTCCTGATATTTTGCTTGGAAAACATGAGTTGTCCAAACAAAAACCTCTTGGAAATGAAAAAGGCAATATAATAGATATAACAGATACTGTAGAATAGTTCTGTCATTATTTGTTAATCATAAAGTGTGACTATATAGCGTAATATAGCATATATGATGCTTTCATAGTGCTTTTGCACCCTTTTTGAAGCTTGAAACCTCAATCCACTGTTATTGTACTTGTATGGAAAAGAACAACCAGAACATTCTTACAAAATTGGAATGTCTTACAGGTTTTAAATGACATAAGGGTGAACAAATAATGACAAATTTCATTTATAGGTAAACTATCCCATTGAAGGGATAGTTCTCCCAAAAATGAAAATTATGTCAGTAATTACTCACCCTCATGTTGTTTCAAACCCGTAAGACCTTCGTTTATATTCAGAACACAAATTAAGACATTTTGGATGAAATCTGAGAGTTTTCTGACCCGTATTTTAATTTGTGTTCCAAAGATAAACAAAGGTCTTGTGGGTTTGGAACAACAAAATTTCAATTTTGGGTAAACTATCCCATTAAGTGTTGCTTACTAGAGTACTATTGGTATCTTAGTTCATAAGTCATCAAAACAGGACACAAGAACCCAATGGAGAGCAAAAAAGGAAGCCTCAGGCTGGGCACAGGACTCACGGCAGCAGGACCGGGTCTTATGACAGCCACCTGAATGTCACCCCAGTGCATGCCTTCATTTAACCCGCAGCCCACACAACAACCTCTATTGTTGATCATCAGGGCGAAGTGCGCGTGCATGCTTTTTTGTCTTTTAGCTCGAAGGTATTGTGAAGTGTGCAAACATCTGAACAGACAACAGATGGTTTTCCCTTTGAGCGGCATCTCTCTGCAGCAGCAGAGTACGTGCACGAATGCATGGCAACTTGGCAGCGATGAGTCACCACCACTGGTGGAGATAACGAGGAGATAGTCGAGCTGGAAAACAGCGGGAAGCTCAGTGTGAGAAGCGTGATTGCAAACACTCATCTGACAGGAGGGAGGGCTTGTCTGTCCCAGTCAGCTGTGTTAGTGGGATGCAAGCGGAATTAATATGATTATATCTCAGTTTGCCATCGTGTTTGGACAAAAAAAGCTGTTTGGCTGAGGGCGTGGGCTGTTCTGGACACTTACGGCGGCCAGTTTGTCGAATCTTGCGAAGAGCTCATTGAGGGTCATCACTAACTCCTGGGCTGTGCACTGGGAAGCCAGACTGGTGAAGCCCTCAATGTCGGCAAAGAGGATACTGCGAAGAGAAAGAGAGAGAAATATCAAACAGAGTTGGAGGTTTCATCAGTTATGGGCACTTTTATATTTTAGGCATTGATTTTTATCATATCAAATATTAACAGACCTCAATATTTTTCTTGTTGTTATATGAAGGTCTCAACAGATCTGTAGTAATGTAGATTTGAAATCATTCATTTGCAAGAACAATTTGCTACAAATTTTTTTCCCCAAAACCACAAATTTTTTGTGGGGACAAAGAACTTAAAATAAAATGGCATCTGATGTGTGATCATTAAAGTCAAGGTAAATATCAAAATCTAATTTAATCTCTGATAAATCTTTGAAACTTTGAAATCTCAGATCTCAAAGTTTTTCTTGTTATGTGAAAGACTCAATAGATCTGTCTTCAAACTTGTTTTTAACGTAATATCATCAGAATTTTTCTTTAAAATATCTTTTATGTATAGATCTTATTGCTTTACTCTTGTCCAAGTCCAAATCCTTCTTAATTCCTTTAAAAATAAAATAAAATAAAATATATATTGCATATAAAAATTAATATATACTTTTTTTTACACAAATTAAAACTGTAGTAACACAGGTTCGAAATCATTAATTTCCAACAATTTTGTCACTCATTTTTTTCCCAAAAGGGGACAAAGAGCTTAAAATAAAAATGGCATCTGATGTGCGATCATAAAAGTCAAGGTAAATATCAAAATCTAATTTAGTCATCATATTATATTATTTTAATATCACCATTATTTATTTTTGCTACTTTTCTTTAAAATGTCTTTTATGTAAAGATTTTATTGTTTCACTCTTATCCAAGTCCAAATCCTTCTTAATTCTTCTTTAAAAAAATAAAATAAAATAAAATATTTATCATATAAAAATGCATATAATTTTTTAACATGAATTACAACTGTAGTAACACAGGTTCGAAATCATTCATTTCCAACAATTTTGCCACTAATATTTTCCCAAAAGGGGACAAAGAGCTTAAAGTAAAAATGGCAATTGATGTGCGATCATAAAAGTCAAGGTATAAATCAAAATTTAATTTAATCATCATATTATATTGTTTTAATATCACCATGATTTATTTTTGCTACTTTCTTTAAAATGTCTTTTATGTACAGATCTTATTTTCCTTCTTAATTCTTCTTTAAAAATAAAATAAAATAAAATAAAATAAATATTATTAATATAAAAATGCATATCATTTTTTAACATGAATTACAACTGTTGTAACGCAGGTTTGAAATAATTCATTTCCAACAACAATTTTGCCACTAATTATTTTTCTAAAACCACCCATTTTTTCCTAAAAGGGGACAAAGAGCTTAAAATGAAATGACATCTAATGTGTGATAATAAAAGTCAAGGTAAATATCAAAATCAAATTTAGTCAAATTAGAAAAAAAGTGCACTGAACATTAATAAAATATTACTATAAATATTAAATTATTATTTAATTGTATTCAGGATACAATTTTAATAATACAAGTATACTTAAAGACAAACTTTGCCATTATAATTCCAAAAATATTTTTAAAAAATCTGAGACGTGCTAAAAATGACACTATCTATATTCATAAACAAACAAGCAAACAAAATACATATATATATTATGTATGTGTGTATATATCATACACATCATAATATGTAAAAACAAAGAAAGAGGAAGGAAACACATATTATGAAACACCGTCATCATGGATAAAAGCATTTGGCACATGAATAACAAACCCAAAGAAAAATCACGTCATTCTTGTTAATCATCTCAGGCTCTCATCCCCACACATCAGTGTAGTGCACATTCACCTATATTACACTGTTGCCACGGTTACCTGGCTGACAATTGAAACCCTCGCCCACAGCTATTCATTTCAATTGACCATTTGTGAAGCAGATTTTACATAGATACAATATGAGCTAACTAATGTGATCCCAGCATCACAGCTCCATTACCATGCCAATGGCACAGAAGACAGATTCGGATAGGAGTGTGTGCTCTCTTTAGCAATAGATGACATTCACATTAAGAGAATATTGGGCCTACAGAGATGAGAAAGTGAATAAAGCATGACATTCCCCCCGTAGGAGCCAGTAACAGATATGCTTCCTTTTAAGCAACTTGAATGAAATACAAAACAAAACCTTGTGGGCTGTAATGACTTTTCCTATGCAATATTCAACCAACGCTGACATTGATCTAACAGCTCAGAGCTGGTTTGACACTTAAAGCTAGCGTGACAGTAGGAAGACCGTCAGGTTTGACTGAAGCCCAGGATCCGGGTAAGTGTGACCTCTCAGTTCAAACTTAATATCAAAGACGATTTCCAGAAATGTTTAAAGAGGCCCAGAAGGCAGGCTGTTCTCGATCAACACACTCATCTCATGTGATGTTTGCCACTCCCTTTTTGAGGCACACATGCTGCTTAGTTCCCTGGAAAAAAAAGCCTGACTGCTTAATGGTTTTCAATCAATTAATCTTTGTGTGAACTGTAGCACTACGGACCATCTGCATAGTTGCAAAAACACCCTTCAAACCTCAATTAAATGCTTCAGTTGTTCAATATTTTCAAACTCAGAGTGGTATTTCAGCTAAAAATAGCAGCTAAACCATCTTGACCAGCTGATTAACATCATTTGATGACCCTAAAATAAAATAAGAAAAACAAAATATTAAATAAACTGCAGATTTCAGGCTAATCATCTTCAATACAACTTATAATCTGTCTGTAGTCCTCATGTAATTAGAACAAATAGTGCAAGACAACTTAAATATCTACTTTACTTTTACTTTTTTTTTTCTGAAGCTGTTCACAAATGAGAAATATAATGCAATTGATCCTAGGACAAGTTTACTTAAATTGTATGAGCAATAATAAGCAAGCATTTCATTGGATTTTAGCCCTCTTGCTTTCTAACGCTACAAATTTTAGAATTGATTTTTTGCCTCATTTAATTATTCAAATTAGATTATTTGAATTACTGGAATTGATTTGGGTCTCTTAACTGGCCCCTGTCGGTTATATGATACGATTCAATGCACAAAAGGACAACAGATCCTCTTTCTACATTTAGCAGACTTCCTACTCTGCGACGTCAATACGCCATAATGAATTAATGATGGCACCTTTTCATAGTAAACCAAGTGTACAAAGAGCATCATGAGACCATGTCTGAAAGCTGACAAAGATGAAGCACGAGAATAGTTTTTTATCTGATTACAACAGCCCTGATCAGAAACAAACAAAACAAAAGCATCATATGACTGTGCTGTACACAAGTCTCTTAGGAGCTGTCTTAAAGGATTAGTTCACTCCGGAATTAAAATTTCCTGATAATTTACTTACCCCCATGTCATCCAAGATGTTCATGTCTTTCTTTTTTCAGTTGAAGAGAAATGATAGTCTTTGAGCAAAATGGATTTTTCTCCATATAGTGGACTTAATCAGGCATCAACGGGTCGAAGGTCCAACTTACTGTTTCAATGCAGCTTCAAAGGGCTCTACACGATCCCAGCCGAGGATTAAGGGTCTTTTGGTCTTATCTAGTGAAACGATTGGTCATTTTCTAAAATTAACAAAAATGTTTACTTTTTAACCACAAATGCTGGTCTTGCACTAATTCGACTTCATGCATTACATACTCATGTTGGAAAGGTCACACGTGGCATACAGTAGGCAGAAGTAGTAGTGCCAAACCGATATTCATGTGTGTTGGCAGTGTATGTACAAATCTACCCTGTAATGATAACAATCCATGCAGTGGTTTTTAATTAATCTGCAAAAATAATATCCCCTTTTTCCAAATCGAGCCGTTCTCAGATGGGCCACTCCCACGATAGTTGATTGACATGAGCGGTTTACCTCAGACCCACCCTAAATCAGTTGTAACAGTCCCACCTCCACTGTTTCGATGCCGGAGCAGGGATGTAAGTTAGACAAGAACATCTCCAATTTAGCGATTGAGGTGTTGTGCTGCTGGATGTAATAATAAACATAGTGGTCATCATTTACTCCCGACATCTGAGATCGGTGGTGATCTGCAGAGATCTGCAGTGAATCATGTTTGTTCGTGAAGAGAATGCGCCTCCCAATCTACACATATCTGTCTATGTTTCACGCAAATCATTCATGATCCAGCTTCACCTACAGCAGAAGTGAGTATAAGGTTTTTTTTTTTTTTATAAATCTCTGTAATCACCTTTCCCAATAACGTGCTAGTTAGCAAGTTTCGCGGCTAAACGCGCTAAATACGGCTAAAGTAAACAGGCTCGTCACTCTACAGAAGAGAGGGGTGGGGCGAGCAGAGCTCATTTACATTTAAAGGAACAATCCCTCAGAATGGGTTGATTTTTGCAGAGCTCATTTTGACAAGGTAAAAAGGGTGTTGTTTTACACAACCATTGAGAATTTTTAACCAAAGTATATTATAGACTTTTCATTAAGAACCTAAAGAATCATATCAACTTGTGGAAAATGGGCATCCGACGACCCTTTTAAATATGACATTATTGGGGTCGCTTCAACCCGCAAACATCGAAAACTACTCGCGGCAACAATAGAAAAGTAGCCCAATTCCACAGGAAAAACGTGGACTTGGCAACACTGGCCTGCAAGCTGTCAATCCGTGTTGCTTCAAGTGCATCATTCTACGCATGGGATGCGCATAAGCGATTTGTGCTGCACTTTGTGTGTATTTGGAAATGTTTTTTTTAAAAACATTTAAAAGTTTAGATTTTATAAAATTATTGTGCACTCATGATTTTTCTAGAGTCACTTTTGCTACTGAATTATCCACTAACCTAGTTTATAATAGTATTTTTGTCATCGATTATAATTATATATATTTTTCTTTTGTTATATTTCTTTATAATGAAATTGTCTATATTTAGTGATGATCAGGTCAACACACATTGAGGTATTCAAATTCTACACTGATTTAAAAAAAAAAATGCACTGGTACTAAAAAAAAGTGGTATCGACCCAGCCCTAGGTGGAAAACCAACCCAGTGTTTACAAAACAAACATGCAAAGAAATTCAGACAGAATTTACACAAAAAGGTAAAACAACGATGATGGATGATTTTGAAGTTGGAGGAAAAAATGAAGATGGAGTTTTTCGCCCTACCCTACCTTTTTTAACCACAGTATGTGGTTACGAAGACAAAGACGAAGCACTAACCAGGCATGACCTTTCCATCGTGATTACGTAATGTCGCAGAGCTAGTGCAAGATAAGCATTTGTGGTTAAAGAATATATACATTTTTATTTGTTTTACAAACTGACCAATCATTTCGCTAGAAAAAAACCTTAACCCTTGATTTGGATCATATAGAGCCCTTTGAAGCTGCATTGAAACAATTTGGACCTTCAACCCGCTGATCCCCATTGAAGTCCACTATATGGAGATAAACTCTGGAATGTTCAAAAACCTTAATTTCTTTTCAGCTAAAGAAAGAAAGATATGAACATCTTGGATGACATAGGGGTGAAGGCTATTGAAATGACTTTCATTTTTATTATGGGTGAACTATACCTTTAAAAATCCACAGATAACTAAAAGCACACAACCACCACTAAGTCTAAATTTAAACCCTCCCTTATACAATATAGCATGCAGAAACCCTACATTAGTCATAGATCAAAAGGCTTCTATATAACTGACGGATCTATTAGAGTTGCTATATATAAAAGCTCAAATAAAAGGCCTCCCCTGGGTGGGTGGATTAAGGTTAGTTGACTCTGAAAGTAGACAAAGTGCAGTGCTCTCTGAAGGATAGCGTCTGGGCTGCTGCGAGCATCTCAGGTGGATCTTTAAACCTCATTTAATCGTTAATACAGAGGTGACTCATCAGCTCCCTGCAGTCTGGACAAAAAAATGTCACTGCGGTGTGGCACAATGGCAGGACGGCTCTTTAAAAAGAATCCAAACACATTACGACCTCTGGAGTATTTCTGTTGGCTATTACGAATGCACTCCAGGTCCTGTATTAGGTGCTGGCAATCTAGGGCTTTTAGTGTGTAAACATCAGGCAAAGTATTAAATGAAATCCAGAGTACCCTAAAGCTGTCAGCTTTCTGGAGACCAGTACTGCCAATCATAGAGAAAAACAGCTGTGGTTAAATTGATCTCAGTCAGCTACAAAAATCATTCTCAAATTCACATTTAAGTAGTTAAAAAAAAAATGTGACCCTGGACCACAAAACCAGTCATAGGGGTCAATGTTTTAAATTGAGATTTACACATCATGAATAAATAAATAAATACCCTTTCCATTGATGTGTGGTTTGCTAAGATAGAATTAAATTTGGCCGAAATACAGCTATTTGAAAATCTGGAATCTGAGGGTGCAAAAAAAAAAAATCAAAATATTCTTAGGAATGCATATTACTTATCAAAACAAAGTTTTGATATATTTATGGTAGGAGATTTATATAATGTCTTCATTGAAACATGATCTTTACTTAATATCCTAATGATTTTTGGCATAAAAGAAAAATCGATAATTTTAACCCATACAATGTATCGTTGGCTATTGCTATAAATATACCCATGCTACTTATGACTGGTTTTGTGGTCCACAAATACATGTACAAATCTACTAAGCATAATCATTATGCATGCTTTATGTTGTTTATTCTCATAGAAGCTGGCAAGATACATACTGTGTTGATGGGGACGAAACAACAGTTCTTGCCAGTGGCAATGTTAATGGATTTGTGGTGACAGAAGCCCTAAGGTCAAATGTAGTTGCTTTCTGAACATACTAAATCATATTGGGAGATAGAATAGCAAAGTGTTGACAGACAAATTATATGATTAAATGGCAGGAAGTTTAATAAATTGAGTGTGTAGTCGGTCGGTCAACAATCTGTTTAAAGACATCAGCATGAAAACCACTTCAGCCAAAGAAGAATAGCTCCTGAGTGGAATGCTGCACAAAAATCACACTTCCTGCTTATATAACATGGCCCCCATAAATTCATCAAGGGTCACTGCTTGAGAGGCTGACCTTCACCCCTGGAACTCAGACTGATTCTACAATTGGTGAATTATGATATTGGATATAAAGCCTGTTGTATAAATGCCTGTCAAATCTCTTTCCACGCCAATGAGCTGTAGAAAATTACAAATTAAGCAACTGAAAAATTTAAAATAAATAAAAAAGTAAATATTTAACCCACAACTTTAACGTTTTCTTGTTGAATAAAGCTACTGCTAGAGTATCAAATTAATTTCAGCATGTGTGCAATTTATCAGTACCGTTCCCGCAAATTTACAATTTACATTTCCTTAATCCCTAAAACATGACACAATGAAATGTCATAATTCAAAATACAGGTAAAAAAGCTATGAAAAATCAATACAGAAAATTCTGTATTTATCTACAGAATGACGTCATGTCTTTCCAAACCCGTAAGACCTTTGTTTATTTTTGCAACACAAATTAGGATATTTTTGATGAAATCCGAGAGCTTTCTGACCCTGCCAGTGACATCATGTCTTTCTGTCTTCAGTCGTAAAGAAATTGTTTCTTGAGGAAAGCATTTCATCATTCAGCATTTTTCTTTATACCTGTATAATGGACATTGGTGCCCCAATTTTGAACTTCCAAAATGTAGTTTAAATGCAGCTTCAAAGGGCCCTAAACGATCCCAGCCGAGGAAGAAGTGTCTTATTTATCGAAATGACTGGTCATGTTTTTTGGAAAATAAAAATTTGTATGCTTTAAGCACAAAAGCTTGTGTAGCACAGGTTCTGGGATGCACGTCCACGTACTATTGAATCATGTCGAAAGGTCAGGCCGAACGTAGGCGGAACTACAGACCCAGTGTTTACAAAGCAAACGTGCAAAGACTAAGAAAGCGCAAGTAAGCCAAACGCTGTTTACAAACAAAAATGTACAACGATGTCAGACAATTCTGCAGTTGTAGGAGAAAATAAGATGGAGTTTTTCGCCATACTCTACCTTTTTTAGCCGGAGTACACAGATGATTAACTTACACGTGATTCGTAGTAGTGATGGGAAGTTCGGATCATTTTACCAACTCGGACCTTTGAGTCTCGTTCAGCAAAATTAACTAAACTTTTTTCAAGTAATTTCGTTCATTTTAGCAAAATATAATTAAAATGTTACGTGTTACTTCCCTAACACATCTACTGCTTACAGAAACGTTGATCACACTACAAACAAGACAAAATTCTAATGCTATAAGAAACAGAAAAGATTAATTCATTGTTTACCTGGGTCTTTAGTCTATGATTAGCTCACCTCACCTCTTATCTGACAAGTTTTCGGGTTTGAGTCGTTCGTTCATCACGTGACGAATGACTCGAAAAACCCAAAGACTCAAAACAAGCGAACTAATTCCAGAACAGAACCTAATAGGATGTTGTGCATGCGTGACTGAACAAATCACTTCCCGAGATGACTCGTTCTTCCCGAGTCACATTAAAGATTCGTTCAAAATGAACGAATCATTCAAGAACGACCCATCACTAATTCGCAGCATCGTGAAGGCGCATGCTAGAACCTGTGCTACACAGTGTTTGTGCTTAAAAAGTATACAAATTTTTATTTTTCAAAAAAATGACAGATCGTTTCGCTAAATAAGACCCTTCTTCCTCGGCTGGGATCATTTAGAGCCCTTTGAAGCTGCATTTAAACTACATTTTTGAAGTTCAATATCAGGGCACCAATCAAGTCCATTATATGAAGAAAAATCCTGAAATGCTTTCCTCAAAAAACATAAATTTACAACTGAAGACTGAAAGACATGAACATCTTGGATGACAAGGAGGTGAGTAAATCATTTGTAAATTGTTGTTCTGGAAGTGAACTTCTCCTTTAAACCTGCATTACATATATTTATTTAACTGAATCGTAGCATTTGTGAAGTCTTAATAGCAATATCCTTTATTCTGATTTTTAAATAACCGCCACTTCCGGTATTTTGCCGATAACTTAAAACGGGAAAAATGCACTCGTTTTTTTAAAATTGAATACTCGAATACAATCGAGGATCCACAGCATTCATAGCATCCATAGTAGTGCTGCTGTCTATGCAGAAAGGTCTCAGATTTCATCAAAAATATCTTGATTTGTGTTGCGAAGATCGAAGGTCTTACAGTTTTGGAACAACATGAAAGTAAGTTATTTTTAGGTGAACTATCCCTTTAAGGATAAATTAATGGATGTTCAACATCGAGCAAAGACCTAAACAGCAAACCACGCTTTCTCATTCTTTTCTCATTCACAGAAATGCTGCAAATGGTAATTAGAAATTACCAAAACAAACAAAAACTGAAAATTACATTTTTGGCAAAACGTAAATGGAAAATCCCATACAATTGTTCAGAGTGAAAACATTAATTTTAAAACAATAAAATGAAATGATAATATTATTATTTCAAGGCTGACTGATGTGTCCACCACACTTGCTTCTGGCCTAGAATGCGACCCCACTGAGTAAAATATCAAAAACCACTGCCCTACATAATCAGCGAGTTGTAAACCATCACCATTTCATTCATGTCCATACTGTTTAAATTAGCCGGTGCTGCACCAGACGACGATCAGTTCATTCCTCGAACAAAATTCCCAGCCTCCTCTTTCCACAATAGTGTGGGTTTCACTCAAGAGCAAAGTTTCAAATACAGACATTGTTACATAACTGTCCTCAGCAATTAAACCACTGGGTCCTCTAGTAGCAGACCTATCAATATTCCACTTAGCGAGATATCGCTTGGCTGCACGCTTACATAATTCCTCTGAAGATGGAGCCTGTTTGGTGGGGGCTTTACTGGAAAAGGATAAAAGACAGACCCTCCATTGCAGACAACAACCCAGAGCCAGGAGTCGCGCTGCCCAACGGCTCACAAAGCCCAAGTTCATGTTGCCCTTTGTTGCTATAGCCAAGCCACCATTCGATCATAGAAAAGGGCTGGTAGAGAGTATGAAGCCTTGAAATCAAGCCATTAAAGTGCTCCTATTATGTCTTTTCAAATGTGAACTTTCATGCAGTGTGTCATGTAGCTGTATATAAACTATCTGCAAAGTTGTGAAGCCGACCGTGCACAATAAATAGTTACTGTCTATCAAAAAAAGTTATTGTCTATCAAAAAAAGAGTCGGCTCACAATCGCCTGAACGAGTCGTCAGGAATTCGAATCTTATTCTGTTACGGCTATACGTCCGCCCACACGTTCTATGTCACAAACAACTTGCCCGCCCACAAACACAGTAAAATTTCCATGTGGTTTAAGTCATGTGGAGAAGAGACTGTATCCTACACTGTGAGTGTTAATTTGTTTCATATTCACTTCCAAAAGATGAATCTACAAAGACTGTATTTTCTAGCGATCGTTCAAAAAACGTAGTTGTGTTTGTTATGTTGTGTAACAACCCTGCACATGTCTTGCTAATTGGCTAACTCACGCTTCTGTAGTTGTTCAGCTGTGGGCCCACTGTAGTCTAAAAATTTGTGATTGATGCAGCTTGACTGTCTGTCTGTCTCATTAGTTGGAGTAATGATAAAGGATGGCGCACAAAGCGGCTTTCACAACGGATGCGGCAAGCGCCACGCTATGAAACCCTTTCATTTCAATTTCTTGCGCCGCGCGAGGACGGCTTGTTTCTGTGTTGACCAAAGCACACGCGTAGCAGAGCGTACCACTTGCGCGCTCAAAGTTCAAATGAGTTGAACTTTTGCCACTGTGCTCTGAAAGGCTGCACTGAACCCGCTTTCCGTGTTCGGTGTGATAATGTAATGCATTATACAATGTTGAAATTTACAGCGTAGAGGTGTGCCCGGTTCGCTTACATAAACAAATTGCGAGCACTTTCCACGGTAGTCCGTGCCACTTCTACCGTTTAATCGTCAAACTCTGGCTCGAGTTGGTAAGGTAAAAATCAACGCCATCTTTTCTATGTATTGACAAGTCTCCAGGCCTGTCATTCGGGTATGGCAATGGGCGTATCATTTTCTGACACGCGCTGTATGCGGTAGACCAATCATAAAGGACTGCACCATCTGACCAATCACAGCAGTGAGGGCTCACGGAAAAGGGGGGGTTTAGAGAGACTGATTCTTCGAACTGTTTTGCATGAGTCGTTTACGAATCATTTAGAAATGAGGTAAAATTAAATCTATTTTTGGAGAAAACTAAACTGTTTTTTGACCTTGCGTACATGTAAACCTGTTTTAGGAGACTCATAAAACAATAAAATGGCATAATAGGAGCACTTTAAAGGGGTCATCGGACGCAAAACTCACTTTTACATGTTGTTTGAACATAAATGTGTGTTGGCAGTGTGTACACAACCACCCTATTATGATAAAAATTCACCCAGTGGTATTTTTGTAATCTTTATAAGAAATATCCCCTTTTTCAAATCAAGCCATTCTCAGCTTCTTGTCGGTAAAAGCCACTCCCACGATAGTTGATTGACATGACCGTCTTACCTTAGACCCGCCCTGATTGAGCTGTGAACAGTCTGACTCCGACCGCCATTGTGTCGACTCAGGTGCAGGGGAAGACAAGATTGTCTCTGATTGAGTGATTGAGGTGTTTTGTTGTTGGATGTAATAATGATCATTGCAGTCATAATTTACTCCCGACATCTGAGCTGCTAAAAACGCAGAGGATTAAAGTTATTTTCATTTTAGAAGGAAATGCACCTGGCGATCTACATAGATCGAATCATTCGTGATGCAGCTTCATTTACAGCAGAAGTAAGTGTAAGAGTTTTTATGCATCTTTGCAAATCGCCTTTCTTAAGTTTCGCAGCTAAATGTGGCTAAAGTAAACAGACCAACTCGTCACCCCACAGTAGAGAGGGGCGGGGTGAGCAGAGCTTATTAGCATTTAAAGGAACATGCAATAGAATGGTCCGCTCTGAACAGGGCTGATTTTGACAAGGTAAAAAAGGTGTTTTTTCTTACACTACCACTAAGAAATTTTAACCAAAGTATGTTATGGACTTCTCATTAAGACCCTAAAGAATCATATCAGCTTATGATCCATCCAATCCAATGACCCTTTTAAAACACTCGAGGTCGTCGTAGCCTTGCGGGCAGCGTGCCGACATACAGCGCTATTGCGCTCCGGGCATCCCGTGATCGAATCCCAACTCAAGGACCTTTCCCGATCCCGCCCCCATCTCTCTCTCCCACTTCGCTTCCTGTCACTTCTGATCTGTCCTTTCATAATAATAAAGGCAAAATGCCCCCAAAAAAAAAACTTAAAAAAATAAATAATAAATTAAAACACTCGAGGTCAAAGAGTCTCTGCTGTTGTTTTCAAGTGGCAGATCACCATCTGGACTCTGCTCAACTTTGTGTAATCAACAACAATAATATTGCTAGAAATTGGCAATTCTCAGTAAAAATAAATGACTTTACATCACTGCAAAACACAAATAGTACAAACACCCATGCACCAGTGAATTCAGAAATACATTTGGAAATTTAATCCAGAATATGCAAACGGTTTTATTTCTTGGGTTAATCTTCTACCCTCCAGATTTAGAATTAATAACCATGGAGAATCATAATTCATCACATGGACTCCCGAGCTGCCATGTCATCGACTTGAGACCCACATGCTTTTAAACTCTCAAGTCTTCAAAAGATTACAGCTGTGTTTAAAGCTGAAATATAATTCAAAAAGACTGACATGAGGTAAAACAACAGGCTACATAAAACAGGGCTTCTTGTGAGTATCCAACTAGTCTGGTGCTGTGGAAATCTGCACGTAATCAGTGGGAAAGTGTCTGTAGATGGTCACAAGAGCTGCTTTGACATGGATGGCCAGTTGAAGAAAAAGATAAGCGAGTGTTTTCTTCTCTTCAGCCACAAGAGGGTGCAATATCTAATGCTTATCAGATTTATAAGACACAACTCTGTTGTAAAACCTAGTAAGCTGCCTATCTCACAATGTAACAGTGTCATGTTATTAGTTCAGCAACATGCTAATGGGTGTAGATTTTGTGTTTGCATATGAGGTTCCATTTTCAGTTACTTTCAGGGTAACGGTGTTAAAGTTTTTTTTTGAAAAGCATTAAACTCTCAACCTAAGTACTAACATAATTATATATAAAAATAATTCTAATGATATTTATGTGCTAAAAGGCTTTAAAAGTGCTGCGAGATGCAAACACTGACTAATATCTTTCAGTCTATTTGAGGAGTCACTTCTTACCTGACATTGTCATGCTTTTGAATATAGATCTTGTGGAACATCATATCCTCTTGTTTGGCATTTATGTCGGCTTTCATCTCCATGGCGACATGTCGAGGAAGCACCGAGAGGAGGAGGCGTTCCTGCAAATGATGACAGTGGTAGTAAGGAAAAGACAGGTAGAAACAAAGAGAGGAGTGCCATGTGTATCTACTCTCTGCCGAAGGATGTTTATTTATTCGAATGTTCGTACATTCATTCTAATTTAGCCCTGTAGCATTTACTAAAAGCATTGTGGGAACAGTGATAGCATTAGATGCTAACATTATGGTATTGTGATATATACATAGTGAACAATGTTGTTTCTAATTTTGATTTATTTTGATTTATTTGTATATTTATTTATTTGAATGTATACAGTAACTAAAACAGTACAGTTTTTATTTACTGTATAAATCCAAATAAATAAAAAAGAACAAGAAAAATATAAAATAACAATCAATAAAGGGGAAAAAAATAAACACCAATATACACTACATGTCAAAAGTTTTTGAACAGCAAGATTTTTAATGCTTTTTAAAGAAGAACTCACAAAGCCTGCATTTATTTGATTCTAAATTAAATTTCAAACTAAAATTTGAAATATTTTTGCTATTTAAAATAACTGTTTTCTATTTGAATATATTTTATTAAGGTGATTTATTCTTTTGATTTCAAAGCTGAATTTTTAGCATCATTACTCCAGTCACATGATTCTTCAGAAATCATTCTAATAAGAAGAGAAGTCTTTAAAAACATTAAAAATCTTACTGTTAAAAAACTTTTGACTGGTAGTGTATAAAATAAATTAGTATTTGTATTTATTTATAAAGCACTTTTCAGGCTACACAGTAATTCCAAAAAGTTGTACATCACAAATAATTAAGATAATATAAAAATAAAATGATATACTTAAAACAAGACAGCAATAGTAATAGAAAAAAACAAACAAAACAGAAATAAATATTCCACATATTATACTAAGTGTGGCAGGATAATAGTTATTTAATACTGGTAAGTCTTCTAGAGGCTATACTGTTATTTTCAAAACACTTGATATGAAAAAAAATTACATGTTTGCCAACAAAAATGATGAATAGCCTCTGTGGGCATCTTTGTTTGCGGAAACTGACATTATTTTTTCCTTTTGTGCCACTATGAATCTCCGTACTGCTCTAGGATGTGGTTCTAATCTTACAAATTAATCAGCGCTGCATGTCTCCGTGCACTAGTTTTCTCACAGCTTCAAATCTATACTGAAAATCAATGGACGTATAAATGGACTCCAGCTGAAAGACTTTTCATTCATTTAGCTCTATTCCAAGCAATCTGAAGCTATTTCCCCACTCATATTCGAGACCGAAAGAAAGAAAGAAACATTTGCACAGAATGTTGCATGTTAATATCCTTTCCTATGTTTTTTCTATGATTCTCCTAGGTGCTTAAATGAGTCCCATGCTATCAATCATTATACTTTGGGTAGCTGATTATGGTACTTTTTTGTACGTTTTTAAAGGATGTCTATTATGCTCACCAAAGCTGGATTTATTTGATCAATTATAGAGTAAAAATAAATAAATAAATAATAAAAAAATCTTGCTGATATATCTGTTCCTGGAGAATCTTCATTCTAAACACCAACCTTCAAACTCACAAAATCACTTGAAATTAAATATGCTCTTCAGCCACAGGAGATCTTCTGATTTTTGGTGGACTCTCACCTGTTGCTGGTTTTCTCTCTGAGAGTGCAGACGGGCTTGAATACATTCTCTGGTTTCCTGGAAGGCTTGTCTCTGTGAGCCTTCTGCTGGGTAGTGTGTGCACACGCCAACTATATTAGTGCAGGAGAAGATCAGAACGTTGGACACAAGCTGTAAAAGAAAGCAGAACACAACATCAAACAATATGAAACATGACAGTGCAGCTCTTCCACCTTAAGGGACCCCAAACATTGATATTGATAATATACGAGTTGTTCCCTTAAAACCATAGTTCACCCAAAAACTCAAATTCTGTCATAATCTACTTAATATAAACAACACTTTTTAGATTTCTCTCAAAATATTTGATTTTGTGTTTCACAAAAGTCATACAGGTTTGAAGCAACATAAGGGTGAGTAAATGATTTTTTATTTATGGTTCAACCATCCCTCCACATGCCATTTTAAGAAGCCGCTTGTTGTAAAATTCATGATTTATGTTTTATTTTTAGTATGTTCAATCTCAGAGCACTCTAAAAATAGTTTCACTAGATTACGCTGACAATCACCTTGAGTAGTTTATCTATGATTTACTCAATGGAGTCTGTTGTGCAACCGTAATACATTTCTGCCAAACTATTTTTATGATTATTAAATTATTAGTTTTATGACTCACAGGCTATTCCAGATGTAGATGGGTTTGTTTCTTTATCTGAAAAAATTTGGAGAAATTTATCATTACATCACTTGATCACCAGTGGATCGTCTGGAGTGAATGGGTGCCGTCAGAATGAGAGTCCAATTAGGCTGATAAAAGCATCACAACAAACTACAAGTGGTCAGTAAAAGACAAATCTAAGTCATCTATCCACAATATTGCTTTCTCCAGTGATAAACTCATCTTGTCTGAATCAGGAGAGAAATATGCACAGATCAAGTACGGTTTAAAAGGCGAAAAGAGTCAAAAACTGTTATAGACATAAGTTTTCACCTCACAAGATATTGATGGACTGGTTTCATGTGGATTACTTGTGGATTTTTTTTTTATCAGCTGTTTGGACTCATTCTGACGGCACCCATTCACCGCAGAGGATCCATTGGTGAGCAAGTGATGTAATGATAAATTTCTCCAAATCTGTTATGACGTAGAAACAAACTCATCTACATATTGGATGGCCTGAGTACATTTTCAGCAAAGCGGGCCCCAATGTGTTTTTTTTCCCCCACGTTTCTTAAATTACATTCGAGCTAACTTCCAGCAAATTAACTGGGAACTGTAAGTCAGAAAATTTCAAATACACACATAGACAAATCGATTTTCACATTGTTATGTCCAACATGAGTTTGTGGTTCCAATAAGAGAAAGCAAAACCAGGAAGTCTGCAAACTTAAAATAGAGCATATGATCAACACTAGCCAAATAACCTGAAGCTGTTCAGCATTAACACAGTTCAATTTATCTGGGTTAAAAAGGCCCTCCTCCCTCTCTTCCATAAGCAGGGTCAGGAACAGGGCATCTTGACTCCTTCTAAACACTGGTATCAGGGGCAGTGAGACGCATTCCCATAATATCTTTGCTTGAGCTGGACTGAACTTCAGCGGACATATCTCTGGCATGACCTCAGGGTCCGAAACATAGCCGCACCAGACGCTTCACACAATCCAATATGGATTGTGTTAACATAACTTAGCTTTTTTGCCTTTATTTTGCTTAAACAGTTAGTAAAAAAAATTGCATTATTTAGTGATTAGAATGGACAAATCATAGCCTAATTAAATAAATAAATACATAAATAAATAAATTATTATCTAATAATGTATAGAACAGTTAACCAAAAAAACATGAAGCAAGCTTCACAGTAGTGAATTTTACTGAGAGACGAATACAGTCAAATGTGCTTTTGTGCCTAACGTCACAGAAAATGGAAAAAAAAACTTTGGTTACTCAGAGTGGAGAAGAGCAATCAATAGCGATTAGTCTCCATGCGCTAAAAAACAAACCACCTGGACTTGGCCAACACACTAAAGGGAGCATCACATAAAAGAAACTTTCATTAAAAAAACTCCATACAGTCACTTTTTGTGAGAATCAGACCAAATTTAAGTCACTACAGAGTTATTTTCCCCTCCACTGGGGCTCAGATTTAAATATGGCCCAACACGCCATCTTTTACTTTACTGACGATAAAATGTCACTGTATGCGTCATCAACTAGAATATGCAGAATGGACAATAAGATTTTTGTTTATTTTTTTGTGTTATGGCAATAACTTTTTGAATTATGCACTGTTTTGCCCAAACAAATTAAAGGGGTCATCGGATGCAAAGTTCACTTTTACATGTTGTTTGAACATTAATGTGTGTTGGCAGTGTATGTACAAATCTACCCTATAATGATAAAAATCCATGCAGTGGTTTTTAATTAATCTGTAATAATAATATCCCCTTTTTCAAATCGAGCCATTCTCAGATGCCTGTCGGTGTGACGTCACACCAACAGAGGCCACTCCCACAATAGTTGATTGACATGAGCGACATGACCAACTCCACTGTTTCGGAGCAGGGATGTAAATTCCCTGTAATATCTCTGATTGAGCGATTGAGTTGCTGGATGTAATAATGAACATAGTGGTCGTCATTTACTCCCGACATCTGAGTCACTGAAGATGCAGTGGATTACGTTTGTTTGTGAAGAGAATGCACCTCCCAATCTACATAAACGTGTCTATGTTCGCACAAATCATTCATGATCCAGCTTCACCTACAGCAAAAGTGAATATAAGGTTTTTTATGAATCTCTGCAATCACCTTTCCTAATAACGCACTAGTTAGCAAGTTTAGCAGCTAAACGCGGCTAAAGTAAACAGGCTCGTCACTCCACAGAGAGAAGAGAGGGGTGGGGTGAGCAGAGCTCATTAACATTTAAAGCAACCTCAACCAGAACAGGATGATTTTTGCAGAGCTCGTTTTGCCATGGTAAAAACGGTGTTGTTTTTACACAACTATTGAGAATTTTTAACCAAATTATAATATGGACTTTTCATTAAGACCCTAAAGAATCACATCAACTTATGGAAAATGGGCATCCGATGACCCCTTTAAAAATAAAACACCAAATGCTAGAATCAATCATTTTTAATGCTACAAGATTTTATGTGCTTAAGATCACATCAAACGGAGTCAAATT